>ML681990.1:10589817-10604300 GCA_007922195.1 Podocnemis expansa | reverse complement strand
GCAGCCCCCTTTCTGGGGCTGCAACCCCCTTTCTGGGGCTGAGGGACAGCCCTCAGCACCCTGGCCAAGGTCCTGAGGTTTCCCTGACCAGGGTGCTGAGGATCCAATGTTGTTTCGGAACACTTTGTTCTGAAACAACATGTTCGCGCTGCCTTGTTTCAAAACAACAGTTGCGAAACAATGTTGTTTTGCCTAGAAATGAGCTTTAACTTGTTTCGAAACAACTGTGAGTCATTTGAACAGCAGAATTCTTATTTTGAAACAACCTCTGTTGTTTCGAAATAAGAGTGCTGTGTGAACACAGCCCAAGTGCCTACAGTACCAGGAAGAAGTAGCCCTTCCTATTTATGTATTCTGTCTCTAAATGATCCAGAGCAAGAAATGTGATAAGTGTGCCATCAATTGCCCCTCCACAGTTAGGGAATCCCATGGCTGCAAATCCATCCACTGTCTCATGCACTTTGCCCAGAGTCACAGTCCTTCTTAGCAGAATGCAACTGACAGCTCTGCACACTTGTGATAGTGCAGCTTGAATGGTGGACTTGCCGACTCCAAACTGATTTGCGACTGACTAAGAGCAGTCCGGAGTTGTTAGCTTCCACACAGCAAAGCAACATGCTTCTCCAGGGGGAGCGCAGCTCTCATTCAGGTGTCCTTGCACCATAGGGGAGGGGCAAGCCCCACATACCATTCCATGAATGTGGCTTTGCACAGTCAGAAGTTGTGTGCCACTACTCATCATCCCAGACCTGCATAACAGTGTGGTCCCACCACTCTGTGCTTGTCTCTTGTGACCAGAAGTGGTGGTGCTCCATGTGCACATGCTCCATGAAAAAGAAAATGCTGTGCTATTGGTCTTCATGTCACTCAGGGGATCTGGCTCCTCCAATTCCAGTTCTGATTCAAGAGCTCAAGACATACTGTGTGTCCAGCCAAGATGTGTTCACAATGCTGTAAGTGACACTGGAGAGTAGAAATGGATCCATGTTTTCAGAAATGGATTGCAGAGACACAGGAGATAGTGGAGAAAAGTTGAAAAAGGGTGTGAGTTACTAATAGCAACATTGAATAATTGCAAGGAAACACACCGACCCATGGGAGCTTGAAAATTTACCCAAGGTGCTCTGCGATTCTCCCCCTCATCCCGATTCCTAACATTGAAAGCTGATGTGTGGCACAGTGGGATAGGTGCTCTGTGCCCTGTGGCATGCTGGGTGAACAGCCCTGTGCTCCATGTGCCCAGTAACAGCAATGCCCATGGCCACTTAGCAGCTAGAGACCGCTTCAAAGTATGTGATACAGGGAACCATCTGAAGACCCAAAACTGCTAAGTGTGAGAGAAGGGAGGGAGCTTAAGGAGAAGGGTGTGGCTTAATTTCTCCAGCTTCATCTCACAGTTTTATCATCATGCCAAGTGCAAGTGACTTCTTAAAATGAAAGCTGGCTCCATCTGCCTCTTCCGTTCCATGGGGACGTGGTGCCGAATTTCCCAACATCCAAACCATCTTTGGTATAAAATGCTCTCTTATCTCAGACAGAAAGAGATACTGCCACAGGCTCTCCCTGAGAATGGAAACCTATTTTTACCTCTCCTCAGAGCCTCCAGGACCTGAGCAAAGCATCTGAGCTATAAAAGGACACAGCGTCAGCTCTTGTTCTGGGACTCACTTGGATGGAGTGATGTTTATATAGCTTCCTCCAGCCGTGAAGTGCCTTTCTGCTGGAGTGCTGGCTGATGTTAACAGATGCTTTCTATAAATGCTTGTGACCTTAAGACCCCTCTCTCCACACACCTCCTGGGAGCCTTAGCATCATCAGTGGTTGGGACAGATGGTGAGAGGGACTTACAGGGACCAGAGTCTGGGGCAGCTGCACAAATAGATTGTTTGCAATTGACATTCTCATGCTAGTCTCACTTTCTAGTGCTGTTTTGCCATTCAGGACCTTCCTAAAGACCAGCCAGGTGAACTTTACGTCACTAGAAGCCCCCAAGTTCCTTAAATCAATGCTAGTTCTTTGAGTCTAGGAGAAGCTGACTAGAGCTCCATGAATCCAATGGTGATTCTCCATATTCCTGAGTAGATTTCAAAGCCTGGATTTTCCCTCCCACAGTTTTCTCACTTGCTCCATTGCTGCTTTCTCTCTCACTCCCTTTCTGCTGGGTGTCTCTTTCTCTGCAGTGTGATTGCAAGCCCTAGGGTAGATTCAGTTTCAAGGCTTACTTCGCGGAAAGATAGGCCTGTGAGTTTGCCAGTGCAGGACAACACAGCCAGTGGGGCCTTCTATCTTGACATTTACTAGAGTTGGGCAAATTCTGGAGAATTTTCCCAAAATTAAACATTTGAAATTTTTAAACAAGCTTGATCTGACTGTGTCTGCACCTCTCTTGGAGTTGCTTTCAGGTTGCACTGGTTCGGATGCTCTTAGGGAGAAATGATGCTGCAGGATTTAGGATTAGGATGATCAGATATCTTGATTTCTTAGGGCCAATCCCAATATTTGAGACTTTGTCCTCTGTAGGTGAATATTACTCTTCCTCATTGTCCTGGATTTTCACACTTATTATCTGGTCATCCTGGTTAGTGCATAAGCTAGGACTTGGGAGACCTGAATTTTAATTCCTTGCTGTGCCATAGTCTTCCCATATGCCCTTGAGCAAGTCATTTAGGCTATGTCTACATCCAAAACCTTAGTTCAGTCTTGCTTAGTCTGAACTAAGCAGTTTGAAGTTAGTTTGAACTAGCTGCGGTTTTTTAGTTCAAACTAGTCAAGCTTTTTTTAGTTCGAACTAAAAAAAAGCAGCAAGTTCAAACTAAAAGTTATTTCAAACTAAAAAAACACAGTTAGTTCGAACTAACCACTAGTTCAAACTTATTTAGTTTGAACTAGCATGTCTACATTGGGCTAGTTCAAACTAAATATGCAAATAAGCTCGAACAAAGCAGTTAGTTTGAACTAACCAGCCGAACTAATTGCAACTAAGCTTTCCTTAGTCTGAACTAAAAACTTTTTTAGTTCAAACTAGGCAACTCCTAGTGTATACAGGCTTCAAATTAATTCGAATTAAGGCTCCTTAATTTGAATTAATTTGCTAATGTTGACAGCCATTGTGTCTCTGTAGCTCAGCTTCTGGTCTGTAAAATGGGGATAACAGCACTGCCCTTTCTCACAGAGGATAAATATATTAAAGATGGTGAGGGTCTCAGATACTTCAGCAGACAAATGAATAATTCAGAACTTGCATTCATGAAAAGAAGAGGTGGATGAGGCTTTTTTAAGACAATTAAGAAAATTATCCAAAGCACAGGACTTCATGATGATAGGAGACTTCGACCACCTGGACAACTGCTGGGAGGGTGTAGATTATCCAGCAACTTCTTAGACTATATTGTAGCCAGTTTTTAATTCAGAAGGCTGAGAAAGCTACCAGGAGAGAGGCTGTTCTAGATTAGATTTTGACACATAGGGAAGAACTAGTTGAGAATTTGAAAGTGGAAGGCAATTGGGCAAAAATAATCATGAAATGATAGAGTTCATGATTCTAAGGAACAGTAGAAAGAAAATAGTAGAATGAAGATAATGGATTTTGTGGAGGTAGACTTCAGCAAACTCATGTAGTTAAGATCCCAAAGGTAGCAAGCCTGAGAGGGAAAAACAATTCAAGAGAATTGTCAGTCTTTCAAAGAGACATAATTAAGCAGACTACAAGAGCAAGCTATCCCACTGTGTAGCAAAGATAGAAAGTATGGCCAGGGACCATCCTGGCTTAACCAGGAGATCTTCAATGATCTGAAACTTAAAAAAGAATCCTACAAAAAGTGGAAAGTAGGTCAAATAACAAAGGATGACTATGAACACATAACACAAGCATGTAGGGACAAAATTAGAAAAGCCAAGGCACAAAATGAGATCAAACTCAATAGAGACAAAAGATAACAAGAAAATAGTCTATAAAAAACATTAGAAGCAAGAGGAAGACCAAGGATATGTTAGGCCCATTTCTCAATAGAGAAGATGGGGAACAACAGAAAACATGGAAATGGCAGTTGTGCTAAATGATTTTTTTGTTTCAGTTTTCACTAAAAAGGTTAATAGCTATTGGATGTCTAATATAGTTAGTGCCAGTAAAAATGAGGTAGGATTTTAGACTGAAATAGGGAAAGAACAAGTTAAATTTTACTTAGGCAAGTTAAATGGCTTCAAGTTTCCAAAGCCTGTGGAAGTACATTCTGCAGTATTCAAGGAGCTGACTGGGGAGATATCTGAGCTGCTAGCAATTATCTTCAAAAAGTCATGGAAGTTGGAAGAGATTCCAGAGGATCTGAAAAGGGCAAATATAATGCCAATTTATAAAGAAAGGAAATAGGGACAATCTAGAGAATTACAGACCAGTCAGTTTAACTTCTGAATCTGGAAATGGAGCGAATAAGTAAGCAATCAATTAGCAAAGACCTAGGAGATAGTAAAGTGGTAAGTAATAGTCAGCATGGATTTGTTAAGAACAATCACTTCAAACCAACTTGATAGCCTTCTTTGACATGGTAACAAATCTTCTGGATTACAGAGAAGCAGTAGATGTGACATACCTGGACGATAGTAAGGCTTTTGATGCTGTCTCACATGACCTTCTTATATAAACAAACTAGGGAAATACAATCTAGCCAGATCTACTATAAGGTGAGCACATAACTAATTGGAAAATCACCCTGCATTTATTTTCCTCCTATTCTGTAAATTCCCTATCTTCAAACCATCTGATGAAGTGCAATTTTCTCCTAGGAAAGCTCATGCTATGCATAAATTTGTTAGTCTTTAAAAGTGCCACAGGACTCCTTGTTTGTTTGCCCAGAAAGTCGTTATCAGTGGTTCACAGTCAAGTTGGATGGGTAGATTGAGTGGGGCCCCAGCGAGATCAGTTCTCAGTCCAATTCTGTTAAACATCTTAATCAATGATTTAGCTAACATTTTCATCAATGATCTGGATGATGGAATAGACTGCACTCTCAGTAAGTTTGCGGATGACACCAAGCTGGGGGGAACAGTAGACACGTTAGAGGGCAAGGACAGGATTCAGGGAGACCTAGATAAATTGGAACAATGGGCCAATAGAAATCTTATGAAGTTCAATCAGGACAAGTGTAAAATCCTGCATGTGGGACGGAAAAACCCCATGCACTGCTACAGGCTGGGAAACATTCAGTTAAGTAGCAGCAGTGTAGAAAAGGACCTGGGGGTCATGGTGGATGGGAAGCTAGATATGAGTCAGCAGTGTGCTCTTGCTGCCAAAAAGGCCAATGGCATACTGGGCTGCATCAAAAGAAGTATTACCAGCAGATCAAGGGATGTGATCATTCCCCTCTATTCTGCACTGGTGAGGCCACATCTAGAATACTGTGTTCAGTTTTGGGCTCCCCACTACAGAAAGGACAGGGACATGCTAGAGAGAGTTCAGAGGAGGGCAACCAAAATGATTAAAGGGCTGGAGCACAAGCCCTATGAGGATAGACTGAAAGCATTAGGCTTATTTAGTCTGCAGAAGAGAAGATTGAGGGGGGGATTTGATAGCAACCTTCAACTACTTGAAGGGATGCTCTAAGGAAGATGGAGCTCGACTGTTCTCAGTGGTAACAGAGGACAGAACAAGGAGCAATGGTCTCAAGTTGCGGTTAGGGAGGTTGAGGCTGGATATTAGAAAAAACTTTTTTACTAGGCGAGTGGTGAAGCATTGGAATGAGCTGCCAAGGGAGGTGGTGGAGTCTTCATCTTTGGAGGTGTTTAAGGCCCGGCTGGACAAAACCATGACTGGGATGGTTTAGTGGGAGTGGTCCTGCCTCTGGCAGGGGGTTGGACTAGAAGACCTATGAGGTCCCTTCCAACCCTAGGATTCTATGATTCTATGATTCTAATTGCATACAGAGTACAGTTTGTAGACAGTACTAAGCTGGTAGGGGTTTCAAGTGCTTTGGAGGACAGGATTAGAATTCAAAATAACCTGACAAATTGGAGAAATGGTCTGAAGTAAATAGGATGAAATTGCATAAGGACAAACTTAGGAAGGATCAATCAATTGCACACAAAGAAAATGGGAAATGAGTCTCTGCCTAGGGAAGAATACAGTAGAAAGTCATCTGGGAGCCAGACTGGCTCACAAGCCAAATATGATTCAACCATGTAACACTGTTGCAAAAAAAAGCAAACATAATTGTGGACACCCCACCAACTCAGCTGCTCCTCTGACAGGTTACCTACTTTTTGCCCATTCCAGGTGAAGTATACACCCAATCAGGCCGGAGATCCAGAGCCCAGCCGCCATCGGCCGTGGTGGCCCCGTCCCCGGCCAGGGATGCGGGGCCTGGCCTCCTGTGGCTGCTTCCAGCCCCGTCTCCGGCTGGGGATCTGGGGCCCGGCCGCCTGCGGCCACGGCGAACAATCCAGGGCCTGGCAGTGTGCGCCAGCGGCAGCCCCATCCCCGGCTGGGGATGCAGAACGCAGCCCTGGCCAGGGATGCGGGCCTAGCCGCCTATGGCAGGGCGGCGACTTCTGGCCCTGTCCCTGGCTAGGGGGCAGGGTCTGCAGGCTGGGGGTGGGGCCTGTGGGGCAGGGGGCAGGGCCTATGGGGCGGGGCCTGGACCCATGCCCTGGGTCCCTCCCCTGGCCAGTGACGCCTCTGCAGAACAGGCAGAAGTGGGTTGGCTGTATGTTTGCCATATCTGCTCCTTTGTGGAGGGCCAAAAGCAAGGTCCAGGATCCTAATACAGTTCCCTGATGCCAAAGCTTTCCCAGGAAGCACAGGCAGAGTGAAATCGAATGATTCTTGACAGTTTCAAAGCTGCCCACAGTGTCCTTAATAGCAGTTCTGAAAGTAACCCTTCTTGTTTGTTTTTTCACTCTGCTGTTACTTGGCGAAGAATGTTGTAGATAGAATATGTATGCCTGATCACAGCCCTCACTTGGAATCGTCTAGATGGATGGGTGAAGACTGAGTTCTTTCTTCTCTGGGATGAATAACATGCTGCTTGAATACTGGGAGCAATGGGTTGGGGCTTGGCTGCCTACAGTGGGGCACTGACAGCTGTTCTATGGACAGCTCCCTATTTGGAGTGGGCCATGTGAACTTTAAACAGAGCATGAGTGAGATTCTTTCCCAACAGCTTCTACAGTTGTAACCAGTAGGTCCACAAATTCATCTGGGAGAATGAAAAGTGAAAGCTATAGGAGAACATTTGAGGACAGTGGATATTAATTTAATCACCAGTCAAAGACGTGGAGTCTGCTAGTAAATTTCTAGTAGCTATGGAAGGAAAAAGCAAATCTAAGTACACACTACACTTCTCTCTTTTCACCTCTAGAATATGATCTGTCTTTGCAGTGAATGTAGAGGCACAAGCCAAGAGAAAGGCAGGAGGAAAAGGAGCATTTAACTCTGGATACAAATCACACATCCACCCCACTCCCATGATAGAGTTGACCTGGAGATAGATTACCATAGCCATGTACTAAATTCAGCATTTATTTCCTAGCACAATACAACTTAAAACTAGATTTTGTGGTATCTTTAGATACTCTTTATTTGAAGAGTGTTTGTCATTGCTTCTTTCAAACGCACATCCATTTGTATGTTGTAAAATATTTTCCTCCATGCTTTGGGCTAGGGAATGTTTTTTCTACGGAAACCTCTTCCAGATCTGAGCAATGTACCCCAAACTGTATATGGAACATGAATTTGATATTTCAAACTAAAATTATGGTCAGTCCATTTAGGTTCTTTCAGCTCTTACTCAGATATAAGTTCCAAAGGTGAAGTTGTGTTGGTCTAGCTCAGCAAAACAAAAAAGGAGGCTTGTGGCACTTTCAAAGACTCATAAATTTATACATACATACAGCCAATGCTATAAGGGCTTTTTTTTCCAGTGTAAGTTTTCTCCACTCTGGCATCTGACAAAGTGGGACTTAGCCCACAAAAGCTTATGCACAAAATAGATGTGTTAGTCTTTACAAGTGCCACAAGCCTCCTTTTCTGTTTTATTCAGATACAGGAAGTGATCAGTAATACAACACAGTTGATTTCTTTGGTTGCAGTCCCTATTTTGCAATACATTGTTCTGAATAAAATGCAGTTTTCTTACGATGGAATGGTTTCCTTTTCCACTGCCACTCCACTAGCCCACAGCACTGCTATGGAGGAACAATTCTAGGACTGCAAGGAGAGCTCTGTGTCCATGGTTTGGAACTTCAGATCCTAAATGGCATTTAGAGGTTGAATACCTCTTTGTATTGACTCTGTTTCCAAGTCAATCTGGAATAACTGAGTGATCAGTCTGCAAAGGTCTGGTATACACACATTGTGGTCCTGCCTACAGTAGGAAAAAAGGTGTGGTTTTAAAACAGGATCACTAACATATTTCAAAATCCTAGTTTGGGAACGACAAATTTAGTTTTAACATATTACTTGGTGAGATAAAACTACAACTTGCCCTATTTAAAACCATGCCTGCTTACCTGACCTAGACAGAGCCCAATGTTACTGTTTTGGAGGTATTTTCTGAGTCCAAGTACATTTGAACAGCTGTTTACAGGAATCATTATGCAGTGCTGTAGATGGGATGCTTCTATTGCCACCTCACAAGATACACCTCCTGTTCCCCCTCCTTTGAAGCAAGAATCCTCCATCCACTCCTGTGGCCCCAAGCTGGGACATCTTTCCTACTCCTACTACCCAAAATGGCATCTCTAGAAGCAGTGAAACACATATTCAAGTTGCCTCTGAACACAAACCTGTGGGACTCCCTTCCAGAATAGCAAGGGGGGGGGGTCACCAGGTGCTAGTGTTCAAGGAGCTATGGCTGTGCTGGAAACAAACACCATAACAAACCAAATTTTGGTCTCTCACACAGCCATGTAAGTCATGGGTCCAGTCTTCAGTGACTTTACTGATTTACACCACCATAACTGAAAGCAGCATTTGGCTCAATAAATGTTCAGTTAATTTTGAATGTGATGAATGATGTTGACTTGACAGCCCCAGAGGCTGACTTCCTATACCCACAGAGCAGGAGTAACAGTGGCACAAGCTTTCCTGCACAGCAGTGCTCAGTCAGGACCTGAAGGGGGCACAACCCTTTTAGAAGGGAGAAAGAGAATTCAGTTTCCATACCCTATATTGTTCCCTCAATCTCCTCCAGTTCTCCCCATAAAAGTACCAAAATCTGGCAGAAGCTCATTTAACTGTGTTCAGACAGCAGCAGAACTTCCATCCCCAGATCCAATTTGGGGCTAGCTTACTGAGGCTACCTGGCCTCCAGATCTCACCTCCCCCTTCACATGTAAGTGTCCACAGGTCCCCAAAGCTGGCTCTGCTCCCTTCCTGTACAAACACCTTTTCCACCCTGCATTCTTGTGGTTTCACAGCTGACATCTTGCAAGATGATCACCCACTCGTTACTTCTCTTCCACTTGCCCAAGCTTAACTTCAGTGAGCATACCCAGTAGTAAGGACAACATGTGATCTCTTTTAAAAGGACCAAAGTCAAACAGATACCATTCAGTGTGTTTGTGAAATTTAATGGATGAAATGACACACAGGAAAGAAAACCCAAAAGAATAAATTAAGTTTAAAAAGGGAAGGGCAAGCATGTGTCCCTTTATATACAGAGGTAATTGCACATAATAGTGTAGAACTGGTAGATTGCAATTCTGAGGACTCTTTGTTGATGTTCATGTGAGATACAGTTGTGGATGCAGGGTATTTTAGGAAGGAAGGGGTATAAGTCAAGAATCTTTGCTGTTGGTAATGCTTAGCTGGATGGCACCCTTTCAGAAAACCTGGAAGGCAAAACACAACATTTTAATGTAATGACAATAAGGATAATAATAATCCTGTGAAATGATAGAGCCAAAATATTAATAGCAATGCTTTCACACTGTTACAAATAGCATTCCATCAAAATAGCTTTGTTTGGAATCAAATGTCCCCCTACTGTGTTTGTCATCTAAATGTTGCAGCATTGAACTAGTGCATGAGTATGCAGGAGAAAATTATTAGAACCTGATAATAGTGAGGATATTGTTCACCTAGATATCAGATTTCTGTCTACAAGTTTTTTGGTTTCTTTTTTAATCTATTTTCTGTTTTTTCAAGTAACACCTAAAACTGAAAGAGACTGGATGGGAAGAAGTAGTTCTATTTCTTTCAAATTTGTTTAGTGTGTGTATCTGACAGCACTTTGTCCAGTCACTCTTTCTCCTTGGTTTGCAGGAGTCTTTCACAAAGCAGCAGGGGAGAAAATGTTTAAGAACACAAGACACTGAGCTAGTGAAACCACAGAAGTCAGGAGGTGGACTCAGGGGCAGTAGCAGCATCTAACATTACTTTTAACTTTTTAAATTAACTAGATTTCAGGTTAATAATGTCCTCCTAAAGAAAGTGAAACTTACTGTCCTCTTTTCCTTGTGCAAACTGAGTGAAATGCAAGCTGTGTAAACAGTCTATTTTGAACGTTTTCAGTTTTAATATGGGGTCTGAGTAATACAAATAAGGAATCTGTTTGAAAAAAAAACCCACTAAAACCTCAACATGTCCATGTCCCTACAGTGTTATATTTTACCATCAAAAGGGAGCAGTAGGACACTCTAGTTCAGCCTTCTGCCTCATAAGCTAAATAATTTCAGCCAGTCATCTCTGTATCTAACCCATAAAGTTTGCCTGAGCTGTAACATATATTTGGAAAGAGATTTCGTCTTGATGCCAAGATTCAGGTTATAGAGAATCCACCACCCGCCTAGGTATTTATTCCTACAGTTAATAATTACTGTCTTGGTTAAAAAGATGCACCTCATTTCTATAATCTGAATTTGTCTAGCTTCTGTTTCCAACCACTGGATTTCTGTATGCCCTTTTCCTGCTAGATTAAAGAGCCATCTACTACTAGAAAAAACCTTATATAGCTACTTGAGGACTATAATTAAATCAGCTCTTAACTGTTCTACATTAACCCAAGTTATCCTGTTTGCCAATTTTTAATACTGGGACATTAGCCTTTTCCCAGTCCTTTAGAACTTTCCTAATAGTCCAAGTTATGTTAAAAATCAGCATTAATAGTTCAGAAATTTGTCTAGCCAATTCTTTTAATACTTCTGGGTAACATGCTCTGCAGATTTTAAAACTCAACTTTAATTGTTGTTTAACACTAGTTACTGACGGGATAAAGTATTTCATTATCACTATAAATTATGAATATACATCAGCCTGCTTATTTCAAAGTACAGAACAGAAACATTTATTGAATACTTCTGCCTTTTCTGAATCAGAATTGACATCCATAAGGCTGATGCTGCTAGGAATCTTTTTAAAAATAAGACAATTTTCAATGTAGTTCATCAGCATGGACTTTGATTTTGTGTGTGTTTTGATGATGCTTCAGTGCAAAGCCATGAAACCCAGGTTGGTTCAAACATTTTAAGGCAAACAATGAAAGATCAAGATGAACTCACCCTGGAAATTCTTCTTTCAACCAGACATGATGTGCTTGATAAAAGCTGACCAGAAAATAACAAGAAAGGCATTAAAAAAAAATCCCTCCTAAACAGAAGGAGTTTTTACCATCTGGCAAAAAGAGCACAACACAGCAGTTCCCAGCCCTTTAGGTTAGGGCAGTGGTTCCCAACTTTTTCTCTGCCATGGCACACTTTGAGACCTTCAAATTTTTTGAGGCACACCACTATTAAAAACTCATGAATATTAAAATTAACTTAAATTACTTATGAATATTCATGAACCATGGCACGGTGTTTCAGCAATACTCCTATGTGCAGTAGTAGGGGTAGCAGAGCAGTGGTGGCAAAACACAGGAGGTCAGGAGTCATGTGCGGTGGCAGGAGTGAATGTGGGGAGCAGAGCAAGGCAGGGGTGGCAAAAGAGGACAAGGGCAGCCACGTGGGGAACAGCACAAGGGTGGCAAGAGAGGAGAGAGGAAGGGAGAACAAGCGTGGCTTTATGGGGGGGCAGGGGGAACCTGGGGAGTGGGAAGGTAGGGCAGGGGAGCATGGTACAGCACCCACTTCCCCCTTCTCCACAGTGGCTCCCTGCCACCCAGGGCAAATCCTCACCCCACTGCTGCTTCCTCCCACCCCAGTGGGTCCTGTACTCCCCTCCCCCAGGCCCCTTCTACCTGTGATGGACCCTCCAGCTCCCAGCTACAGACTCCCCCCCCCACAGCCACCCCACCCCTAGCTACACACACTCCCAATCAACCAGCCACCCACCCTCTGCTACACATCCACTCCCACCTATCTCTGCTACACACACACACCTACCGCACACAACCCCCAGCAGTGCCCCCCACCCCAAAAGCCCTTCCCTGGGCTGTTTGCAGGCTGGCTGATACAAGCTGCTCCGTCCTGCAGGGGGAGATTCACACACTCCCAGCCTCCTGCAGCAATCTGTTGGCTGGGCTTAAGATGGAGCCAAGTTTAAGGTGGAGCCACCTGAATGGTGCATTTGGGCTGCTCCTGCTATTTTTGGGAGACCCCTGGAACTCCCTGTTCTAGTGTCTTCCTCTATTTTTAGGGGGCCAGAATGCTGCCTGCCTAAAAATAGGGGGCTCTCGAACTGTGTTCCAGTGCCTTCTCCCTTATTTTAACCCTGGCCTTTTCCTAGCCCTGCACAGCCCAGGTGGCTGGGCTGAGCAGGGAGGAAACTTTAATTCCAGCTCTTGGGCATGCTTGCAGCACACTTTGGGTGTTTCCACGGCACACTGGTTGGGAACCACTGGGTTAGGGAAGCTGCCAGTTAACCAGATGTGGGAGCAAATTTCCAACAGAGCTGAGTCTGATTTACAAGAGCTCAGCTGAGGATGGCTGCTCAGCTCTCAGCAGTGCCCACTTACTCCCAGATTCTCAAACGACCTTGGTACCCAACACAGTGAGCACTTCTGAAAACCTAGCCCAGACTGTAGCTCTTCTGAAAATTCATATCTCAGGGATCAGCTGCACTATTTAATACCAATCAGCTTACATTTAACCAAGTGCATGGCAGTCCTGTGGGGGACTTTGGGTGTTATAGAATAATCACTCTGCCTGGTAGATGTAACAGGGTGGCCATCACCAGGAGCACAGGGCAGCTCTGCTGCATTCCCGCCTCAGTTTCATCTCTCCTCAGTGTGCTTGAGTAATTTCATAAAGGCTGTCTTCTAGACAACACGTTTACATGGGCTGGTTCATTGTCGTAAACAGTTCCAAAATAAAGTCCTCCATGTGTTTCCTTAGGGTTAGGGTAAGGTTTAGGTTTAGCTACATTGACAAATCTCCCAAAAGCTACCAGGCTTCCCAGTTCCTCCAAAATGTCTGGGGCTTTTTGGGATTTGGGGGCCCAGGGAAGGACTGGACTTAGACCAGTGGTTTTCAGATTTTTTCCTTGGGACCCAGTTGAAAAAAATCATTTATGCCCACTACCCAACAGTTACTTCTTTCAGCAATACATTCCAGTCTTCTGCAGCAGCAGAGGACACTGCAACCCAGTACCTGAGGGTCTGTGAACCAGTACTGGGTCCCAACCTGTGGTTTGAAAACCATTGCCTTAGACCAAATGGGAGTCTCTCCCTCCATCTTTTAAACTTTTGAATACCTTATTTTGGGTTGCATTTGTAGCCCATTTTATGAGTTTGATGAATGACTTGCATGTATGATTTATCCCAGTCATATGAGATGATAAATGTGAACATTAGGGTTTGTAAATCTGTTTTTGAGTGAATAGAATCCAAATACAGAATCCTGAAATGTTTGACTTCAGAGATTCTATTTTCCCCTTTGTCATTAACAACAAAAACAGGACTGTGAACCTGGCAACGCCAGACAGTCACCTGAGTCACCTCCATCTAAATCTGGCTCTAGTCCAGCTGCCCAGGGTAAATGCATCCCAATCCCCAGCCCTGTCCATAGGGATCTAAACCAAGGGGTGAAGATGCCAGCTGTAGAACTGAGACAGCAACTTGGAATCCCATCCAGCTTCAAGCTTTGGATTTGCACAGAGATGAGAAAAGGGATTTGAAGATGGGGGAAATTATTTGGTTTGGACCTTGGCAGCAACATCAACATCCCTTAACAGGTCCATTTATTTCTCATCTGATGGTGGCTGGTATAATTATGGCTTGCCAGCTGGCGCTAACAGGGTAATGGGTTCCTAAGTCCAGGTCGATCCTGGAAATGTTCACTGATATCTTCACATCAGTTAGGGGTGTGATTTTCCCCCCTCATTTCTATTCTGTCAAAAGTCCTGGAATAGAAAATATCATATAAGCAATAAAGTGCTTTTGCTGGTGTAGCTTATTTCATTCAAGGAACTGGTACAATGTATACCTGCAAAAGCACTCTATGGCTGTGTTCTCACACAGCCAGTTATTTCGATATGGTTGTTTCGCAACAACCATATATCGAAATAACGCTTATTTCGAAACAACTTATTTCAAATTAACAAAATGTTAATTCAA
>ML681990.1:10563918-10584817 GCA_007922195.1 Podocnemis expansa | reverse complement strand
TGCCACACAACTCCTTGTTGTTTTTTCACTGGACTAGACTAACACGGCTATCCATTTTAAAACTTACATATTTGGGGACACTAGAGGGAGCCACAGAACAGAAGATAGGAATAAGAGAGTGGCAGCTGTCAGGTAGCTAGCTGGGAACAACTTTGAGTCCTTAGTAGCTTGAGTCCCATTTAAGCCAGTACCCTGGAAACAAAAGACTATTTTGGAGCTACTCGCTCCTCTACATGGTAGCGTTATAATGTCCATTTTACACTAAATTCAGGGCTGTTGACTAGAGTCAGTATTTAGAAGGGGAGGCTTTATCTGTGTCTGCCCCAGATAAAAGGGTCCCCCTAACACATTATACCACAGCTAGGTCCCACTCCCAGTACTTCATCCCTGACTCTGTACACACTAGATCGCTACCATCCAGAATGGACCCTGCCACCAAGTTGCACAATTACAGATCAACCATGCCTAGGTTTTTCTCTGGCCCTTACCCAGCGTGGCAAGCACATGGCGCAATTCTGCACCCATGACTGTGCCATTCCCCTCCTTGTCAAAGACACGCAAGCCTTCCACAAAGTCCTCGAAAGTTCCCTGGTCTTTGGAGCGGGAGATGTGCTGCAGCATTGGTAGGAAGGTCTCGAAGTCCAGCATCTTTGTATTCATTTCTGATGGAGAAGACAAAGGAGGTGGCGTTATGTAAATAGTTTATGGAACCTCACAGGCACACACGACTCACTTTTTCCATCATTCCAAGGTAGCTACCTCTCAGGCAGAACAAGGCAGCTCACTAGCTGTATTTCTGGGAAGGAAGTGGAGCAGTATCCTGTGTCCAGACTTAAACTATAGAAGTGAACTGATCGAAGTAGATCAGCAATTAAACAAATTAGAATTTGGTTGGGAAACTAAATTTACAGCTTACTCTTGTGGGAGTTCCCATGGACACTCTAATGGCCTCCGATGCGAAGGTCTGGGGCTTTAACTCTTATTCAGTACCCACTAACTCATTGATTCCATACTGACCCATGTGGGTGGATTTTGGAAGTTGCCCAGGGAAAAGCAGCTCCAAACATCCAGCCTTCCCACCACCCACACTTGATCTGGCTCCTGCCAGGGCTGGATACTGCTGGTAGTAGTGGCTACAGGTTCCCCAGCTGGGGCTGGGTACGGCCACCAGTGGTGGCTGCTCTCTGCCTGCCCACTGAGGCAGGAGCGGGCACCAGTTGGGACTCAGGGCCGTCACCATGGGTCCCAGCCAGGGCCCGCTCCTGCCTCAGTGGGGAGGCAGAGAGCAGCAGCCAATCAGGCGAGGAAATGCCTCCCCTGGCCTTTTATGAACTCTGCCCCTACCCAGCAGAAGAACATAGGTGATACCACAGGATTGTTCTTCCATTTTCATAGCTTGTGAGAGCTGATAAGAGCACTGCACAAGGGACTAAGACGGCATAGAACTTGGATTCAAACCATCCGAACAATTCAACATTGACGCTGCTCTAAATTCCCTGATTGATGATGCAGCCATGGGCTCTGAATACCGACTTTCCCCATTCCCCCCTTTACATACTACCAAGGCAGGGTGAGGATGGGGCTTTTCACCTACATTTTCATTCTCTTTGCCTTATGCATCCATCCCTTCTACCCCCTCTTCCTCGCAGCACTGAAAGAGGCATGCAGCACTCACTAAAGGAGGGAAATCTGCCCTATTGGTGTAATTCTTCTCTTTCCAGTCAATAGGAGATAATAAAAGAACAGAATATGCTGTATATTCCCTCATCTCCTTTTGAGTTGAACAGTTACCTCCGTGCAGAGACTAGAGTCATTTAACTAAAACTAAACTTTAGTCCCATTGACAAAGGTTTTTTTATTTTTTTATTTGTCAAGACCCAGAGTCCAGGGATTGCTGAGGAAGTTTTCCTTCTGGTAGGTTAGATCTGTAAGGCAGAGTGGAACCCAGCTGCTGGTTTCCCTTTGCCCTACATCATGTGCAGTCACAGTTACTCCAGAGAAGCAGAATATAAAATGATACTAAATGCAGATAGTGGAGAAGATGGGCCCAGATCAAAACTCTGGTTCTGCAAGGCTAACAGGCATGACAACTTGTCTGTGTCAGTCAAGTCGGCAGAAAGGACCCAGGAAACAAAAAGTTGATCTGCCAAGTCTGAAGGGGCCCTTACTATTAAGTTCATTCTCTGATCATAGCTGGCTGTAAAAACAAAATAATTTCCTGAAACATAGGAGAGTCTGTGACATAATCATCCATTTCAGTGGTTGAGATCCACTGTTGCCAACTCTCACTATTTTACTTGGGAGTTTCATTAAAGCCGCAGGGTCTGGCATCAGAAACCTTCACAAGAAGCTTAACTTTCATTTAAAAATATATTTCTGGTCCTCTTCATTGTGGAGAACTCTTTGGAAAGGTGAATCTTGTGCACTCTAAGAGCTCAGAAATTAGATGGCACATAAAAAGCACTCCCTTGTTCTTTAATTTAAAATGTCATGAATTTTGGGGACCTGACTCATCTGTTTTGAATGCCTGAGGCTGGTCAGTGTGGAGATCAGCTGAGTGGCCTTTCCTACAAGCCCCTGGATTTGAATTTAAGGTGAGACCCAGAATATTCCCAGCAGGGAGCTCTGCAATTCGCTTATCATTTCCCTTCTCAGAATCCTTGTTTCTACCAACTGCAGTACACAAGGCTCACTAGGTTGCTCCTGCTTTCTCCTCAGGGGAAAATCTGCATGTAGGGGTGGGGGGGTAGTCTTTTGATTGACATGGTTAGTATATTCCTTTATTAATTGGTTTATGTCAGTATTGGTCGCAAACCCAGAAAGTTTCCCAATCAACAGGTTTGTATTAAGCCAAAAAGGAAAAATGAAGGAGGAGCTTCCCCAGCTGATGTGAATTGCCATAGATGCATTGGAGTCAACAGGTCAGATTCTGTGTAGTTCCACTGGAATCAGGAAAGTTACACCGTTTATGCCTCCTCAGGGTCTGGCCCAAGTACAAGGCAATCAGTGATGAGCTTAGTGTGTCCTCTGAGCTAGAGCAAGGCTGATATTTGGTGGGGGGTGAGAGGAGGAATTCTCCAAGCATGAAGAGTCTCTGAGTTATTTTCTTTAAACTATGAAACTGCCAGAGCTCTTTGTTCTTCTTTCCACAGGGCTAATTCCACCATGACTCTCCTGTTATGTTATTGGCTATGTTTCCCATTCAGGCCTCCAGGAAGGATCAGTGATGGTCTGATCTCTAAAGCCCTCCTAAGGGCATGGGCAGTGAGATAACAGCTGCAGAACAGGAAGGTTTTATTCTGGTTGCAGAGAGCATTTGCAAATGGCATCAGCGATGGACGGGAGGGGGAGGGTCAAGAGGCAGAGCACTGACAACAGAGTGGACACTGAGTCATAGTTAGTAAGAAAAGGGGACTCATGGGCAAACTGATCCAACAGCTATTAGTGAATCATGAACAGCAACTAAATGAGCTGTGAAAGATTTTGCAGCTGAGGGATCCTGCCTTTGAGTTTCCTCTGCTATCATCCCTGCTTGACCATGCTCCCCTTGCTGTGAGTGGAAGCAGGAGGAAAGACTATAACCTGTCCTCTCTCAGGTCTAGCAATGGGACTAAAATGGCTGCTATTCTGTGGAATCTGCCTAGAAACCTTTCTTGGCTAACTGGCCTCATCTTCAGGACCGGGCACTGGGGATCCCATGAAGGCAGGTGTGGAGCTCTCCATTCCCTCTCTTCCTGCCCCAAACAATATTCTGCCTTAAAGAGATGTGGGGGGTGGGGGTGGGGATGTTTAATATCTGTGCAGCTGAGCTTGAGGGCAACAGAGGGGAACATACTGCTAAAGGGATTTAGGAGCACAGTCCTGTTGGTGGCCTGACACAGCCCTAAGAAGGCTGAATCAAGCTGCTTTCCTGGGCCATGCTGAAGTGTATCATTGCATGGGCAAAGTCCATAAGCCATATGACTGGAACCTCACGTGGGATTGGAATACAGCTGGAGGTCTCTCTCCTACAGGAAACAGAGTCCTAACCTTGCAGCTATTAGCAAATGCACTCAGTGTCTCCCCCCTTGTCCCAGTTGCTCTTACCTTCTGGTTTGGGTTTTCCCAGCACCTTCAGGACTTCAGCATTGGTGGGGTTCTGCCCAAGAGCCCGCAGCACATCACCACACTGACTGTAAGTAATCTTCATCTCCCCAGTTGGGGTTCTGTCAAACAGCATGAAGGCCTCCTTGAATTCTGCAGATAGGAAGGAAGAGACTCAGCTGTCATCATCTTATAATACCTCCCTCTCCCTGAGGAGAACCTGAGTCCTGTAAAACTGGCATTGTTCAAAGAGGAGCTGTTGCTGACTAGGGAGGATGTGTCCTGAGTGTTGGGATTTTTCAACAGGGATAAAGTCTCTCCAGTTAAATCTTTCAAAGACAGAAACTCTTCCCTTGGCCACCGGCAGCATCCTCAAACATAGTCCCATTTCCACTGTTCTGCTCCTTGATTCAGTCCTCCCATGCGCTTCCATGCCCATCACCTTCGTTTGGACCACCCCCCTCTTCTCCCACATCTCCTTTGTCTGAAAATCTGCCAGTGGCTGTGTACTCCACTGCTCCAGTGTCATCCCTGAGGAAACCCTCCTCCCGTTCAGCATCTTCTCTTGCCTCGGTTGCTACAACTCATCTCTTACAGTCTCCCCAGCTCTCCTTGTCCCCATATCTCACACCAAGAAAAGCGTCCATGTTTATCCCATTCTCCAGGATCCTGCCCAGGACTGAGTCCTGTGCACTGTGAGGTAGAGCACTGGTTCTCAACCTTTTGTGGGTTTTGACACACTTGGTGGCATGTCATGACCCAACGGGACACACCAGCCCACTCCCACTAGGCCAAATCCAGCCATCTCCTCAGGTCTCTGTGACACACTTACCATTGTGTGGTGACAGTAACGTGTCCCGACACAGTGGTTGAGAACCACTGGGGTAGAGAACTGCCATTTCCATGTTCTACACAACAAACTCCCATCAGCCTAGGACCCAGCACCTCATTTTACCTTGGGGGATGGGACCTAAATCTGGAAAGATCAGGATCTGCTTCCTCCTATATATGATATTCTTCAGCCTCCTGGCCTGCTGTAATATTCTCTCTCTATCCCTTAAATCAGCCAAGCGAGCAATAACTGTCCGGCACATGTCTGGCCCTGGCTTCTGCCTCCTGCTTGTTTCCCTGTAGGCTCGCTCTACTACAATGGGTGTGTCTAATCGCAGAACACTGGGCAGCCATTTCTCCAGGAATCCTATCAAATCTCTTCCCTCTTCTTTCTCTGGTAAGCCAAGAATCTTCAGAGTGCAGGCCCGGGCCTGGCTCTCCACCAGCTCCATGCGGGTGCTAAGACGGTGATTTTCTCGGGCCAAGTGTTCCAAGGTTTGTAAGCACTGTTGCATTTTCACCTGCTGCTTTTTGACTGTGGAATCAGTTTGACTGGCTGATTGGGCCAGGCTGGTTACTAGCCCTTCCAGCATGTCCATGCATGTATTCAGAGCCACAATTTTACTATCAAAGGCTGTTATGATCTCCAGGTTCTTATCTGTTTTCCGCCTGATTTCTAGCAATAACTCTCGCAAGGAGGCATCACCACTGTTTCTTCTGCCACAGGGGCTCGGATGCTTGGGGTCTCCATGTGAGGACTGATGCTCAGAGACACAAGATGTGGTTTCCTCGGTTTGGTAAAAATCTGTAGGCAGGATTTTTTGTTCGCTTGGTTTATTACTTGGCATCTTCATTCCAACTGCAGTGCTTTGCTTTTCTTAGGACCTGGACTGTAAATGCTCATGGCTTCGTCCTCTCAGCCTAAAAACTCTGCCCAAGCTGTGCATCAATCCCTCACGATCCAAATCTGGCACACGTGAGTTTTAGGCTGCTTTTGACAACACCCACCTTTCAACTCCTATGTCGTGGGAAAGGGGCAGAGGTGGAGCTGCTGTCCCTGGGTGTGACATCACAATGGCTACTTCTTGTGATGTCATCCTTTAGCACCTGGGCTTGCAGGGACTATAAAAGGGACCTGTTACGAGTGTCACCGAAGGGGATTTTGGTGAAGTCAAGATCTGTCTATTTGGAACAGACAGAGAAGAGTTCTAGTCCTGCCAGTGCCTCCCCAAGATGGAAGTGTGATTAATTTAGAAATTGTCTTGAATTCACTGAGGTTTGAACTGTCTCTGTGGGCCTCTAGCTGCAACTAGGAGGATAATGGCAGGCACCAGACCAGACTGGATTCCATCCAGAAGTGGGACAGAGAGCACTGGGACCAGAAGCACATTAGAAGGATGTTAAGACTGTGTGTTCAACTCTTTCAGGATTGGTAAGACCCAAATACTATGTTGTTGGTACTTGTTTACCTTTTTAATTCTTTTTTTCCCCTCTCCCTCCAGCAACCATTTTTGGATCTCAGCCTAATGTGAGACCTGATCTTCTTATAGTATTTCCACCATTCTGAATTTGAGCCCAGATCTGTATTCAGAGGGGACAAAAAAGCCCATCAGAAGAAGTGTAAACATGGCCCAACTACACCATAGGGATGCCTCACTAGGTGGCTGGTGAAGGAATCCCTGTTTTCACGCTGAGGTCACATCTTTCAGAGTGAACTGAAAATACTTTTTGCTTGTCAGGTTCTCCTCCGTTTTTGGTGGCATCCCCACTGGGAGAGCAAAGCAGGAAATTGGGTTTCATATATTCCTTGTGCTGCTTTAAGAGCTGTGTCCTTATTGAATCCCTGAACTGGTTCCCATTCATCTTCTTCTCTTGCTTCCAGGTGTATCTCCACTCCTGCCTAAATTCCTTCCCACGTCCCCTACCATGCCTCCGTGGTGCTCAAATCTCTCTTCAAAGTGCTCCATAGGACTTTCCTCTCAGCCCTCTCCTCTGCTTGGAGCTCCTTGCCTGCTATTAATATTACTGTGTAGTACCCACTTGTGCATTCAGTCAACAACTTTACTATCTGATTTGATATACACCTTCTAGCCACTATAAAATGGCACCAACCAATACCTGGAGGGTGTGTAATTTAGAAGTTAGAGCATGGGGAGCTGGGAGTCAGGACTTCTGGGTTCTGTTCCCAACTTTGAGGTGGCTGAGTGGTCTAAAGATTAGAGATGGAGTAGGATGAGGAGTAGGGGCTGCTCTTCTAGCCTCAGATTTGCCAGGCAGTGTCATCCAGGGGCTAGAACAAGCAGATCAGAGTCAGGGCTGCCGGTTTCTACCGCCATCTTTGCAGGACAGTGCAGTCTTGTGGTGGTTAATTAAAGCAGAAGGCTCAGAGCCAGGTTTAGGGGGCTGTAACAATCAGCAGAAATGTAGCAAAAGTAACAGCAGCTGGTTGGAAAGATGCCAGCACTTACCTTCAATCTGGTCCGCACTGAATTCAATCTACAAGGAAAGGAAAACAGAGCCCAATCACTACCATTTGTGTGGGAAAGCAGCTGCAAGAGTACATATCCTAGTCAGGGCCAGTCACAGGGTCCAGCAACACAAACTGCCTCATGGAGCAGAGCAGTAATGTAGCGAAACAGTCCAGCCCTCCCAGCAGCAAGAAAACTCCTCTGAGCCCCCTTCCCTGTTGGGCGACAGAACCCGAGGAGCACCCTGTAATGCACATGGGGCACAATCCTGGGTAGGGCTAAGGGCCCTCTGTTGCAATCGAAGTCGAGGTGCTTCTGGGAGCTCAGGAAATCATAAGGATGGTCCTTAGCCACAGCAGGAGGAGGTACCTGGGAGGACACTGTGGTCCAGTCTAATCATTGAATTACTCCTGTATCCATGTGAGAATAAGGGAATGCAGGAGGAGGATAGAAGAGTCTGCTTCTTCTGGTTGTTTCAAAATGTGGGCCTGGGAACATTTCACTGGGCAAAGTGAGATTACTGGAATGCAAGAAACAGCTACCGGCTGCCCAGCTAGAATGATGCTTACTTATCCTGTGTCCCAGGTAAACTCAGAGGCCTCTTTCCCTCTCTCACACACAAAGGATGCATGTGGGAAAGTAAAACTTCTCCTGTGATAATTTGCATATGAGGTGCCACAGTTAGCGGGGTAAAGCACGTGTAACCTCCTACTGAGACCATGGGGGCACAGATCCTATTGCTGTGTTCAATCTGTCCAAAACACAGTCAAATTTCTCTTCCCCTGGATGAGGTTGTATGTTTATTACATCCCTGCTGGCAACATAGGAACAAGCAAACCAGGACAGAAGACTAGGGGCTGGCTTCTATGAGAAATCACAGCAGACAAATGTAAGAAGTCAGAGAACTACATTTTCTGAAGTGACAAGTTGGTGCCTTCAGCTGCCTCAGTCTTTGGAGTACCCAACTGGAGATCCTGGAAAGGGGCCTGCTTTTTCAGACAGTGCAGAGCGTGTGTCCTCTGATAACTAGGCCCCATTAAGGCATCTTGCCTCTTGGGGTAGGCCCCTGTAACTGAGGCAACCCAAATTTAGTGGTCTCTTAAAAAACGTTAACCAAGGAATTTTTCAAACAAACATATAAAAATCAGTAGCCACAGTGCTTCCAACACTTGTGATTTTGTAAGAAGTCTTGTGTTTTCCTCAAAGTCCCAGCTCCTGGAGGCATGTGCATAGGTGAGTTTCAGCTTTCATTTTAATTTTTTTAATCCCATGATTTTTATGTAAATCTCATGATCTGGGGAGCTGGGTTGAGGATTTTTGGATGGTTGGGAATGGCAGTACTGAAGGCACAGAAGGCCATGTCTACACTGCCAAATTAGTTTGGACTAAGGAGGCTTAGTCCAGACTAATTTTGCCCATGGCCACATTAGCCTTTCCCTAATCCAAACATAGAAATTTCTTAGTTTGGACTAGGCAAAGGTTAGTTCAAACTAATAAGTACCCTTGGTTAGTTTGGACTTCCGCGCTTAGTTTGAACTTTAGTTTGAATTAAGCATGGGCAAGACCCGAAGTAATGGCTAGTTCGAACTTAAAACGTTCAAACTAAGCCATTAGCGCGAAGTAGCCACGCATTCTTGTTCAAACTAAAATGTTAGCTCAAACTAGAACACACGGCTAAGTTTGAACTAAAAAGTTCGGACTACCTAGGACTCTTTTAGTTCATACTAGCAAGTCCGAACTAAAATTTTAGATGTAGACATAGCCAGACTGACGAGAGACACACAGGAGTCTGTGTCTGTCCTTCCAGGCTGCCTCCTAGAGCAGTGGTTCTCAGCATTTTGCAGCCAGGTGACACATTTGGTGGCATGCATGACCCTGCAGGACACTCCAGGCCTCCCCCTGCCTCCAGGCTAAATCCAGCCAGCTTCCTCTCTCTTTCTGCAACACACTGCTGTGTGGTGACGCAGTAACGGGAGAACCACTGTCCAAGCACCCAGGAAGAATCCTGGGCTTGTCCTGGCTGACAAATAGTTTTGATCAAGACATCTTCCTATATTACAATATAGTAGCCAGATTGGGTAATGAGCAAAGGGGAGGCTTTCAATTCTGAGGCCTCTTCCTGGTTCTGACCTTGACTTGCTAGGTGACCTTGGGTGAGGGGGCACATCCCTGCATCTATTTCACCATCTGTAAAGTGAGGATAATTCACACCAGCCAGGCTTAACCAACTGCAGCTGAAGTTCAGAAGTGTCCACAGATTTCAGCTTCTTCAAGTGCTGGGTGACCAGCACAAAACTGTCTGTGGTCACAGTTTTCTAGCTCCACACCGTGAGTGTATGTGGGGTGCTCAGCTCTTTTGGAACACAGGCCCTCTGGATCTCACCTTCAGCAGTGCTGAGGCCCAACAACTTCCATTAAAGTCAGAGATGCACCAGGGATAGATTTGGACCCAATAACGTAACAGTGATTGGAGGGCTGTACAAGATCAAATCCAGCCATGATGGAAACTTGGGCAGCTCCCAATGACCTCAATGGGAAAGGTATCTGCCAAGGCTGAATTTGACCCATGGAATGGAATCAACCAAAGGACAGTAGCCTGCTTTTTTGCTTTGAAGCCACTGATCCCCACCTCTTACAGCCTCTGTTTTCCCACAGGTCAGATATGCAATGTTATATTTTGTATGGCCATGATTTTACCCCTTCCCCATCTCACACCTTGGGTACAAAAAGGGAATGGAAATGGTTTTAAACATTTGAGGGCTGATTTTCTATTTCCCTGCACCTCATCTTTTCACCGACAACAGTGCAGAGCAGGTTGAAAAATGCATTTAACACACACAACTGCATTTAACTCCCACTTCATGTTGGGTTAAAGAAAGCCTGACATTAACATCAGCTTGCAATAGCGGTTTCTGTCCAATACAATCAGATGGGAAGGGCCCCTGCCTGGCTGCCAACACTGTACGACAGTATTTAGCGATCAGGTGCATAGAATATGTGTCACTGCTTGGATCTCAAGAACAGACACCTAGTGTGGTGGGCTCAGGAATGGCCATCTGCAGAGATGTTAAGTTCATTTTTAATAAGTATTTTAATTTCATAAGCCAACAGGCTCATTCCAGCTCATTTAAACCTTTACTAGAAGCACCTAGTGGGACAGAATATTTTCCTTGTCCTCCTTAACTGGCAAACATCTTGGTTTCTAAAGCCATGAGTGATGTCTCCTTAGTAAGTTTGCAGATGATACCAAACTGGGGGGAACGGTAGACACCCTAGAGGGCAGAGACAGGATTCAGGGAGACCTAGACAAACTGGAGCAGTGGGCCAAGAGGAATCTCATGAGGTTCAACAAGGATAAGTGTAAAATCCTGCACTTGGGACGAAAAAACCCCATGTACTGCTACAGGCTGGGGAGTGATCAGCTAAATAGCAGCACTGGAGAAAAGGACCTGGGGGTCATGGTGGATGGGAAGCTGGATATGAGTCAGCAGTGTGCTCTTGCTGCCAAAAAGGCCAATGGCATACTGGGCTGCATCAGAAGAAGTGTTACCAGCAGATCAAGGGATGTGATCATTCCCCTCTATTCTGCACTAGTGAGGCCACATCTGGAATACTGTGTCCAGTTTTGGGCTCCCCACTACAAAAAGGACATGGACAAATTAGAGAGAGTCCAGAGGAGGGCAACCAAAATGATCAAAGGGCTGGAGCACAAGCCCTATGAAGAAAGACTGAAGGAACTAGGCTTATTTAGCCTGCAGAAGAGAAGACTGAGGGGGGATTTGATAGCAACCTTCAACTACTTGAAGGGTTGCTCCAAGGAGGAGGGAGCTCGACTGTTCTCGGTAGTAACAGAGGGCAGAACGAGAAGCAATGGCTTCAAGTTACAGCTGGGGCGGTCCAGGCTGGATATTAGGAAAAACTTCCTTACTAGGCGAGTGGTGAAGCATTGGAATAAGTTGCCTCGGGAGGTGGTGGAATCTCCATCTCTGGAGGTGTTCAAGTCCCAGCTGGACAAAACACTGACTGGGATGATCTAATGGGAGTGGTCCTGCTTTTTTTGGCAGGGGGTTGGACTAGATGACCTCGTGGGGTCCCTTCCAACCCTATGATTCTATGATTCTATGTCCATGCAGTGAGGGAGCCCCATTCCATACCCTCCATAGCCTGCTGTGGCAGAGTCCCCTCAGAAAAGAATTACTGGGCTGTACCACCATCTTTTTCAGGGATAGGTGGGGCTAGGGAGCTAAAACCAATTATTCATTTAAAAAAAAATCCAGTCATCATTCTGGCCTGGCTAGGGATCAGCAGAGAGGGAGCAAGGGGCTGATCCACTGTCCACTGAAGGAATGTGTGGATGCCACCCCACTGTCCCCAGCACTCACAGGACAGTTTACAGGTCTGCTAGTGGCACTCTGTAGAACCTGCCCAACCAGCACTGATTGGGGAATAGAATTTTCCCTCAATTCCCAGTGGAAAATGTTGGCTTTTCATTTAAAAAAAAAAAAAAAAAGAACCCCAAAGCACCTCTTCAACAAAACCAACTGCACTTTTTTATTCCCAACCAAATATTATAGGCATTTATTTTTGGGGTTTTCCAGAGGAGAGGGGGAAAAAATCAGCTGTACTGGAACAAAGCAGCCCCTATTACAGAAAATGGCCGTTTTGTTGAAAACACAGTTCTCCATTAAAAAAAAAAGTCTCCATGGGAAGTTTCTGAGCAGCTCTAGCCCAAAGCACATATCCAAGCCCCGGCCCCGCACCCCACCAGGATGGTGGGTTCCAAACACTTGCAGTCCTTTCAAGAGCGTTAGTAGAAGTCAAGTGGACTGAGCCCAGGCTGACTGTTAGGGAAGATGAGATTTCCTAATCTGTTCTCCCATGGATCTGTGTAATCCTGCATTTCCGCTTTCTCTGCCACAGTCTGCAAACTGGGCACCATTATGCTTTATAGGCTTTCATGAAGCATGCAGAGATCTGTGGCTGAAGTGTGCTGTTTAGTTCAAGGCATCACTGAAGCACTAATGCAGAAAGGCAGCCCTTACACTAACCTGGTGTCCCGTGAGCCATGTGTTCCTTTCCTTCAGCTGACTGGTGGCACTTGCCCAGCAGTTCTGCACAGTCAGCTGCTGTCACTAAGTTTCCAAAGGGATAGCCGTGTTAGTCTAGTCCAGTAAAAAAAACAACAAGGAGTTGTGTGGCACTTTAAGACTAACAGATTTATTTTTTGCATGAGCTTTCGTGGGAGAAGATCCCACTTCCTCAGATGCTTCGAAGATGGGTGAACTTACAGAAAGGAATGAGACTAAATGCAAGGGGGTGTAAAACATAGGATGAGGTCATAAAGTTTACTATGATCCTATGTTTTACACCCCCTTGCATTTAGTCTCATTCCTTTCTGTAAGTTCACCCATCTTCGAAGCATCTGAGGAAGTGGGATCTTCTCCCACGAAAGCTCATGCAAAAAATAAATCTGTTAGTCTTAAAGTGCCACACAACTGCTTGTTGTTTTTTTGCTGTCACTAAGGCCTATGTAGCAATTTCTCTTTCCCAGCTTGCCTTTTATTGTCTTGTGTTTTTACCTTCAGTCATTTTCTCTCTCCTCCTTCTGCCTCTGCAGCCCACTATTTCTCTCACTCTCCTTTCGACACTTTCCAGACCTGAAGGATGATGGGATGAGGCTGTCATGCAGAACTTGTTTCAACCTGAATGTTTGGTGGGTGAGCAGTTGACAGCACATTTGAGGGGATCAGTTGGAAATGCGGGTAAGTCACCACTCAGGCCACCAAGAGATAACTGATACACAGCACTATAGGATTTCCAGGCTGGATCAGAGACACCCTGGTTTCTTGCATCCAGTATTCTATTTTCAGCAATGGCCAGAACCAGCCACTTTAGAGGAAGGCATGAAGCCTTCCATAAGTAGTTATATCAAAATCTGCTCATAAGCCAAGTTTCTTCTCAGCCCCAGGCAAGCAGAGGTTGGCTTATGCCCTGAAGCAGGAAGGTTTCTAAATATGATGCAGCTGCGGATTACAGCAGAATGAGCTCTCCACAGTGGCATACGGAACCGCATGCCAATGGATGCCAGCCAGGGAGTGGCTGCTGGGCAGGCCCTCCGTGGGTTAGCAGCATGCTTTGTAAAGGAAAGTACAGCCTTAAATCCATTCTGAATACTTTTCTCTTCTCCACACCAAGGGTTCCCATGACCATGGCACTAGCTGGAAACAGTGGGCTACGTATTTACCCTCAATGAGCAAGAACTTTGTCCCTTTGGAAGAGGTGGAGGCCTAGGAATGAGCCTCATTCCCTCAATGAGGAGCCAGAGGCTGTAACAAATTCTTTGTGAGATCAGCCAGGACTGGGAGTTTGCAGGCAGCAGGCTGGGCTGTCCCCTTGGGCAAAAGGATGTTATTTCAAGGCTTAATCCCAAAGTCAGGGGCATCAACTGGTTAAACTGTCTCCATACTGAGCAGGCTATTATTAACCCTCTTACTACAACATTGGCTTACAAGTGTAACTGGATCTGGAAGAACCACGGAAAAAGTGACCTCCCTTCGGAGAGCAACAGAGAGAAGATGCTCTCATCTAGACTCAGGATGAGATGCTGCAGGTGCTGAAATACTCCAGGACTGAAAGGGCTGGCAGCACAAAATCTGTTTCATGCTGTCAGACACCTGTACAGAACCCCAACAAGGTTGTGTAGGCCTGGCTTTCTCACCAAATCCCAGTGCTATCATATGTTCCAGTCAGGACCATGTTCAGTCATTGAGCAGTGCCCCTCAGTTCCAGAATCTCAGCTTTCATTTGAGGGGGGAGAAAACACCAAATACCCAAAACAAAATAAAACAATCCTCTAACCCCAGTTTCTAGTTTTTCTGGTTGCAAAGAGAAGCTGGAAAACATGTCTGTGCTGCAGCTGCTGCACTGATGTCTGCCTGAATCTGGAGAGCTCCTGGAACAATGGTTCAGAAAAGGGGAAGCTGACTAATGCATTGCAGTGTGGTGGAGACCAAGACCCACTCTCTAACTTGGGGGACCCTTCCAGTGGCACCCGAGTGTGGGACTGTATGGGAAGCAGAAGATGACCACAGTTGGCCCAGTTCATCCACTTGTAATGATGCATGCCAGCAGCTGCATTAAGTTCATTGGCTCCGCCCCTGGTTATGAGAGAGGGGAAGAATCCATCAGTTCATTCCTGCACCAGGGCTGTGTCCAGTGCAGCTTAGAGCATTCTGGCGCTGGGGGCAGGGGGAGGCAAACAGCACCTCAATTGCAACAGCCCCTGCAGACTGTGACACAACTGGGAAACATCTGGAATAGA
Source organism: Podocnemis expansa (assembly GCA_007922195.1). Lineage (NCBI taxonomy): Eukaryota > Metazoa > Chordata > Testudines > Podocnemididae > Podocnemis > Podocnemis expansa. The sequence goes on along the minus strand of ML681990.1, from coordinate 10,570,114 downwards.
GAACTGCCCTGGGTGTCCCCCCTCATGCTCTGGTCATGCTTCCTACCAAGGAGGAGTCCATGCCAGGAGGGCTAGGGGACTTTACATGGGTGCACGGGAAAGCAGCCATAAGTGCACACCAGGCATCACAGCTCACCCACAGGGCTCTGCTCCTTGTGGGAGTCACCCAAAGTGGGGGCAGAGCAGAGGATCGTGCAGAGAAGCAGCCTCTTTGTGCTTTACACCAGTGCTTTCCAAACTATGAGTCAGAACCTAGTACTGGGTCGCAGACCCTCAGGTACTGGGTCAGAGCCTGTCATTGCCACAAGACTGAAATGCTTTGCTCAAAGATCTAATTATTGGATCATGGGCATAAATTATTTTTTTTAAGTGGGTCCCAAGAAATAAAGTTTGAAAACCACTGCTTTACACTCAGGGACTGCGTGGGGCTGGGGTTCATAGTCACAGGTTCTGGGAGCTGAGGAGGGGCAACAGCTGGATGTTGAGTCTAGCACAGGAGTCAGCAAAGCAACCTGCTCTGTGAGAGCATTAAACACTAGTACGCCTGCCAAAAATGCAATGGGGTCAGGGTCATCTTGTCAGTGCGTGGCTTTTATACTTCTTCAAACTGTTCCCCTAGCAGCATGGTGGGGTATTGGTTCACACAGGACTCAGGGAGAAGAGTGCTACCTCCCGAACCACCAGCACCTGCTACTGCTCAGAGGTCTCCCAGCCAAGCCCTGTCTAACTCTGTTTTAGCCTCAGTTCAGGAAAACCCTTAATTTTAGGCATGCGCCTGAATCCCATTGACTTCAAAGGGATTTACACATGTGCTGAAGGTAATCTGCAATGATTTGAGAAGAGCACCTAGAGTTTTAAGACTAAACATCTTAAACATTTTTATAGCCCCAAAACAATATCTAGGTTTGGATTTGAGGGGCAGGTTTGGGTCAGTTATGATTCTCTACCTCTCCTTGTCACTAAGGAGGCAGAAGAGACAACTCATTTATCTGTGCTGCTGCCCAGAGTGAGGAGAGACACGTAAGAAGAGCTACATTAGAGACAGGATGGCATGAAAGGAATGTCCGTTCCCCCCCTCCTCCCCAACCTGCTTGCTTCCACCTCTTCAAAGCCAGCAGAAAACAGAAGAAAACTCTACTTCAGCGAGACCCAAGGGCTAGCAAGAGAAAAGGAACCCCCTGACTGGTGGCAGGATCAGGTGTTAAGCTCCTCTCAAGATTTGTCCATTAGTTATTTATGGGATCTCCTTTACAGGATTGAAGGTAGGTGGGGGTGCTATCCCTATGGAAAGATTTCTGGGAAGGAATCTATTCCATTCATCCAAACCATTTGCAGAAATATCCTAAGAACTGGGGATAAAAGTGCATCCCTCATCTGGCAAAGCAATTCAGGAAGTAGCAGGAGATGCCCATCCCCACCTCCTTGCATCAGTGTGGGCTCCAAATATCCTCCCCTCCTTTCCCCCCAGTTCTGGCTCCAAGGGAAGTCAGCATGGCTGACACATTTCACATGGTGCACTGAATTGTCAAGCGGCTGGCCAGTCCCTGAGAGGACATGGGCAAGAGATGGGCTAGTTTCCTTACTTACGGTTACGCTCTTGGGATCGAAGGCAGGTTCCTTGGGTGGCTCTGGGGCAGGGGCTGGGGCCGGGGCCGGGGCCGCTGCTGGGGCAGGCGCAGGCTTAGCTGCCTCTTTCTTTGGGTCAGGTTTCTTGGGGGCCATAGTGCTGAGCTCTTTGCGAAGAAGTGGAGAAGGGTCTTCACACCCCACAAGGCAGCAGACAGAGGGACAAAAGGCAAAGTCTGCTTCCTCCCTTTATATACCCAGCCCAGTGCTCAGCAGAGGGGCAGGCCAGCTGCAGGAGCAACTGCTACTTACTATAAAAGGAAGAAACTCCAAAGTGAGGGGCCCCACTCTACAATTGCCCATTGTCATCAGCTCCTGGAGCACCAAGAAACCTGCGGCTGTCACACCCCAATAGGAAGGGGTTGCCTAGTACTTAGGCTGGGGTGGATTGGAACTGATTACTAAAAGATCACCAAAAAACTAAATACAAATGGCAGGAAAATAGTAACAGGCTGGCTGATAAGCCTTCCCAAATACCCAGGGGGAAAGTGTCTTTTTATAGGCAAGCCTGTGAGTGCAAATACTGCAGATTCCTTTTAAGCCCCAGGATTTGCTAGCTGCCTCTTCACAGCCGCTCACTGGAATGTTTGATCCCTGCCCGTCTAGTCCTTCCATCTGCTGATGAATCTTTTAAATATCCACTTGGCCCTGAAACATGTTTCTGGTTTTTCCCTGGCCTCACCTTTCCCATCTACACAGCCTGCTGGGGCCAGGGAGCTCTGCCTGGGCAGGCTTGGGACAGAAGGATCATGGCTTGCACAGGAAGGCATCAGCCCATTTTACTTTGCTGTGCAGGGCACTCAAAGTCATGTTTTCACAGCAGACAAAAGCAGTTTTAAACAGAGTGCTGGATTGAGCCATTACATTTTATTACAGTAGTGCAGAAAGACCCTGAATGAGAGCAAGACCCCATTGTGCTAGGTGCTGTACATACCTTGTGTGGAATGGTCCTAGCTTCAAACAACTTACATTCCAAATAGACAAGACAAAGGGTTGAAGAGAAACTGAGGCATAGAGCTGGATGGTGACTTGCTCAGGGTCACCCAGGAGGCCAGTGGCAGAGGCAAGCATGATGACCACATCTGATGACCACTCCAGTGCTCTATTTACCATTCTATGCTGCCTCTCTTAGAATCATAGTCTATGTCTACACTGGCAAATTAGTTCAAATTAGGGAACCTTAATTTGAACTAATTTGAGTGCTGTCTACAGTAGGCTTTGCCTAGTTCGAATCAAAATAATTTTTAGTTCAAACTAAGCAAAGCTTAGTTTGAACTAGTTAGTTCAGCTGGTTAGTCTGAACTAACTGCTTAGTTCGAGCTTACTTTGAAATTTAGTTCCGACTAGCATGATGTAATCATGCTAGTTCAAACTAAATAAGTTTGAGCAAGTGGTTAGTTCGAGCTAGCTGCGCTTTTTCAGTTCAAACTAAAAAGTTAGTTCAAACTGAAAAAAAAGCACGGCTAGTTCGAACTAAAAGTTCTATCCAAAAAAAAAAAGCATGGCAAGTTTGAACTAAAAGTTAGTTCTAACCAAAACAAAAAAGCATGGGAAGTTTGAACTAAAAGTTAGTTTGAACCAAAAAAAAAAAAAAGCATGACTAGTTTGAACTAGAAGTTAGTTCAAACCAAACCAACCAACCAACCAAACAAAAAAAAGTGTGGCTAGTTTGAACTAAAAGTTAGTTCAAACCAAAAAAACCACATGGTATGTTTGAACTAACTTCAAGGTACTTAGTTCAGACTAAGCAAGTCCAAACTAAGCTTTTAGGTGTAGACATAGCCACAGAAGATTAGGGTTGGAAGGGATGTCAGGAGGTTGGCTACTCCCTGATCAGGACCAACCCCAGATAAATCATCCCAGCCAGGGCTTTATCAAGCCAGATCTTAAAAACCTCTAATGATAGAGATCCCCACACCTTCCCAGGTAACCCATTCCAGTGCTTCACCACACTCCTAAAGAAAAAGCTTTTCCAACAGTCAGCCTGGAGACCTCCCGCACTGCAACTAGAGACTCGTTCTCTTGTTCTTGACCTGTGCCATAATCAGGCATTGTCTCAAAGTCAAAGCCACTTAGAGCACAGGGTCTCAAGGTATGACACTTCATCTCCACAGCTGGATTTCCCTGGTGGCACTCAGTTACAAGGCTCTGGTCGAAAGTGACGAGTGAGGGGGAGTACATTCCACCAGCTAAGCAGGCACATGTGAATCTAATGACTGTGAGTCTAAGTTGGTGTTCGTTATCTGGCACCGGGCTGCAAGAAAGAGGCCCAGCAGGGAGCTAACCAAGCAGTGTAAGAAGGGAGTTTAAAAGATCACCCCTCCAGTTTTGTCCCCTGGCACAGACACTTCAGCAGTGCCTGGCCCCCACTGACCAGAGCACTATTTATAACCCTACAGCATCCCACATGGGTCATACTGATCGTCCCATTTAAACAATAGAGTCACTGGAGTTAAGTCAATGCAGAATTTGGCCCATGGTCTTGCAGGCCTTGTCTGACTGCAATGATGGGAGCAGAACTGGTTCTAACTGCAGTGTCAAACTCAGGACTGGCACAAGCAGGCTTTACAGCTCTTTCCATGCTTGGCTGTGGCCAGCACTGCTTGGTGAATGTAGGCTGGGCTTTGTATTTAGCGCTTATGCTGGCTGAACCCATGCCGCCACAGACAGGCCCTCTCCTACAAATCTGTGTGGGCCGGGATGCAAAATGGGTGACAGCTGTGTTTGTCTCTGTGCTGGGTTGCACTACTCACCACAAGACAGCACCTCCTCCTGGCCATGCTGGGGATTAGCTCTGCCAGGCCAACAGCCCTTCCAGCAGGGACATTAGCACTCTCTGCTTGCAGCTCTGCTCTCAGCTTCAGGAACTGCACCATCCTCTTTGAGACTCAGCACTCTGGGCAGCTCATTAAATGGTTTCCCATCCTGGGGGTGGTGTGTATCAAAGTCCCTGCTCACCAGCAGCCCCACGTGCTGCTCCTTCAGTGGCTGTCAGGGGAACACAGGACTGCCCTCTGTTCTGGTTTTTGCTCAGGGATTCTTTAAACAGCAGCCCGGGGTGGTTCCCTCATTTCTTGCTGCCCTTCCCCAACCTCCTGGCCCTCCCCATTGCTCTGGATTTGTTAGCCTCTCACCTCCCTTCTCTCAGGGAGAAGTAATGGGTCACTAGCCCCCAAACACACCACTCAGGGAATGACTACAGCCAACTTCCCTACAGCCCCACTCTGGCTCCACTTTCCTGTCTTTATGGCAGCCCTGCCTGTTCCCTCACAGAGAAACTTCCTTCTAATTCATTTTCCCCAGCCTATATCTCCTGTTTGCAGTCTAATTGGCCTATTGGTCCCATCTGGCCTCATTCGGCTCTTGCAGGGCAGACATGGGGCACACATCCCATTTGGGCTGCAGAGGGGATCAATGAGAAGATGTTTCTGTGAGCAGCCTCACCCAATGGAGAAGTGTGTCAATCCAGGCCCAAACTGCCTCTCTGCAGTGAATCAAGGACCTTGCACAAATGTAGCTCCACAAATTTGGTGACTGACTGCACCCTCTTCACTCTCAGCAGAGCTTGGGTGGTGCCACGCAGCGCCAAGGGAGATGAGCTGCAACTCCCTTTGCCAGCCACAGAGTGTGAGGGGACTGCTTCACAGGCTATGGACTGCACAGCACAGGTGCCACACACACAACACACAATGGGGGTTTGCACCAGCCTGCACCGTTCTTTCCTCTCCACTGTGAGTAATAATTCCAATGAGCTCAGTCAACAGCTGGGAAACTCCTCCGAATTAGCTCTGGTCGTCCGTTCCTTTGGCCATTGGCCGTTGGCCGTGTCTGGCTAATGCCTGGCCTGGTTCCTTTTCTGCTCTTCAAATATTGTCTCAGCAGAGAATACTTTAGAGTTTCATCCAATTCTATGCAGTGTCCCCGTGGTGGGACTTCCATGTGGCTCCCTCTTCTGCACCTCTTTACTGCTTTGGTCTTCCTCCTTCCAATAGTTTTAAGGCCATGGGAATGGAATTGGCATTTTTTTTATCCCCTTCATGAAGGATGGGGATGTGGCCCTAAAAGCCTCACTCCAGGGGTACAAACCCCCAGTGAGCTTACTTGGATGCTAGCACTGGAGCTTGCAATTTGATACCTAGCAAATAGTCTACTGACAAAATCCACAGAGGCATGGAGGGGAAATAAGGTGGCAGGAATTGGGAATCCCTGCAGAACTGTTAAAAGGCACTGAACCAGCTATTCTTTTGGGCTGTGTTCACACACACAGGGTTATTTCGAAACAAGTTGTGTCGAAACAACTTGTTTCGAAACAACACCTTATTTCGAAATATCTTATTTTGAATTAACAAAATGTTAATTCGAAATAAGAAAAAAAAGCGGGAAACGAAGTAGCAAGTTCACAGTGTGAACATGCTATTTCGTTACCCCTGGGGGTGAGCCGCTGCTGGCTCACCCTGCAGCCCCAGAAAGGGGGCTGCAGGCACCAGCAGGGGGTGAGCCGCTGCGGGGTGGCTCAGCCCCCCCGCCAGAGCTGCCCCCAGACCCCGCCAGCGGGTCGGGGGCGCGGGGC
>ML681990.1:10534310-10563518 GCA_007922195.1 Podocnemis expansa | reverse complement strand
TTGTTTCGTCCCCAAATGGGGTTTAACTTGTTTCGAAACAACTGTGCGTCGTGTGAACATGGTTTTTTTGTTTCGAAACAACGAGGTTGTTTCGAAACAAAAGTGCTGTGTGAACACAGCCTTGGAGTTGCAGACACCGTTCAATATTCTCTGAAGAAGAGAGGCAGTCCTATCTGTCTGGCCAAAAGATGGCATTTTCCAAAGGGATAGCCATGTTAGTCTAGTCCAGCAAAAAAACAAGGAGTCATGCGGCACTTTAAGACTAACAGATTTATTTTTCGCATGAGCTTTCATGGGAGAAACTCCCACTTCGTCAGATGCTTCGAAGATGGGTGAATTTACAGAATGGAATGAAAATAAATGCAAGAGGGTGTAAAACATAGGATCAGGTCATATAGTAACAGCAAATCAGAGCAGTTGTGCTTTGGGAATGCCAAGGCAGAACAAGATGGGTATGTCCACACGTCTCTTTTATTTTGAAATAACACTGGTTATTTCGAAATAAAAGAGATTAGGTCCATACGACGTATTCTAATTTTGAAATGACGGGCTCCATCATTTCGAAATAAGAGCTGTAATTTCAAAATAGCTTAAACCTTTAAATTGAAACGGCTGTTATTTTGAAATGGTTATTTTGAAATAATGCCATTCGGATGTGTTATTTTTTTAACTTGTGTAATAACACTTTTGCCCTTCTCCTTCCCAGGGTGCCTTCCTTTTAGCCTATATTGGGTGGGGGCATGGCCCGCGGGGGCTATGTTACCACACCTCCCATGGTGCCCCTCTCCTAAAGCGAAATAGCAAGTCCTGTTTTTGGACATGCTATTTCGCTTTGAGCTTTTCCCTTAATTTGAATTAACATTTTCTTAATTTGAATTAATTTATTTTGAAATGAGGACTTTATTTCAAAATAACCCATTTTGAAATAACTTATTTCAAAATAACGATGTACGGGTGGACATAGCTGACTTGTTTAAGTGTCATGGCATTAATCTATTCATCCTGGAGAAAGCTTTTGCTTTTATCTTGTTGACCCAAGTTGAAGCTATGTTAAAGAGCAAGAGAAGGCTACAACTAGCTGGCTTCACTCCTGGATGTTCCACAACAGAGCAAATCTTCACAGCATGCCAGTTTACTGAGAAGGCATGAGTGCTCAAGCCCCCAGCCCGTTTGCATTGCAGTGGTGTATTAGCCTTTGTCTCTGTTGACAGGGAATCACTCAGGCTGACTTGAAATTTGAGTTCCAAAGAGGCACTCAAGTTAGGCTAATTCAGTAAAACAAACATGGAGTCCTGTGGGACTTAAAGACTAACAAATGCTTTGAAGATCAAGGGTATGTTCGCACACAGTTCTTATTTTGAAACAACAGGGGTTGTTTCGAAATAAGAACTGCCATGGCCACATGACATACGGCCATTTCGAAACAAGCAAACTGCTTGTTTCGAAATGCAGCCATTCTGTCGAAAAAGGTTAAACCCGCTTTTGTTTTGAAAGAGAGTTGTTTTGAAACAACTCCTTTCGAAACAATGCCAGCCGGACATGCTGTTTCGAAACAACAGCTAAGCACCCTGGGAGGAAGGGCCACCCTCCCTCAGCACCCTGGCCAGGGTGCTGAGGGGTAACCCCTGGCCAGCAGAGGGGGACTGCAGGCACCCCCACCTGAAGCAGCCCAGCTCTTCAGGCGGGGGTGCCTGCAAGGGCTGCAGACACCGGCCGGGTAAAGCGCGGCTGGGCGCTTTACCCTGCTGGTGCCTGCAGAGGGCCGCAGGCACCGGGGGAGTCAGGCGCGGGGCTGCGCCTCACTCTGCCGGTGCCTGCAAGGGACTGCAGGCACCGCGCCTCACCTGGAGGGTGCCTACAATCCCCTGCAGGCACCCGCCAGGAGAGGCGCAGTGGGGCGCCTCACCCCAGGGGCTTTAAAGCCCCGGCTGCCCCCAAATCTGGCGGCATGGGCCCCGGCGCGCGGCTGGAGCCCGCTGCTGCTAGGGCTGGAGTGAGCGCTGGCCCAGAATCCCCGGTGCCCCCGTTCCTGCAGGGGGCGTGGCTGGGGGATGCCCCGGCCATGCCCCTGGAATCCCCCGCGGCAGGAGCAGCTGTGCTGGGGATTCCGGGCGGGCGCTCACTCCGGCCCCAGCAGCAGCGGGCTCCAGCCGCGCACCGGAGCCCGCGCTGCCAGGTTTGGGGGCAGCCAGGGCTTTAAAGCCCCTGGGGTGAGACGCCCTGCTGTGCCTCTCATGGCAGGTGCCTGCAGGGGACCTCAGGCACCCTCCAGGTGAGGCACGGTGCCTGCAGTCCCCTGCAGAGTGAGGCGCAGCCCCGCGCCTGACTCCGCCAGTGCCTGCGGCCCTCTGCAGGCACCCATGGGGTGCAGTGCCCCTCTGCGCTGCACCCTGTGAGTGCCTGCAGTCCCCTCCCCAAGCGAAATAGCAGGTCCACACTGTGGACCTGCTATTTCGCTCCCTTATTTCGCGGACAAAGTTTTTGTCCTGTGAAATAAGGTGTTTTGAAATAACTTGTTATTTTGAAACAGGCCTGCCCTGTGTGAACATAGCCAAAGTGGGGTTTTCTCTCACAAAAGCTCATTGAAATTTGAGATCCTTTTGTGATTCTTCAAACTATGTAAATGGGAGAAGAATTGCATCTTTCCAGACTAAGACAAGCATGTGTCACTGCCACAGAACACGCTTCAGTCCAGTCATAGATGGTGTGTTTGACAGAAGGCTAAGTAAGTATAAGTTGGGCATGTGTCTGGATGAGAAGGACCTTGCTAAAGTCAAGTCTGCCAAACACAAAGCACTAACTTGAATCAATGGGCAAGCTGGTTGCAGTAGTTAAAGGCCTGGAAATTAAGCAACAAAAGTCACTAAATTCACCCCCAAATGAGCTATTAGGCCCTTTTTTAGGATGCAGCAATTTTTACACAAGTTAAGCAGTTGGACCACCCCAGAACAGTGGTTCTCAGCCAGAGGCATGTGTACATCTGGGGTATACACAGGTCTTCTAGGGCAGGAGTCTGCAACCCAAAAAAGCAGAAGAGTCATTTCCCCCCACCTCCCCACCACAACCACATGAGCCCAAGCCGGCCCAGCAATTGTGCTGTGGCCCCCTGGTGCTGGGTGTGGGTGGGTACAGGCAACGCTCCCTCCCTCCACTGGCAGGGCAGAGCAGCACTGCCCTATCTACCCCCAGCTGGCTGCCCCTCCCAAGAGTGGCCGGTGGAGAGCTGCAGTTTGCAGAGGAGGGGCCCTGGAATGGCCCGCTCCGCAGAGTTTAAGCCACTTTGACCCAGCCACCCCAGGCATGAACGGGCCCTATCCAGGGACTGGGGGCAAGGCGGCCTCACTTCATCAGATGCTTGAAGATGGGGAAGTGGGATTTTCTCCCATGAAAGCTCATGCAATAAATAAATTTGTTAGTCTTGAAAAGTACCACAAGACTCCTTGTTTGTTTTGCTGAACTAGATTGACACAGCTACCACTTTGGAACTTGCTCGGGGCAAGTATGTTTCGATGCTGAATTGCCTCAAAATGAGGCATGAAATAATGTGAATACACTGAGTGGCTTGCAAAACAAAAACCTGATGGGCTCAGAATCCCAGCTGCCAGTCAGGTTCTAGCCCAACCTTCCACTCCCTACCTTTGGAGTATGTTTGATCTTGTCTGAGTAGCCACACTACAGCAGTAATCTGATGTCTCCTCAGAGGAGCAAATGTGTCAAAAATATCCCAGTGGCTGCTGCCTGAGCTGTCTGGCCAGGGAAAGCAAGTCAGCTTGTTCTGGAGAGAGCTAAACAGAGACCATCCCCTCCTCCTCTCTGTGCTGGGAGCTTGGGTCAGTTCCTTGGCCCAGGTACAGCCAGACCATTGGGGATCCCTGCTGAAATGCACAGTCTCTCTTGTGCTATGCTCCCCTCTCCTGCAGCGAGGATTGTTGGAGGCTGTAAAGACAAAGCAGGGATGTGGAGAAAGGCCAGCTATGGTCATCTGGAATGATGCAGCCATTAGCAGGGGTGATCTCATTTACAAGATGCCTTGACATTTGAACAGAAGCTTTCCTTCCCTTGGGTGCGGGGAACAGCACAGCTCTCCCTCCACGCTCCCCAAGTGATACCTGCCTTCTGCAGGGGTCTTGAGGCTGCTTTTTCAGGGGAAGCATCTTGCCTCAGAGATGATGTTGCAAATGCTGTTGCAGGTGGGAGAGAAAGGATCACTCATGGTCAGGGCCTTGGGACAGCCAAGGTTCCCTGCCCTCCTACCGACTCCCTGCATAACCTTAGCAAGTGACCTAGCCTGGCTGTGCCCCAGCTGTGCAATGGGATAACGGCACAGTCCTGCCTCCCAGGGGTGTCCTGAGGATGCTACCAGTAAAGAGGCCATGTGCTTAGACATGGGGGACATCCAAGTACTACAATCTGGGTGTATGTTCCAGATGTATAAGGGCATAGCTGTGTTGGTCTGAGCTGTGAGCCCTAACAGACAGAGTTGGGCTGGCAGAAGCCCTTAGATCAGCTGTACAAGGAAGCCTGTACATTTCCTGGGATGGCTCATTGCACAGGAAGGGGATGGTGGAGAGGGAATAAGCAATCCCTGCCAGCATGAAGCAAGCTCACTAGGAGTGCTTCGTTGGCCCAGCTAGAGCAGTGCACTTGAGTGGTGTAGACAGATGACCACCACCCATTGGCCTCAGGGCAGCCCTGCAAGCAGTCTTGACTCCTGTCTCAGTTTCCCCTTCTTGGAGCCCCAAATAAACTCCACAAAGGGTTTTTCCAGTCCAGTCGCAACAGCATTCCTTCGGGGGGGGGTGGGGGGCTGATTTATTAGCTAAATTCACAGCTAACCACAAACGTCTTCCCTCTATCCCTTTATACCCTGGACAAAGTCTTTCGTGACTTATCTTAGACACACTCCTAAACTTTCCCTCTTACCACCATCACCTCCCGCTCATGCTCTTTACTGAAGCAAACATCTTAGTCAGCAACTGAGTCTTAAATGCCCGACTGCTCCCATTTTCTGCTCTTGATAGGAAACTGCCTGATTTCCCACAGGTCGGGCTCATTCTGTAATCAGGGTTACCTTGGCTCCAGGCTTCCCAGCCCAAAAGCAGGCCAACCTGTCACTGCTAGTGTACACCTAATCTAAAGAAGGTAGATGTGCTGGGCAGGGATGGAAGATGTGACAATTTCCATCCCAGAAGGTGAAACGGGTCATTTCTGTAAGGTTGGGATGGTACAGAACCACACGCACCATAAAATAATTTTCCAACTAATTAGTGTGGAAAGAGACAAGTTATAAGCAAAGTAATCCTTAGAAACAAGACCAAAAGCCAACTCCACTAGTCAAGTAGACTAGATACATTTAAATGTCTCTCTCTTGTGATACCAGTTCATTCTCCCAGCCCATCAGGAGAACTGGCTGTCTCCTGTCTCATCTCCCAGGTGTTGCTTGCTGTGCAGAGGCAGTTTAACACCCAGTTGGCACTGGAAATACCACTCGGGTACAAGGAATGGAGAGTCAGGCTCATGGTGTGGAAATGTATGTGGGGGGACAAGTTCGATCTCATTGCACTTTTGGAGAGAGGACTGTTGGAGCAACAGGAAAAAAGCCATGGTTCTGGACTCCTGTGTCTGCTTGAATGGCTATTCCTTTCAGGGAGCTGAACTGCCTCTGCTGTTTAGGCTCAGCAGGGAAGGGGTTAAACACCATGTCACTCCACTCAAGTGGAAAGATTGGAGTGGCAGGGATCAGCTATACTTCCCTGTCCGGAAAAGGCCAGGGAAAGGCAATGTCAGGGGAGCATCTGAGGAAGTGGGATCTTCTCCCATGAAAGCTCATGCAAAAAATAAATCTGTTAGTCTTCAAGTGCCACACAACTCCTTGTTGTTTTTTCAGGGGAGATAAGGTCAGGTACCAGCACGGGGCCTCATGGGGGTGAAAGGCAATTTCAGCCACTGCAGGAAGTGTGTGAGTAGAGATTAAAAGACATCTAGGATGAGTCCTTCCCTTCTAGCTCTTAAAAACATTTAGGGGCCTAATTTATCCCCCACCCTGCCCCTGGGGGGGTGGGGTGTCACTTACACAAGGGCAAAGCACTGTAAAATTCTGCCAGATCAGAATAGCAGTATTTGTACCCTGTACTTGCTTTACACAGGGATAAATGACCATGCAAGAGACAAAGAAAATCAGATCCATAACCTTCCTATCTACAATCAGCAAGGCAAAAGTGGCCTTGGGAGGAGTCAGGAGGAGGGAAGCTCAGGGTTCTAAGGTGATGGACACCTTGGAGAGAGTAGATCGGGTTGAGGGGAGTGAAAAGGGAGAACAGGAAGGGAAAGGCAGGAGTGGGAGAGCCGGTAAGTGAATGACATGGATACTCCAACAGCAGCATCCTGATTTGATGAGGCTCCAATTTCAGGCATTTCAAGGGCACCAACTTCATTGGAACACAAGGTGAGGAATGGGGCAGATGGCCTGCACTGAGAACCCGCAATTGACAAATTATGTATAATGCATTAGTCACATGCAGGAGAGGAGAGAGTCTTTCCCACAAGCATGCACAATTAGAGAGATTCAACAATGTTCCCTGTGTAGGTTTATGAAGGGGTTAGCATGAGTCACCAGACTCCATTTTGGGTCCTGAGACACCATTTCAGGGACCCAGGGTAGTCACATCTCACCTGTCCTCACCATCGCCGGGTTAGTCACATGGGCCCAGAAGCATCAGATGAGGTGATGCACCATATTAGGAAACAACCCTTCTCTGACCAGGTGAGGTGACCAGACATATAAGGTATACAGCCCCCGACCCTGAATTATGATTGGCTCTGTGCCTGCCTTACCCCTTTTCCTGTAGACTGTACTATAAAACCCGCTGTACTGTACCCCTCGGGGAGCTAGCTCCACGAGATCTCTGTAAGGTAATAAAGCATATATACGCTTGTGACCTCCTCTGTCTTTGTGCATCTTGGGACCACTTGGATTGACTCGGGGACTACCAGAGCATTGTGCTCTAACATTTATGAACCAGCACTGCAACATTGTGGATGGCCCCTGTCTCTGACACAAACCTATGGGTTCCACCCTCTCAGATGTCTGCAGGACTGGTACAGCTTGTCCTGCCCCTGTGCTATTAGTAAAGTGAAGTGACTCAGGTTTCAGTGCCTGTGTCTCTGAGGAAATTCGCACACAAAAGTGAACTGACAGGAGGACCTGGGCTGGAGGAGATGGTGCTGGGTCGGGTCCTCCATGAGACAGATTAGTTTGAGGGGTGGCTCCTTTCTCAGAAGGCAGCAAATCCTGACTGTGAACCTGTCTGAACGCACAGAGGGGCTGTTGTAGTAACAGGGCTTCTCCTTTGAGCACTGCTCACATCATTCAGTTACAGGTGTCTACTTGCCGCAGCGCATGGTAGCTCGGAAAGTCTTTAGCATTGTCCTGTCAGGTCAGGGCACGCAGCCAACGCGCCCCCCCCATGCCGCCACTGCAGCTATATAGGTGACCGTGACCCTGACCCTCCCAGTTCCTTTCTTCCACCATCAGTGTCGATTTTGGATCAGCGTAAACTTGCTAAATGCAAGTGCCTGTCTTCGCGCGAAATTCAAGATGCTTGGTTTCAAGCCATGCTTAGGGTGCTGCAAGGCTTTCCCAATGGACAACCTGAACGAGAAATGTCTCACTTGCCTGGGTGAGTCCCACCTCGTGGTGGAGTGCCACATTTGCTGGTCCTTCAAGCGGATGACTCAGTTGGAAAGGGAGTGCCACCTCCTCTTGATCTCGGGGAGTAGAGCCACCACATCTGAAACTGGCCGAGACACGAGTGCTCCGCCAGAACCCCAATCGGTCCGGGCTCAGGACCCCCACCACTGATCATCGGTACCAGGCTCAAAATCTCAACCCACAATGGTACCGCCCCAGAACTGAGCTCGTTGGTCACCGGGTAGCCTCTCAGCCACCCTGAGAAGGGTACCGGCACAGGCAGCCCTGACAGCCCACCATGGGCATCCAGACCAGGCCCTGGGTCAGAAGCCGAAGAAAAGGACTAAAATGGCGCTGTCCTCATTGGCACCACAGGGCCTGGTACTTCCCCCCATGGTACTGACGTCAAGCCCAGCACCAACATCCAGCCCAGTACTGCCAGTCCCAGTACCGCCAGTCCTGGTACCACCAGATCTGGTACCACCAACTGAGGAATCAACGTCAATACCAGTACCGGCATGCAGCTCTACGCCATCTTCCAAGCCAGTACCAGCAACCAGCCCGACACCAGGCCCAAGCACGGCACCTCCCAGCCCTCCTCCAGTACCACAGTATGGTACAGAGGGGCAAGAAACTCCTCTCTATTACTCCTCTGAAGAGCTCTCGGTACCGGGCTCCCAGACATCAGGAGGAGGGTCTTCCAGATTGTCCTCCGAGGACTGCTTCCTCCTTCCACAGGAGGAGCACCCGAGGAAGAGACTTTGTAAGAGTTCTGTATCCCTGAGTTCGAGGAGGTCAAACAGACCACGGCTACAGCGAGAGATCTCCGCTCACCCTATGGCAACGCCTCTAACGAGATCACCTCATAACGAGTGGACCCTCGATTGGTTGAACATAGCAACCAATGATGTCTCCTCTTGTTATGCCTGGTCGCCACTGCCCGAGTCCTCAGATTTTTCTGACAACGAACCTGACCCCGACTCTACACAACATAGTAGATCACGGGTTCAATCCTCCTCTTCATCTGATGAGCACCTAATTGACATGTCCGCTGACCATGAGGGAGACCCCCCGCATCGAGCAGGACCTCTTCCACCGTATGGCAGTGAACCTAAAATTGAAATTGGGAGTAATCCAGGAAGAGGATGACTCCCTCTTCGATGCACGCCATAGAGCCCCCCCAGCGAAGGTGGCAATTCCTTTGCATTCGAGAGTATACCGCATTGTCCAGGAACGCTGGCAAACACCTTCCTTGATCCTGCCAGTGTCCAAAGCTGCGGATAAGAAGTACTATGTCTCCCCAGAGGGGTTTTCCTTCTTGTTTCATCATCCCACTCCAGGATCCCTGGTGGTTGATGCCGTAAATCAGAGGGAGAGACAGGGCCAGCCGAGTTCCATGCCTAAGAACAAAGAGGTGAAGAAGCTCGACCTCCTGGGGAGGAAAGTTTACTCCTCTGCTGCCCTCCAGCTTCGTATTTCCAACAATTCAGCCCTAATGACACACTACATCTTCAGCCTGTGGGAGGCCATGCGAAACTTCTGCACGGCCATCTCCGAGGAGCGCCTGAGAGACTTCGAGGCAATGCTCGAGGAAGGAGAGAGGGCATCCAGGGATGCTCTAGCAGCAACCTTGAATGCAGTTGACATGGCTGCCTGCACTATGGCCTCCTCAGTCGTCATGTGTTGGCTGGCCTGGCTCCAAGGCTCCAGCCTATCCATGCGAATGCAGCAAATTATTCAGGACCTCCCTTTTGAGGGTCCTGACCTCTTTGCCCCATCCACAGACATGAAGCTCCATGGTATGAAGGACTCAAGGGCCATGCTTTGATCCGTGGGGATATACACTCCACAACCCATCAGGCGCTCGATGAGGCCACATCAGCAGCTCCAGCAGCAGTTACAGCAGCTAAAGCAGCAACTTCAACTGCAGAGTCAGTTCTTGAGATCCCTCCAGTTTCCCCAGCGCCATCGTGGGGATCTGGACAAGGACAAGACCTGCTCAGGTAAAGGGGGAAAGCTCAGCGCCTCACAGTTGGGAAGGTGCGGGCAAGGGTCTGACAATTCATCCAGCCACGAACAGCATTTTTGACGGTCCCCTCAAGGGCAGTGCACCAGGGCCCCTGTTTTCCCCCCACCGCCTCCACCGCTTTGCCCCCCGGTGGACCCGTGTGACATCACACCAGTGGGTTCTCAACACAGTGGCATGAGGATACCATATCCAGTTCCTTTCAATCCCTCAAGACAGGAAACCACCCCCTCATGCAGCATCAGAGAACCGGGAACTGTTAAATAGGCTCGAGGCCGAATGCCAAAAACTCCTCTCCCTTGGGGCCATACAAAAGGTCCCCAAATGAGAGCAGGGCAAAGGGTTCTACTCCCACTACTTCTTGGTCCCCAAACCCAGTGGGGACCTACGGCCCATTCTAGACCTCAGAGCACTAAACAAATACATAAAGAGAATAAAGTTCTTCATGGTTTCCCTGCCCCAGATTGTCCCCTCCCTGTCCCCAGGAGACTGGTTCGCAGCTCTTGACCTAAAGGATGCTTACTTTCACGTAGCCATCTGACCCCACCACAGACAATTCCTCAGGTTTGTGGTGGCACAAAACCACTACCAGTTCACCGCCGTCCCCTTCACTAGCTCCCAAGGTGTACACAAAATGCATGGCACCAGTCGCAGTGTTTCTACGCAGGAGGGACATAAGAATCTACCCCTGCCTGGAAGATTGGCTTATAGTGGGTAAGTCAAGTCGACAGGTGTAAAACCATGTCAGCCTGGTGGTGAAACTCTGCAAGTTTCTTGGCTTCCACATAAACATAAAGAAGTCCAAGCTCCACCCCACTCAGGACATAGAATTAATTGGAGCATGACTAAACGCTCGACAGGGCATGGCGTCCTTGCCCCGTCAAGATTTTGGTCCATTTGCACCATCATCACGGAACTGCAAGCACTGGGTGTAACCACAGCACGCTGGTGCATGCAACGTCTGGGACACAAGGCGGCGGCCACCTTGGTAATCTGAACAGTGCGCCTGAGGACGAGACCTTTCCAGCCCTGGTTCGCCACAATGTTCCAGCCATGGAGAGACTGTCTGGACATGGTACTTTCAGTTCCCCAGTACGCCCTAGAGTCCCTCCAAATTTGGAGGGACACCCCACTTCACGATGGCAGGCATCCCATTCAGGGAGCTCAAGCCCTCAGCGACCCTGATAATGGATGCTTTGGACTCAGGTTGGGGAGCCCACCTGTCCATGGGCCTCCCTACACAGGGTGTTTGGAGCCCCGAGGACAAACTCCTCCACATAAACGTGAAGGAACTCCGGGCCATCAGATTGGCCTGCAAGACCTTTCTCGCCAAAATCCGCGGCAGAATGGTCCAGGTCCTCACAGACAACACAACGGCTGTGTTTCATACCAACTGGCAAGAGGGGGTTCACTCCTCGGCTCTGTGCAAGGAGGCATCAAGCTTTGGCAATCAGTGATAGACCACCACTTTATGCTGATTGCCTCCTACCTCCCCGGGGTAGACAATGGCCTAGTGGACTCACTCAGCAGAAAACCCCCAGCAAATCACGAGTAGTCCCTCCACCACAAGGTGTTCTCTCTGCTGATAAACAGATGGGGACCTCCCCAGGTAGACCTGTTTGCCACAGAACAAAACCGCAAATGCCCTCAATTTTGTTCCCTCCGGCGTCAGGAGGAGGGCTCTCTCAGTGACGCCTTCCTCCTCAGTTGGTCGGGGTCCCTGATGTATGCCTTCCTGCCATTTCCCCTGATCCACAGAGTGCTACTGAAGGTCCTTGCAGACGGAGCACACATCATCCTAATAGCTCCGGACTGGCCCAGACAACACTGGTTCCTGCTCCTGTAGGACATGTCCATAAGGACCCCAGCTCCGCCTACCTTAGCGGGTGGATCTCCTAACACAGGAATCAGGACGCCTCCAGCACCCGAACCCAGGTCTCCTACATTTGACGGGCTGGATGATCTCTGGCTCAGTGAACAAGAGAGGTGCTGCTCGGATAGGGTTAAAAAGGTCCTGGTTGGTAGCAGAAAACCCTCCACCAGGTCCACCTACATCGTGAAGTGTAAGAGCTTCTCCACCATGGCAAAGAAATAGACCCTATCTCCGCACCAATCCATACAACTCTGGACTATCTCTTAGACCTAAGAGAAAAAGGCCTATCCCTGTCCTCACTAAGGGTATGTCCACATGTCTTTTATTTTGAAACAACACTGGTTGTTTCGAAATAAAAATTCTCATGTCCACACAACGTACCGTTGTTTCGAAATAATGGGACCCATAGTTTCGAAACAACTGACATAGTTTCGAAACCGTTAAACATACTTCAATATCGAAATAGCCGTTGTTTCAAAACCAGACATGTTGTTTTGAAACAACACCATTGTTTCGAAACAACTGTTTTGAAACAACATGTCCGAACGGCCTTATTTCGAAATAACCATTTTGAAATAACAGCTGTTTCGAAAGCAGGCTTTCCCTTAATTCGAATTAACAAACTGTTAATTTGAATTAACTTACAGTATTTTGAAATAAGGACTTTATTTTGAAATAACTCATTTTGAAATAACTTATTTCAAAATAATGATGTATGTGTGGACATAGCCTAAGAGTCCACTTAGCAGCAATTTCGGCCTTCCACCAAAGAGTTGATGGTGCCCCAGTCTTTTCACACCCCATATCTCACAGGTTCCTGAAGGGAGTGGAAAAGCTCTTTCCCCACCCTCGTAAGCCCACCCCTCAGTGGGATCTGAACATTGTGCTACAGGCTTTGACAGAGCCGCCCTATGAACCCTTGGATTCAGCTACTCTGCTAATGTTATCCTGGAAGGTGGCTTTCCTGGTAGTGATCGCCTCAGCTAGAAGGGTTTCAGAGTTGCGAGCCCTTTCCTCTGAACCCCCATATACAACATTCTTCCAGACAAGGTGGTCCTCCACCACCATCCTTCCTTCCTGCCTAAGGTGGCCATTCCCTTTCACATGAATCAAGAAATTTGCCTGCCAGTTTTCTATCCTGACCCCCAGGTTACAGAAAACCAGAGACGGTGGCACACCTTGGATGTGAGGAGAGTGCTCCTAATTTATATCGAGCACGCATGTTCTTTTCGCAAGACCTCCCAGTTGTTCGTGGCGGTCGCTGAACACATGAGAGTCTCCCTGGTGTCCTCTCAATGCATCTCCAAATGGATTGTAAACTGCATCAAAGACTGCTACTGAAGGTCAAACACGCCTCTCCCAGAGACAGTGAGAGCCCACTCTACCAGAGCTCAGGCGTCTTCCATGGCCTTCCTTGCTCAGGTCCTGATCCAAGAGATCTGCAGGGCCACTACGTGGCTGTCGATACATACCTTCATGGCGCACTACGCCATCACCCAACAGGCTAGAGACGATGTCACTGTGGGCAGAGCTGTACTCAGTGTGGGTAGACTGTAACTCCTGGAGAGGAATTAGGCTGGATGTGGATATTAATACCAGTGGAGTAAGTCACCCCTTGAGCTGTGTCAGCTGATTGCAACTCCACAGCCTCTTTGTCTGGAAAACACCAAAATCTCTCTGACCATGACTCTAGGTCTGTGTCTCAGGTAACAGCCCCACCCGCTGGCTTTTGTCCCTGTGTTTGTCCTTTAACTTTTTATTTTTAAACATTAAAATCTCTCCTCTTGAAATCTAAATCAACTATAAGCATGATTCTAAAGTTGTTTTAGGGGCCAAATTCAATGGAGTTTTCTTCAATCACAATTTCCTCACTTAAAAATAAAATGTTTGCTCTGTTGCTGGGCAAATGACCCATACAAACAGGAACCAAGAGTGGAATAGAGGGGGCACAAGAGGAGCCAGTAGCTCAGAGCAGGGGCTAGGGAACTTACAGGGTGTGTGTATGTGTGTGTGGGGTCCATGTGGCATGAAGTCAGGGAAGGAAAAGTGGGGAGAGGAGCCCACAGCATGGGGAAGGGGCTAGGGACCTGCAAGAAGGCTGGGAGGGGAGCCTGTGCAATGCAGAGCTGAGGAAGGGAAGGGGTAGGGTTACCAGATACCAAAGCCTGGAAAGGAGGACAGGGAAGTACTAAAAGGAGGACATTGGAGGACCCACAAAGAAAAAGTAGTATTTATGTAATATTCTTCTGTTTTTAAGGGGCCTTGGAACGCTTCTCCCTAAAAATAGGGTGTTCTGGGGCATTCCAGCATACTTTAACCCCTGTAAGTAAAAAACAAGACAAAATCATGTATTTTTAAAATGCTCACCACCTGATGGAGGATATGAAGGTAAAAAGGAGGACGTGTCCTCCTTCTGCCCAACATCTGGTAACCCTAGAAAGGGGACTCCTCACAATAAAGAGGAAGAGTGGGAGAAGGGGTTGGGAACTCACAGGGAGAGCAGAACCTGCATGGTGTCAAGCTGGGTAAGGGGAGACTGGGGAGGGGAAGCAGCATGGTTTTGGAAAGGGGTCAAGGAACCTGCTGTTCAAGGGAAAGAGAGGACAGCCTCCACCACGGAAGGCAGGGAAAGGGGTGAGGTAACCAGCAGGGACGAGGAAGGGGAGCCTGCATGGGGAAAGGGTGCCTGTGCTGCATGGGCTGGGAAAGTGGTTGGGGATTCCATGAAGGGGAAAGGGTTTGGGGAGCTGGTGAGGCACAGGGGAGCTGCAGAAGGGAAGTAGTGGGGGACGTACCACCTAGCTGCACTCCTTCCCTCCCACTCCAACCTACCCCTCCTTCCCTCCTTTGCTAGCCCTGTCTAGCTCCCTTACCATCATCCCTGCCCTGCCCCCCACCACATTTCCCTGCCACCCCACCCTGCCCTTGCTCCCATGCTTTCCTTGCCATTCCATGTGGCTACCCCTGCACTTCCTTGCCCTACCATGCCTCCCTGCCCCCTGCAGACACTGAGATGTCATGAAAAAAAATAAATTGGTGAGCCCTGTTTAGATTTTCACAAAAGATGGGTTAATTAACAAAATTTGCTCATCAGCTTTCTGAGTGAGAAAAGAATTGCAATGTGGCCTCTCACCCAAAAAGGTTGGATACCCCTGCTGTATCTGATTCTTTGGAGCCATACTCTGAGGTAGCAGGGGTGATGGTTAAAATGCAAGTAGGTCCACTGGGGTTGCTCTAGTTCACACTAGGGGCTGGGTCCAGAATTCTGAGGGCACATAGCCACATTTGGCCCCTGGCCCTCCACACTGACCAGCTTTGATTTAGGGCCTCAGTCTCACCTACTTGCATCTGAAAAATTTTCCTACTGGCTGCCATAGTTCAGAGCAACTGCACATGGATTTCCGCTGTCATGGTCCAGCCAGGGCACCCACGCTCAAGCTTCCAGCTCCCCTGCTATTGCCTCACTTGGGCAAAGACATGAGTCCCTCTCCTTCCTGACTCGGGTATTCCAGGCTGCCCAATTCTCTGCCAACACTAGGAGGTACCAGGGGCTTGTGCCCCGAATCCCAGCGCCAGTGCCCTGAGTCCTGTTGCGGCCCCTGCTCTCCTGGTCTCTGGCTGGAGATCAGGGGCCCAGCCGCCCATGGTGGCGGCTGCCACTTCCAGCCCTGTCCTAGGCTGGGCCAGGCTGGCAGCAGCAGACGCCTGAGACTGGGTCAGGCCCCAGTGCAGCATAGGGGCCAGGGGCGTGGCCTGGGGCCAGGGGACGTGGCCTGGGCCAGTGCCCCGGGGCAGCGATGCTCCTGGGAGGTACCCAGCCATGTAGACTGGCTCAGCAGGCCTGCTTTGCTTTCTCCTCAGAGTGGAGTTACGGAAGTTGTAAGTCTCCAGACAGCTCTTTAAAGCAAAGCAGTTTTATTTGTACGGTAAAAGCATTACAGACAGAACATACTGAAACAATCAAAGAACCCACTCACCCACTAACCCACCCTGCTCCAACAAGGGCTCTGGAAGCTGAATGGTCCTTTGAACCCCGCCCAGGGATTTTTCTGTGGTCACAAATTTGTAACAGCTGGTAGCTCAGAACAAACAGTCCTGTGAATCTCTAAGTCATGTCTTTTTATCCAGTTTTGTGTCTTTAATCAGCACAGACATTGCCAGGGTTTCCTCAAGGCATAGCTTCAGAAGGATGAGACCAGCGGTGGGTAATTTTCATTTGCTTTCTCCGAAGTATTTCCTAGGGAACCTGTTCAACTAAAAATTCAATTGTGTTTTCAAAAAGTCCCGCGAAACCGATAACACCTCCCAAGGATTACATTAGTTTTGTCAAAAAAAGCAAGGAGTCTTGTGGCACTTAAAGACTAACAGATTTATTTATCGCATGAGCTTTCATGGGAGAATATCCCACTTCATCAGATGCTTTGAAGAGGGAGAACTTCCAATTCCATAAGTTCTCCCTCTTCAAAGCATCTGATGAAGTGGGATATTCTCCCACGAAAGCTTATGTGATAAATAAATCTGTTAGTCTTTAATTGCCACAAGACTCCTTGCTTTTTTTGCTTTACTAGACTAACATGGCTGCCCCTTTCGAACTTGATTAGTTTTGTCTTCTCCTTAAAGAAAGGTCTACACTCATACACGAATATTTGCATTAATACAATAAATGCTTGAAACACCCAACCTTAATTCAATAAGGTTTGACCAGAATGTTGCAGGAAATAGTCATCTCTGCCACACTGGCAAGCTGGGCAGGGAAGCCTGGTCTCCCCTTTCTGAATCACCCTTGAGCTCTTCTTGGGAACCCTGCAAATCAGGGAAGCATGCTCTGGTTTTTCCATGTCGCTGTTAACTTCACACTTTTCATTTGATTTTCGCTAAGTCATTATCCTCATTGTAAGATTTTTATTTTTTTACTTTTGCTCATCCGTAAAGATTCCAAAGTGTCCAAATGCTCTGGCCAATATTTTCAAAAGTGGCCAAGGGTTTTGGGTGTCTTTATTTACAGAGTCTAACTTGAGACATCTCAAAGCAAATTTTCAAAAAAACTGAAATTAAGTCAGCAGGAGCTGTGAGTGCTCAGTCCCTCAAAAATCATTACATCACATGGATGCACCCGGAATCAATGGCTTACCTACATCCAGGCACCAGCATAACAATGGAGGAGAGGGCAAATTTTAGCTAATGATAGGAGCAAAAATCTCTAATTTATACCAAAAAAAGGGGTCCTTAATGTTCACACACTGCTTTGGCATTAAAAGCAAGGAGTCTTGTGGCACTGAAAGACTAACAGATTTATTTATTGCATGAGCTTTCATGGGAGCATATCCCACTTTGTCAGACACTTTGAAGAGGGAGAACTTATGGAATTAGATGACAATAAATGCAGGAGAGTGTAAGACATGGGATCAGGTCATACTGCAACAACAAATCAGAGCATTTGTAGTGCCACAAGACTCCTTGCTTTTTTTGCTTTACTCGGCTAACACAGCTGCCCTTTTGGAACTTAGCTTTGACACTGAAGGTCTCATTGGAAAGAGCCATATACAACGTGCCTGGAATTCAACAGATTTCTGTCAGAAGGACAAAAGACTGAGCTGCCTTATTTAAACTGGCCCTGACTATGCCAAACCCAATGCTTATTCGATTCCATCCCCTCCTCCTGCTCTGCACAGCTGAACCGAGGCTGTTGTGAACTCTTTGTCTCGTAGACCATGAAAGTCAAGTCTCTGTTCCTACATGTCCATTAAGATCTTGGCTCTAGTCTCAATAGCAGGAATAATCAGGCAAAAATAAGCATGCTGTTGCTGGGGCAACTTTGGTACAATTTTACTGCAGGGATAACAAATGGAATTTGCTGATTGTTCGTTACAACCAATTTTGAATAGCACTGGATAGCCCTATTTCCTCAGATAGGGTGGTGGTTGTTATTGTCATGGTTGCAGGGATCTTTTCAGACCACGAGGTGGCATTGTAGCCCTTATGCACTAGAATGATGCTGCCTGCATAAGCACTGAGACTCGCTGAGTGGGTTTGAAGAGTGTTAGCAGGTGGCCCAGGGGTCCTGGAAAGATACATGACAATCCTCTTCTCTGTAACGAGTGGGGATATACATCCTTACCTGTGGTAGAGTATCTGTCACCTGGCTGATGGCAAGTCCAATGACATCCTCTTGGGGATTCAGGGATGCTGTGGGGGAAAAATCTAACTCTGGCCCTCAAGTTCAGAAAGAGGCACACCAGAGCCTTCCCAATGAAGCAGACCCGTTCCCAGCCGAGACTCCAATGAGCAGAGAACGAGGTGTGGTTCAGAGTTTATTATTCAGCTGAATAACAAA
This sequence comes from Podocnemis expansa, assembly GCA_007922195.1. Classification (NCBI taxonomy): domain Eukaryota; kingdom Metazoa; phylum Chordata; order Testudines; family Podocnemididae; genus Podocnemis; species Podocnemis expansa. Next base: position 10,545,595 of record ML681990.1, on the reverse strand, counting down.
ATGAAGTGCATCAGAGGGCAGCAAAGAAGTGCTAGCCCCTCTGAGCAGGCCCCCCCAACAACTCGAGTGCAAGAGAGAGCCCCGAGGGGCAGCATCACAACACTTTTATCCAGTACAGTACAGTATGATAATGCTATGATAATGCTTACATGATTGACAATGTTTTAGAGACCCTTATATGGTTACATTAACATTATTAAATACATATTAATGATTAAAGAATGCATATAATTATCCCTGCCTCTATTTACTGTTGACATCATTTGCATTATCCTGGGCAGCCGCAGTACCTGCAAACTCATTAATTTCTGCCTAGAGATGCTGACCTTACATTCTTGTGAGGCTGTGGTGCCAAGAAGGGTGAGCAGGAGATAGGAAGTAATACTCCCTTTTCAGTTAGAACAAAGACGGACAGTCTAGCTTACATTCCTTGTCCAGATGGTCAGGAGAAAAAGCATGAGAAAGGGGAGATAACACACTTTAACTATCAACTCTAGGCCGCTTGTTAAAGAAACTTAGATACATGACTTGCCAGAGAAACGACCTCACTACCATAGCAACCCACAGCTCCAACGAGGCCTACACTTCAGCACCTTTCTCACTGTCCTACAGAAGAGATTACATATAATTTTTCTTACAATGCTCACAGCCCAGTCAGGACAGATAACACAAAGCTCTCCCACTTTGCAGAGCCATTCAGTTGGGCCCCCTAGTCGTAATGCCCAGTGTTCACACAAAGAATCTCTCCTCCAGTCCCCTAAACTGCTCTGCCACACCGGCCTGAGAGTGCACCCTCTAGGAAGCATCCAGATCACAGTCCCAGAGACCTTTGGGTAGGCCCAACTATGGGATACATGCACTCGAGCCCTCTATTCTCTCCACTGCTGCAGGACCATGATCCCTGATTGTATACACACAAGGGCATGCAGGGCTTAAGGAGCCATTTCCATCACCCCCTTTGTCAGGGAGTTCACAGTATTGCATCTCGCTCATAAACAAAGTATTCTTTGCCATGGGGCATGGAGCACTTCCATCAGCAACTGAAATGTGACTAATGGACACAGAGGGGTCAGCGGCCCTTCCTGTCTTCAGAGGCATTCCTGTTAGGCCTTGTGCTTCTGGAAGAGAAAGAGAGTTCCTGAGGGGATGGGGGGAGTGGTCCCAGGGCAAACACAACCTCCCCACTCTGGGCTCCCCATCTTTAAGAAGAATCTTTAAGCAAGTAGACTCTAGCGGCCTGCATAATTGGCAGGCAACCTGCCCCCCTTGCCTTCTAGTCCTGCCTCTAAGCACATCAGGCCAAAATTTTCACCAGTTTTGAACAGAGAGGCGTCGCTGGCCGAGGGAGGGACCCACGGCGCGGGCCCAGGCCCAGCCCCCAGCCCATAGGTCCTGCCCCCTGCCTGCAGGCCCCATCCCCTGGCCAGAGACAGAGCCAGAAGCTGCCACACTGCAGCGGGCGGCTAGGCCCCGCATCCCTGGCTGGGGCCGGGGCTGGAAGCGGCGGCAGGTGGCGGGGTCCTGCATCCCTGCCTGGGGATGGGGTTGCCGCCGGCGCATGCCGTTGGGCCCCGGATTGCCCACCCCAGCAGTGGGCGGCTGTGCCCTAGATCCCCGGGCGGGGACGGGGCCACTGCTACTGCAGGCGGCCAGGCCCCAGATCCCTGGTTGGGGATGGGGCCAGAAGTGGCCACGGGCAGCCAGGCCCTGGATCTCTGGCCAGGGACGGGGCCGCTGTGGCCGCCAGTGGCTGGGTCCCGGATCTCCGGCCTGATTGGGCTGGAGATCTGGGGCACCAGCGCTGGGGTTCGGGGCACGTGCCCCCGGGTGCCCAGCACCAGCAATGCCTCTGTTTGAACATCCAGTTTGAAACACCACAGGGCCAATTTTTTTTCAAGTACTTACATCCTGATTTACAAAGACTTAGTGCACCCCAACTGGATGCACATTTTCCAAAGAGCTCAGTACCCACCATGCTGAGACTTTTGAACATCTCAACACTGGTTTTGGTGCCGTCACAGGCACGGCTGCCCTATAGCAACTGTCCCCCTCCACTGCCCAAATGTGACATAGCAGGTGCTCCCTGCCTCAATTGCCCAACCCCAGAGTTTGCTCCCTGCTTTCTAACCAGAGTCACTTCCTGGGACAGAGTTATTTCCTGGGCACCAAACACTGGCATTTAGGCTGAGTGCTGAAGAATGGCTTGTCTGTGCTCTGTTTGTTACCACCTTTGTTCCAGGACTGATGTAGCTAGCAAGAGCAAAGCAAATTATACTAAGAATCTGTCCAGATTCTGTTAGCTTTCTCCTCCAATGGCAACCTGATATGCAGGACCTTGGCATCTGTTAACACTTGGCAAATGGGTGTTGATGTTAATTACAGACACCTACAAGATCTTTCCTGTGTGCTGTCCAGATTTTTGGGAGGGTCCGGGGCCTGGTGCAGGTGATACTGAATACAGGCATCACATTAGCCACAAAAATTGCTTTAAAATAATCCAGTAACCCTGATTTAAAACTGGTTTTATAGCAGATGATGAATAAAAAGAGAAGCAGTGGTACTTTTCTAAGGTTCACCCACAAAGTAAACTCCCACTAGCTATGCCAGAAGGCGAGTGCCCTAAACAGATTTTGCAGATGTTCAAAATACAGTAATGTGTGTTGTCTGGGCTCAGCTCTCTTCACTGTGGAGTTGGACACCCCTCCTGGTTGCTGGACTATTCTGACTTGCCCTCACATCAGTGGGGCTCAGACAGAGGGTTGCCAATGGCCCATGAATTTATGGACAGCCGGTAAAAAAATGCACAATTTTAACACCATTCCTAAACTAGTAAATAAAAGAAAATGCCTGAGAAATTGGGTGAAAATAAAAGATGCATTTCAAAATTGTTGTCCTTCAGAATCACTTCTTGTGCCACAAAACCACTGACTGTGATTTCATCAGTTTCCAATTTTCTATTTCTGCACATGCCTGAAGAACCTGATTGATCAATTAACTGCAGCTAAAATAATTGTATAATTCTGTACTTCTGCATACAAAATAGCATGAGTGAGTCATGATTTTCTGACATGATCGTATTATTTATGGTATTTTCAGTGATGTCAGTAAAATGTTTACCATGTCAGGGGAAAAAAATCAACTTCAGATCTTCACGTCAATAAAAACTAAAATGCCAGGTTGGGAACTGTGTTTGGTGGGAGCCTCAGGCAATGTGGCTAGATCCATTTGAAAGAAGATGGTACCAGGGAAAGAAACAAGTAGCAGAATTCCTAATCACTTTGCAGATCTAAGCCTTAGCATATCTGTGCCTCAGTTCCTCATCTGTATAATAGGAATAATTGCCTAGCACTGCCCTGTTACCAACTTTGCCCATCAGCTTGGGGTATGCTCATTTATTAGGGTTACCTCCTTTGGGCGGGGGGGGGGGGAGCTTGCAATTCTGTTAGTATACTGCTTGTGTCCCTTGTGTTTCTATGTGGACCTCATTTCTCCTTTCTGCAAGCTCCCTCCCAGTGGAGCCACCCTTGCAGGACCTCAGTTTCCTCGGACTAGAGTCTTTCAACCCCAGCTTCAAATAACCACCGACCTATACACATTTATCAATTAACAAAGTACATCTGAGCAGAGCAGGTCTATCAGCACTCTCAGCTGGCCCCTTATATGTCCCTGAACTCAGCAGGCTGGGTCACACAGCACTTTACTGCTGCTACCTTTATATGCCCCTCTACTGTACTGGGCTAGGCTTGAGCTTGCACCTTGAGCAGGCTGGGTCACACAGCACTCTTCAACTGGTGCCCTTATATGCCCCTGGACTCAATCAGGCTGGTATCCTCATTAATGAGCAAACTTTACAGGATTGTGGGCACCACAGGTATCTTTGGCCATGTAAAAGAAGTGTTGCTGCAGAGCAATATAGGGAAGCCAAGAACACAAAGGCTGGGGCAGGGGGGAATGAAGTTTTGAAAGCATTGGCTACTGGCCTGCTTACAAAAAGCATTTAAATGCTAAGTAGCTAAAACTTACAATAATAGTAATAATTACAAAAGGAGAGAAAAATAGCCCCAAATGCCCAGACAGTTACAGCATTAATAACCATACAAGTGTAACCCTTCTGCCAGGGCAGGCTGACAGGACATGGGCCAGGTCCTATATCTAGGGGTTTCCCAATAGTGTAATACCACCAGGTGGCTCAAGCCTCCCACCCAGATTTCTGGGGAATCCTGTACTGTTCCCTAGGCAACCCAAAGGGGTAACGCTTCTCCAAGCGCAAGCACGAGTCTGAGTGTGGTAAACAGAACTTTTAATAGTAGTAAAACAAAATGCAAAAGGCCAAATAACAGAGATCAGCACGAATCTAGAAAAATTAGTATAGAACGAAGTTCCCAACAACCCACACCACATAAAAGAACATACAAACTTAATGGCAAAACTGGCACTGATCTGGAAAAATCAGTGCTAACTAAGCTCCCAAACAACCCTGGGGTACCTAGGGAGTGTCTTTCACGCCAGCTGTCTGCCGACACCATCTACTGGTCTCTCACTCCATCCTCTAGAACGGTTCCTTGGCTCTGCCTGCTGTCCGCTAGCTCCGCCCTCCGGTCACTTTGTGCCGCCCAGCTCGCCGCTGGCTGCTCTCACCATCCGCTGGCTCTGTCTGCTGGCTCTGCCTTCCGGTCACTCGTGCTGCCCAGCTCGCCGCTGGCTGCTCTCACCATCCGCTGGCTCCATCCGCTGTCTGCCAGCTCCACCCTCCAGTCATCTCAGCTCTGAGAGAGAAATTTCTGTCTAGTGATTTTTGGTCAGAGAGAGAGTTTGCTTCTCTTCCTGGTGATTCCAGCTCTTAAACAGCTGTAAACAGCTATCTCTATCTAAATGACAAAGACCTCACAAGAGGTTTAGCCATAGCTATCAAAAGACAGGGGAAGCAATAGAGGGAGAGGCCAGAATAGCCTCAAACCCCCACCCCTGTCTCTTTCAAGTTCTTTCAGGCTGAAACAGTGGGTTACTTACCAGTAACCGTCCTTCTTCAAGATGGGCTGCTTGGATTCATTCAGTAATAGGTGTCTCCATGCCGGAGCACCCAATTGGTCGGAACTTTTTGCCGTAGCCTGTCAGAAGAGGGCAGGCGGCCACTGCCTCCGTGCCACCCCGTGGCTATATATGTGGCTGCCGCCCGGCCCCTCCCCAGTTCCTAGGAGTTGCCAACTCCAAATGGGGGGATGGGGGGAGGGTTCTGAATGAATCCAAGCAGCCCATCTCGAAGGACGGTTATTGGTAAGTAATCCACTGTTCTTCTTCGAGCGCTGCTTGGATACATTCAGAAATAGGTGACTGCTAGGCATGCTGATGGATGGTAGGTGGAGTTGGGTCTTCCGTCCAGCACAGCATATCTCCAGCATGGGTAAATGACCAACAAGCAAGGTCCTCGAGGGTCTAAGGAATTGACCTAAGGACCCTGATCCAGACAAGGGTAGCCTGGGATTGTAGGATCTAACTCAGTGGAGAGAAGTAGGCCCAGTTTGTCTGAGCACCAATTGGTGTGCATGGACAGGACAGCCTGAGGTCACCCTACGCATAAGTGTGGTACCAACGCATCGTGGCTACAGTCGAGGAATATGTCTCTAATTGCTCTGCCAGACAGGGTATTGGCAGAGGTGTGTGGAGGCCAGAGGATTTAGTGTTCTGGCGGCAACACACATTGGTGTAATAGCTATGAGGGAGTTCACATGGCCTTAGGATTGCCAGGCTGGCAGTGGTGGTTACTGACACTGCAAGAAGCAGTGGAAGGGAGGTAGACCGTCTTTCCCTCAGTCCAGCAGTGTAAAGCACATGCAGGCCATGGGTCAGACGGGTACATGAATCTGGTGCACAAGGTGTCCCGCAGGAGGGATGGGCTACAAGGAGCGGTGGGAAGGACCTAGGAGAGTTTACTTCGTCCTAGTTTAAGGAGGAATGTGAAAGACTGGAGGTGACAGCTGACGACGTCATACAGCACACTTATAAGTGATGCACGCAGACCGGCATGGGAAAAGCCAGATACTTGACCCACCCTACGGCACTATATAAGATAGACACAGGTGGGACTTCTCATGTGCCTGAAGGGTACATCCCAGGCCTATGTGAGCTTACTGATGACACCGTGACAGTCCCTTTTAGAGGTGGGCTGTCAGCAACTGAAACCATGTGAAGGCACAAGGAAATGGTATCATTGCTATCCCCCCCCCACCCCTTTTTTTTTTTTTTTCTGGATTCAGCGGCTAGCAAGCAGCCAAAGGAATATAAGGGACAAGGAGCTGATCGCAATAAGGCGATGCCCGAGGGGTAGGCTCATGAGCCCTGAGAGCCCCAGATGCCAGTCCCCGCAGCCTATGGGACCAAACTCACTTTGGCCTACATGACCTCGTACCGCCGGGAAGGACTCACCCTGATATGGCACCAACCTTAAGCCTGGTGATGCACAGGGAGTGTATTAGGTTTGAGGCTCCCTGTAAGAAGGGGCCATGACAGAGAATTGGGATGTATGAGAGGAGGGAGGAGTCTCCTCCGAAAGGAGCAGAGCAAGGGTATGCCACCCCGACGGGGCACATCCAGCTGTCTCCTTTTTAGACACTTGCGGTTTATCTGAAGTGTCCTCTATGAACGTTCTATCGCTGTTATTAGATCTTACTCAGAAAGGTGAATTCTATCAAGGGTCAGGTAGTTCCCAAATTCCTAGCTGCTGATAAGAATTTCGGGGTGGGTTTAATGTTAGCTCTATCAAATGAGAAAACCCCTAGTAGTCACTTAGGATGGAAGTATAAAATGCCAAGTCGCAACTACTAAGGCTAGAAGATCTTTGGATTGTGATGAGAAAGAAGAAGCTGTCCCGTGGGACTCCTGAGCGAGAGTCTCTTGGAGCTAGGCTGAGGTAACCACGGTGCTATGGCCATCCCTGGAAGGTGAGCTACATGAGAGGCACTGCTGGATAAAACTCTGGGAAACGATGACTGGACCCAGACTCGTACCTCACCTGCAGGAGTGGTCTCTGAACCATCGTGCTGGGACTGAGCGGTGACTGTGGGTGAAATGAGGGGAGCAGAGGGACAAGTTTCTCCACCTTTGATCGAATGGCAAAGAGGTGGGATCTGGATGATATTATTCTTATGTTATCCCCTCTGTTTCTCCATGACCTGAGGATCTCCTGATTTACGTGGAAGGAAGTGGCCACCTTAGAGAGAGAGAGAAGAAAGGGAAAGTGGCATAGGTCCACTTTGTCAGGGGCAAAACCCTGTATCCAGGGTTCTGACTTTAGGGCACGTCCCAGGTAGCGGTGATCGACCAGCCCGGACAAGTGATTAATTGTTTGTTAACGTAGCCTCTTTCCCATATGGGGAAAAGGAGGCTAAAGTAGACGAGGCGGAGGCCCCAGCTAGTGTGACCTCTCGAGTGTGCTCACCCAAGCTGCAACTCAGCTGGTGGTAGTGAGTACCGGAGGGTTCATCTCCCCAATAGAAACCACGAGTGATTGGCCAAACGCTTGTGTCTGATGGCCAAGCTCCAACATTTGCGTCCGCTACTTGGCAGGGGGGGACTGTTTGCCTGATCCACGGGTTCAGGAGGGGTTGGAGTACCCCCAAGCTGGAAGCATATACCTTAGAGCCCTGGATGGGGGCTGATTGAACACGAGCTATATTTGAGCACCAGCTAATTCTCACTGGTGGAGTAGAGGAAGGGTTGGTTAGGGCAGCGAATAAAAAAGGATGGAGGGTTCCCCCTCAACCTTGCAGATACGGAAGCGAGCGCCTTCTGTGGAGAGGGGAGCGAAGAGCCGATGAAGGGTTTCCCGAACATCTGTTTCAAAAAGTTGGATGATAAGATCTTGCCCATGGGGAAGTGTGCGTTAGTGTAGCCCCCCGATATGGGAATGGCACCCACAGGGAAAAATCCTGTTTAGTTGGGAGTGGGTATAGGTGAGGTGGTACACTCTTCAGTGTTTGGAGTGTGCTCCATGAACGCTTTATGTGTCCTAGGGAAGGCAAAGGAGGTGCTGCAGAAGGAAGCAGGGAAGAGGGGGGCTTTTTTTGGTAGCCCCTTGGGAGTCAGAACCGTTAGCCAGGGTTTGCCTATGCAGGTTCAGACCACAGGCCTCCAATCTGTCTGCTACAGTAGTAGTGGAGGCTTGGATAACCAGGGGGTGGAATCCTCTCCGTTATTGGAAGAATTAGGATCAAAAGGGAGGGTATGACTATGGGGTCGAACCTTGGTCCTACCCAAAGGAACGGAGGCTGCTTCAACCTCTGAACCACCCACTCTCACAGAAAGAGAGAGAGAGGGAAGGGCTGTCTGTCAGTTTGTAGGGAGGGTCCCAAGTCAGTGGGCACTCTGCGGCAGGGGTTTTGGAGAGGGTGATTGGCAGCCAGTCTGGCTGGTTATAATCAGTACTGCTGATTAGTAGCTGTGGGGAAGGTCCTCTAACTGGATTTGAACTGAAGTTGTGGTAGTGAGGATTAAGTCCTCAACAGCGGTTGTTGTGGACGGAGGGCGGGGGTGTCGGTTTACTACTGGGCCTTATGGGGCTGGAGGATGTGGAAGAGGCCTACCAGGAGAAGGCCCAAATATTTCAATTCCCCCTGGGGGTCACGAGTGGTATGCAAGACAGCAGAGATCTCTGGTGGGAAAAGGGCGTCGCCCCCAAATGGCAGATCAAAGGCCACCTGTTGGGAGGCCAGAGGCACTCTAGCTTCCCGTAGCCATGCTGCACAGCGCAAGGTTAAAGCAGAGGTCATAGTGTGGGCTGTCGTATCCACTGCATCCCAGGCCAACAGGAGGAGGTCCTGGGAGGCTATTTTACCCTCCTCAAGGAAGGTATCATACTCTTCCCTTGCCTCTTGTGGGAGTAGATGTCTAAATTTATTTATTGACTCCCAAACATCCAGCATGTATATGCCCACCAGGGCCTGATTATTTGCAACACATAGCTGGAAGGCTGAGGAGGAGTATATCTTCCGGCCCAGTAACTCTAACTCCTTCGCGTCCCTCGATGTTGGGAGGGGGTCATGAAGAGCCTGCCCTGACCCTAAGGCCATCTCTACCACTGCTCGAGGTGGGACTGGGTGATAGATGAGCGAGGGGAACTCTGACCCCAAAACTCGGTACATGAGGCCTGCCGTGTCTGAAACCAGGGAGATGCAGCCCAGGTTCTGCCAGTGGGATGAGGCTAGATCCCAAATGCTGAGGTGGAGGACAACTGTGACCGGTTCAGCCAAAGAGAACACTGGCCCAAATAAGGTGTCTGTGGGCCCTTCAGAGGACTGGACCTCCATTCCCATGTGGTCTGAGACACAGTTCAGGAGGTCAAAGTGCGCTGATAGATCCCTGTGTAAGAGCATGGCACCGGATTTAGAGCCCTGACTGGTACTGAGTGGGATGGTATCGACGTGGACACGGTGGTCTCTTGTGAGCACCATGCATGGGGGCGGTACTGAAAAGGTGACAGAGCCGAAGGTCGGCGCCAGGGCCGTTTGGGGCCCTTTGAGGCCCCTTCCCCTGGGCTGGGAGGTGGGGAAGCGTCTTGGAACCCTCGGGATGGTACCGGGGACAGCAGAGTGATATGGCACTGAGGAGACATCTTAGTGGTACCAGGGCTCAAGGGGGTAGTGGGCTCTGGTGTCGGGGAGCCTGGCCCTGACAGTGGAGAAGGCATATGATGCCATTTACGCTGCGCCCAGACCTTCAAAATGAAGGCTGGTTTTCCCTTTCTGGTGGGCACCAGAGGGGGACTTGTAGGCAGTAAGAGGAGTGCCCTTGCTGCCTCGACTGCCTCTGGGGTCATTAGGATCTGCACAGACCCTGCCCGGTCTCAGGGGGAGTCCTGTGTTGAAGACAGGGAGTGGTGCCGGTGCCGCGGTACCAACATCAGTAGTGAGCTGGTCCTGCGTCCCCTATCAGCATGGTGCTGGGGGAGCTCTGGTGCCAAGCTGGCTCGTGGTGCCACAGGAGACCCAGAGGCCTTGGGGGAAGAGTGCCAAGCATGCTCGGAGACCAGGGCATGGATCCTTTGCTCCCTGTCCTTGATTGTCCTTGGTTTAAAGGATAGGCAGATGGAGCAGGCAGTGACCATATGGCTTTCACCCAGGCACCGCAGGTACTTCTTGTGCGGATCATTCTGTGGGAAGGCCTTGCCACATTAGATGCAGGGTTTGAACCCCAGCATGGTGGATGGCGTAGGAGCGCAATGTCGATGTTGCAGCTCGAGAGGGGGAACCTTCTTCGATGGAACTAGGTCCACCAATAGGTGCTCCCAATTGAGCGAAAGGCTCATAAAGTAGAACAAAAGGACAGGCTGCTTGCGAAGTGCAAGGAGTAGGCAGTTCCACAACCGATGCGAAGGTGGAAGAAATGAAACTGTGGAGGGGCTGGGCGGTGACCACATATATAGCCATGGGGTGGCGCGGCAGGTGGTGCCCACCTGCCCTCTTCTCACAGAGTAGGGCAAAAAGCTCCAAACAATCGGGTGCTCCGGCACGGAGAAACCTATTACTGAATGTATCCGAGCAATGCTTGAAGAAGAACATGCAGTCGCCTTTCCTACAAGCCTCTTCTTAACTAAGAATAGTTTTTACCCTTTAACTAATTCAGACAGATTTGAAACAAACAGAGAGTAGCAATTCACAAAAAGACAGTTTTATATTTCCCTTTAGTAGAATTACAGATATTGACAGATTTGTGATCAGATTAACCCCAAATACCATTAGCCATTATGCCATGCACCCAGCATGTTAGTCAGCTAATTGTGCTCTTTGTATTCATGCCAATACAGGACCCATGCAGATTAGCTGCTCCCCTTCAGAAGCTGTTAGGCACAGCTTCTAAGCCTGCCTTACACAAGGAAAAAAAAAACCGACTCAGTTATAACAATACCTAGATTGTATTGTATCAGGCCTAGAGAGAGAGAGTTATATTTGAACAAAGAGAGAAAGGGAGAGTGTGTGCGGGGAGCATCTCATCACTCTGGGTATGGCCACACACACTTCTTATTTCGAAACAACAGGGGTTGTTTCGAAATAAGAAGTGCCATGGCCACATGATGCACGGCCATTTTGAAACAAGCAAACAGCTTCTTTCGAAATGGCCATGGTTGTTCCGAAACAACTTAAACCTTGTTTGGTTTCGAAACAGCCCTGTTCGGACATGTTGTTTCGGAACAAAGTGTTCTGAAACAACATGTGACCTTCCTCCCAGGGTGCTTAGCACCCTGGGAGGAAGGACTGACCCCTCAGCACCCTGGCCAGGGTGCTGAGGGGTGT
>ML681990.1:10159107-10533910 GCA_007922195.1 Podocnemis expansa | reverse complement strand
GGGCCAGAATCCCCGGCGCCAAAGCTCCTGCCGGGGATTCTGGGGGTGTGTCTGGGGGATGCCCCAGCCATGCCTCCCGCAGGAGCGTCGGCACCGGGGATTCCGGGCCGGCGCTCACTCCGGCCCCAGCAGCAGCGGTCTCCAGCCGCATGCCGGGGCCGCACCCCCAGGTTTGGGGGCAGCGGGGGCTTTAAAGCCCCCGGGGTGAGGCGCCCCGCCGCCCCTCTCCTGGCGGGTGCCTGCAGCCCCTGCAGGCACTGGCAGGGTAAAGCGCCCAGCCACGCTTTACCCCGCCGGTGCCTGCAATCCCCTCCCCAGGCGGAATAGCATGTCCACAGTGTGGACATGCTATTTCGCTGCCTTATTTCGAGGACAAAGTTTTTTTGTCCTCGAAATAAGGTGTTTCGAAATAATATGTTATTTCGAAACAGCTTGTTTCGAAACGTCTTGTTTCGAAACAAGCATACCCTGTGTGAACATAGCCTCTGTGTAGCAGAAAGATTCCCAGGAAACAGGCTATGCAGTTCAGGGTCAGTGTGCTGGATGGAGACAGGCAACGTGCTCACTGCAATCAGCAATGAAAAGGTGAAATCCCAGTGGAAAGGATACAGCTTTTTAGATCCAGGCATCAGGACTCAGGACTCCCTTTCAGATCTGGGTAAAGGTTTTTTATAAGGACTTATTTAAGTGGACAATTCACATTTTTGGCTGGGGAGGTAATGGTTCAGGGAAGCTCACAATACAATCAGGCAGATTCAGTGTTTTGGAGTTTCTCCCTCTTCAAAGCATCTGACGAAGTGGGATATTCTCCCATGAAAACTCATGTGATAAATAAATCTGTTAGTCTTTAAGTGCCACAAGATTCCTTGCTTTTTTTGCTTTGCTAGACTAACACGGCTGCCTCTTTGGAACTTCAGTATTTTGGATAGCTGTTACCGTGTCTATGACTAGAATGATCTGATAACTGCTGAGCTTGTTAGACTTGGTGTGAGATCCCTTGTCATGCAATTCCCTGCTTCTTCAGTCCCAGAGATCAGTATGGTTCTTGCTTTGGAGCTTGGTTCTCCATACTCAATGCAAATGAAGCTTTATTTAATATACTGATGACTTTCAGATGTGGGTAGACAACGATGTCTCCCATTGCCTTTTCATTGGTTTTGGTTTTCTGTTCACACGGAGGTGTACCGAGGTCCACTCCTAAACATCCTCAGCAGCTGCTACTTCGGGCATGCAGGGTGGATCCACCCCCCCCCCCTTTTCTCAGGTACCCCTCAACCAACAACCCCAGCGCTGGCTCACGACAGGATGGGTCTTGCCAGGGATGAGAAGTACGTCTCGTAGTAGCCCCAGCCACGGTTGCAGAGGCTCCAACATGTGCAGACACAGCATTCATCGGGATGCAGAACTGCTCCCGTTTACCCAAATACCCTACATCAGGTAGGCCCATTCTCATTCCTGGGTTGAGGGGGTGGGGGGACACCCTCCCCTCACTAGCATACTGCCGGCATGCCGAGTAGACCAGGTCTACTAGGGCTCTTGACACTTCGGCTCGATGAGAACCTCCATTACCCTACCCGTCAAGCGGGGCAGACCTTAGTCCTCAGGAAAGGCCAAGGCAGAGTGGTCCAACCCCTGCCACCCTATATCTCCCTTTTCACAGAGGCTGAGGCTCTGTAACAGTCACTTCCCTTGCAGGCAACCTCAGTTGTTATCAGGACACCTTATAATGGGAGTCCTTGTCCTAGGTCCACCCTACCAGAAGTGGTGGCCAGCTCTCCTCATATCTTCCCCCCTACTTCACTCGCAAAGCAGAGACCTAGTGTACCTGACTTGGAACCTTCCAGATCAGGGAACTTATAAGGAAGGCGCCAATGTTGCCTTTCCCATGGCAGGGGAGCAGCAGTAGGATACCTTATCTTGGGCCTTCCACATCAGCCTCTGCTTTCGTGGCATCAGTCCCCCATCATAGCCGGACAAAAGGCCACACTCCAGGCATGGAAGCTCCTCGACCGAGTGGCTTGTAACTGCCCTCCCTAGCCTCCCTACCTTTCGGACATGCGTACTCTGGCAGAGGGCACTGCTCCTTGGGCACGTGTCGACCCACTGTACCTGCTTGGGGATCTGCAGTTCAAACCATGGGGTCACCTCCATGTGATGTTGGTGACTACCTTATGAGGACAACTTGTCTTTTCCCCTGGTGCTCACGTAGGCACAACGTAGCTGCAACAATATCCTTCTTTGGTGGTGCCCTAGGCACGGGAGACTGTATCCCTAACACGGCACCTCTACGAGCCCTTTGGCCACCTCAACTGAATGGCCAAGCAGTAGCTGGCATTGTTCCTCACCTTCCCTTCTCCTTTTCTCGTACAGTCCTCGTGATGCTGGAATCCCACAGAATTACAGGCCAAAAATGGGCTCTCTCTGTGAGTTCTCATGCTACCGAGGCTCTTATAGGTACCAAACTATCAGCACTGCCTCAGGCCATTATGCCGCCCTGTGGGTGCTAGTGCCCTGGAGTACCCCTTCAGTGAGAAACCCGGATTCTGGTATCATACTCAACTGGAAGCGCGCACTGGGCTTACTAACTTGAGATCCTGTAGCTGGCATGCCCCGTGCCTCCCACCGCACCACTTTTGGCTTTGGCCTTCAGCGTTCTAGCTTGAAGTGCCTTGCTCAGACCCTTCTCGATCGATCTTGGGGTCCCCCTTTCCCCAAATGCAACTACGTAATTTCACTCCTACTCTCATCAACCAGGCCCAGCTAGGGCTGGTCGTGGCCAGTCCAGGGGATAAGGTTCCTCCCTCCCGCGGCTACCTGTGTAGTCCGCAGCCGTCCAGGCTAGACTGTGACTCTTTGGATCCTGGCTCGGGTCTTGATGTGCTCAGTCCATGGGATAATGTTTATCCCTTCCATTGTTTCCTGTGCGGGCCACAGTCATTACAGCTAACCCCGCACCCGTTGGCCTCCAGCATTTCCCTACGAGCTCACGCTGCAAGGCCCTATGGCCAGACACTTATCTTCTGGTCTTCATACCTTGTGCTATACCACTTAGGTGGAGCACCCAAATGCAACTTTCTATGTTTTCATGTTGCGCTCTTCATCCTCATTATGGTGACCTCGGTCCATCCTGCCCAAACTTATATGTCTCGGTGGGTTCGGCCTTGCCTCTGACTTTGGGTTGGCCCTCAGTTGTCGATTCTTCAGTGCCACGCCAAGAGCCTAGTTCATCTCTTGGCCCTGGTTAGAATCTTGCCTGCTGGGCTTCTTCCCATCTGGGGCGTTTTGCTGTGCTGAAGGTGGAAGACCCAACTCCACCCACCATCCATCAGCATGGCTAGTAGTCACCTATTACTGAATGCATCCAAGCAGCGCTCAAAGAAGAATGGTGGGTTACTCACCGGTAACCATCCTTCTTTGAGATAGGCTGCTCAGATCCATTCAGGTCCCTCCCTTCCATCCCCGCATCTGGAGTTGGCAACTCTGAGGAACTGAGGAGGGGTAGGGAGGCAGCCGTATATATAGCCACGGGGTGGCGCAAGGGGTGGAGGCTGCCTACCGTCTCCTGACAGGCTGGGACAAAAGTTTTCCGATCAATCCGGTGCTCTGGCACAGAGACACCTATTACTGAATGGATCCAAGCAGCCCATCTCGAAGAAGGATGGTTACTGGTAAGTAACCCACCGTTCTTCAAGATGGGCTGCTCATATACATTCAGTTACAGGTGTCAATGTGCCGCAGTGCATGGTAGGTCAGAAAGTCTTCAGCCTTAGCCTGTCAGGTCAGGGCACGTGGCCAATGCACCCTTTATGCTGTGACCGTGGCTATATAGGTGACCGTGACCCTGACCCTCCCAGTCCCATATACCTTTGCCAACTCCGTTAGCAGGGACGGTGGGAGGGGCCTGAATGTATGTGAGCAGCCCATCTTGAAGAAGGACGGTTACTGGTAAGTAACCCACTGTTCTCCTTCGAGCGCTGCTCACATCATTCAGTTATAGGTGACTGCTAGCTGTACCCATGGATGGTGGAAGGAGTTATAGTCTAAACATATTGGGTATGTCTACACTATAAAAGCAAAGTCGACTTTATTAAGTTGACTTAGTAACTCCACATTGCCTTAAGTTGACTTAATAAAGTCAACTTAACAGTAAAGTCAACTTTATAAGTGGACCTTATAAAGTCGACTTTACTGGACCCTAAAGTCGACTTTATTGCCCTGCAGTGTAGACAGGGCTCTGTTTAAGTCGACTTAAGGGCCCTTAAGTTGACTTAAACACATAGTGTAGATGTACCCATTGAGTACAGCTCTGCCCAGAGTGGCATCATCTCTAGCCTGCTGGGCGATAGCGTAGTGCATTGTGAGGGTATGAATTGACAACCATGTAGCAGCCCTGCAGATCGCTTGGATCAGGACCTTGGCAAGGAAGGCTGTAAAGGACGCTTGGGCCCTGGTAGAGTGGGCTCTAACAGTTCCAGGAAGGGGTGTTTTCGACCTTCCGTAGCAGTCCTTGATACAGTTCACAATCTATTTAGAGATACACTGAAAGGATACTGGTAAACCTCTCTTACGTTCGGCGACTGCCACAAACAGTTGGGGGGTCTTGCAAAATGGCTGGGTGTGCTCGATGTAGGTTAGGAGTGCTCTCCTCATGTCCAGTGTATGCCACTTCCTCTGTTTCCGCATAACATGGGGATCTGGGTAAAAAACTGGCAAGCAAATTTCCTGGTGAAGGTGGAAAGGGGTTGCCACCTTAGGGAGGAAGGATGGGTGGTGATGCAAAAACTACTTTATCTGGGTAGAACCTCGTGTATGGGGGTTCTGAGGAGAGGGCTTTTAACTCTGAAACCCTTCTGGCAGAGGTGATTGCTACTAAGAAGGCTACCTTCCAGGACAAGACCAGGAAGGTGGCTGAGTCCAAGGGTTCATAGGGTGGCTCTGTCATTGCCCAGAGGACGATATTCAGGTCCCAAGGTGGGGTGGGCTTATGAGGTTGGGGAGAAAGTCTCTCCACCCCTTTTAGGAATCTGACTGAGATGGGATAGGAGAAAACTGATGGCCCATCCACCCTCTTGTGGAGAGTGGAGATTGCCACTAAAGGGACTCTCAATGAGGAAGGAGAGAGGCCTCCTTCCCTTAGATCTAGCAGTTAGTCGAGGATCAGGTGAATCGGGGCTGATATAGGGTCTACATCCTTGTCTCAGGCCCAAATGGAGAATCGCTTCCATTTGGCTGTGTTCGTGGACCTGGTGGATGGTCTTTCTGCTACCAACCAGGATCTTCTTAACCCTGTCTGAGCAGAGCCTCTCCTGCCCATTAAGCCAGAGAGCATCCAGGCCGTCAGGTGTAGGCAGCCTGGGTCTGGGTGCCGAAGGCGCCCTGGGTCCTGCAACAGGAGGTCCGCCTATGGTGGGAGGTGGCGTGGGATCTCTGTGGACATGTCCTGCAGGAGTGGGAACCAGTGCTGTCTGGGCCAGTCCGGAGCTATTAGTATTATGTTTGCTCCATCCCTGTCAATTTTCAGGACCACCCTCTGTATCAAGGGAAATGGCGGGAAGGTGTATATCAGGGTCCCCAACCAGTTGATGAGGAAGACGTTGGTGAGGGACCCCTCCTCCCAGCCCCTGAGGGAGCGAAACTGGGGGCATTTGTGATTCTGTCATGTCACAAACAAGTCTATCTGGGGGAGACCCCATTTGTCTACCAGGAGGGAGAACACCTTGTTGTGAAAGGACCACTTGTGGTTCACTAGTGGTTTTCTGCTTAGAGAGTCTGCCAGCCCATTGTCCACCCTGGGTAGGTGGGAGGCCACTGGGCGGAAGTCGTGTCGTAGGGCCAATTCCCAGAGGTTGCACACCTCCTCGCAAAGTGGTGTAGAACGGCCCCCCCACTTTGCTGATTCATGTAGAACATGGATGTGGTATTGTCTGTGAGGATCTGGACTGACTTGCCCCGTATCTTGTCTAGGAAGGTCAAGCAGGCTAGCCTGATGGCCCTTAGTTCCTTCATGTTGATGTGATGAAGGCTGTCGGCATGGGACCAGAGCCCCGAGTGGAGAGACCCCCAGAGATATGAGCCCTCCCACCCTGTGTTTGAGGCATCCGTTATTAAGGTTGCTGAGCGCCTGAGGTCTTGGAAGAGGATGCCCCCCATGGCAAAGCGGGGATCCCTCCAAAGCTGAAGTGTCCCCAGAGTATCCTGGGGGACAGAGAGTCCCTTGTTCAGGGAGTCCCTCCATATGTGGAACACTGTGGAAAGCCAGATTTAGAAAGGCCTCATCCTCAGGCACGCCATCTGGATCACTGAG
This sequence comes from Podocnemis expansa, assembly GCA_007922195.1. Lineage (NCBI taxonomy): Eukaryota > Metazoa > Chordata > Testudines > Podocnemididae > Podocnemis > Podocnemis expansa. The sequence continues at coordinate 10,527,606 of ML681990.1, read as the reverse complement.
GTGGAGGCTGCCATGTGACCAAGGAGCTGCAGGCACCGGCAGGCTGTGGTCACGGGGGACGTTTGCAGCTCCAAAATGATGGTACAAATGGACCGAAATCTGGAGTGGGGTAGGAATGCTAACCCCTTGTGGGCATCTAGATGCACCCCATAAACTCTGTTTTAGGACAGGTGGAGCTTTGACTTCTCTTGGTTTATATGGAGGCCCAGATAGTTGCAGAGCCTTACGACTGCTTTGACGTGGAGCTCTACATAGGAGCTTGATTTCCCGACTATTAACCAGTTGTCTAGATAGGGGTAAATTCTTATGCCCCATCTGTGCAAGTATGCCACAACCAGCACCATGCACTTCGTGAACACCTGGGGGACCAGGGAGAGCCCGAAAGGGAGAGAGGTAAACGGAAAGTGGTCGTTTGCCACCATGAACCTTAGAAACCACCTGTGGCAGGGCCTTATGGCTATGTGAAAATAGGCATCTTTCAGATCGAGAGCTGCGAACCAACCCCCGGGAGACAGAGATGGAAGGATTTGTGATAGGGAAACCATGCAGAACTTTATTCTCCTTATGTGTTTATTTAAGGCTCTGAGATCTAGAATGGGTTGAAGGTCCCTGTTGGATTTCGGGACCAGGAAGTATCAGGAGTAAAGCCCTTTTCCCCACTCCTGCTTGGGAAACTTTTCTATGGCTCCTAGGGAGAGGAGTTTCTAGCATTCGATCTTGAGAGGGTAGGACAGCCCCTGACTTCCAACGGATGAACGAGAGGGCAGTTTTCTGTCCCGAGGAATTGAAAGAAACTGAATACGATACCCCTCCGTGACTGTCTCGAGGACCCACTGGTCGGATGTGATGTTGGCCCAGTGGTGTGTGAAGCCGTGTAAGCAGTTGGGGACCTGTTGATTCGTGGGTTTGCTGGCCATATGGTAACCGTCAAAAGCGCTGTTTCTTCCCCAGCGAGTGTTCAGAGGCCTGCCCACACCTACCCAACTGGGGGACGTGGGACTTCTCACTCTTCCCCGAATGGACCTTATCCCTGTGCATGTCCCCAAGGTGGTGCTCGGAGATGGGGACGGACCTCATGAATATTCTCTGCAGTTAGATCTGTTGTTTTAACTGCTGGAGTTGTTGCTGGAAGAGTTGACGGGTCTTTAGAGAGCATCTGTTAGGTTGCAAGGTGTAAATTCCCAGCGACTGAAGCGTGGCTCTCGAGTCTTTCATGCCATGGAGCTTCGCATCTGTGGACTCGGTGAAGAGGTCAGGGCCTTCGAATGGGAGGTCCTGAAGAGTAAGCTGCAGCTGCGGCGGTTGGCCCGAGTCCTGTAGCCAGGCCAAGTGACACATTACTACAGCCGATGCCATCGTATGGGCGGCTGTGTCCATGGCATCCCAGATGGCCATCTGAGCATCTCTGGATGCCACTTCCCCTTCTTCGAGCATTGTGTCAAAGTCCCTAAGATGATCCTTCGGGATAATGGCGCGGAAGCCCTGCATGATGTTCCAAAGGTTAAAGATATACCTTGTCATAAGGGCCAAGTGGTTTGCTATGCACAGCTGAAGGGCTGCTGTGGAGTAAACCTTCCTGCCAAGCAGACTGAGTTTCCTCGCCTCCTTATTCTTAGGGGTGGAACCCAGTTGACCTTGCCTCTCCTTTTGGTTCACAGCGTTGACGACCAGCGACCCTGGAGGAGGGTGCTGGAACAGAAAGGAGAACTTGTCCTGAGGGACATGGTACTTATGGTCCGCGACCCTGAATACCGGCAGAACTGAGGACGGGGTTTGCCAGAGGGCCTTGACAATGCTGTATACCCCTTTGAGGAATGGTACAGACACCTTACCAGGTGGAGCTCTCCAGCTGATGTCAAAGAGGGGGTTCCTCTCCTCTTGGACAACCCTGAGCTCCGTGTTCAGGTTTACTGCCATGCGGCGTAGCAACTCCTGGTGGGCACGAGAGTCCTTGTTACAGTCAATTGGTCTCTTAAAGGTGCACTCATTGGGCAAAGAGGAAGAATGGGCCTGTGATCTACTCCGACGTGTGGAGTCGGGATTGGGTTCATTGTCCGAGAAGCCCGAGTCCATGCTCTGTGAAGGGGACTGGACGGAGCAGTGCCGTGAGACTAAGGTATCATTGGCCGCCATGTCCAGCCAATAATGTGAACAGTCATTAAAAGATGCTCCAGCCATCAGGTGGCACAGCAGGGAATGGCCTCAACTTGGTTGTGGTGCAGTATCTGAAGGGGAGGGCCTCACTGGTTCAGGCGGGCCCGACGGTCTGTTCGTGCATCAAGGTGTGGGTGAGGGGAAGCACTTACGGCACTGTTTCCCTAAATGTTCTCTTACCCTTATTACCATCTTGAGAGGAGAAGAACATACCGAGGCTGGAGGCAAAGTCAACGACGATCCATGGGAAGGGGCCCCCAAGGCTTGGGAGCACAGAACCAACACATTCCGGGAGGAACATGGGGAGGAGGATGGGGAGCAGTCCTCTGCGGAATGTGGTACTGAAGGCAGACTGGACGGCACCAGGTTGGGAAAGCAGTCCCCAGTGCCAGATTGCAGTGCTGGCAGCGGGCTAGGCGGTACCAGGTTGGTGGGTGGTGCCACTTCCTGCGCCGACTGGACTCCCAGTGCTGTGGTCGGTGTCAAGCTGGTTTTCTTCTGCAGTGCCGGTACCCAGACCGGAGAACATGGCTGCATCGACGTGGAGGCCTGCAGTCGGTGGTTTTGCTGGTGGTACCGCTTCGGGTTTGGCGCCGGGTTGATTCGGCGACCAAGGTGCTTAGCGCCCCAATGGTACTGACAGGGGCATTGACCAAGACTTTAGGCTGGGCGCCCAAGATTGGTCCTGGGGTTCCGGCGCCTGGGCCGATGGGTGAGCTGGCGGAGCACTCAGGGCTCAGGTGGCATCAGTGGTTTGCGCGCTGCTCCCAGCAAGGGATTGGAGGTGCAGGTCTCTGTCCTTGCGAGTCCTCCTTTTGAAGTACTGGCAGAGGGGGCAGCTCCTGGCAAGATGGGACTCATTGAGGCATGCAAGACATTTATCGTGTGGATTGTCAAGCGGGAAAGCTTTGCAGCATCCTAGGCACAGCTTGAAGCCCGGCATCTTGAATTTTATGGTAGAAGACAGGCACTTGGTTATGCGAGTTTCTTGGCTGATCCAAAACTGTTGCTGAGGGCGGAAAAAGGAACTGGGAGGGTCAGAGTCACAGTCACGGTCACCTATGTAGCTGCGGTCGCAGTATAGAGGGGGTGTTGGCCGCATGCCCTGACCTGACAGGCTAAGGCTGAAGACTTTCTGAGCTACTGTGCGCTGTGGCAGATAGACACCTGTAACTGAATGATGTGAGCAACGCTTGAAGGAGAATGTAAAGTTAGTGAGGCACTGAGATACTACAGGGATGGGCCCAGATAAGTATGTTTGACAGCAAGATGCATTCTTGCCTGAAAAATGAGCTGGGCACTGCCAGTGGAACCAGTGGACCAGTCTTGAGCCTAACTGCATTGCAGTGTCTCACTGGCTGTTCCTACTGGCTGCCAGTGAACAGGGGGCTGCACAACCTACAGAACTGAGCTACTGTCGGAGTGGGTGTCATGTACTCCATCAAAGGGTCCTTCACCTGCTCATCCACTAATGTGATTTATGCCATCATGTGACAGAAATGCCCCCATGCCTTATAGATTGGACAAACAGGACAGATGTTGTGCAGAAGACTAATGCTCATAAAACTGATATCAGAAATCATAACACACAAAAAAATTGCTGAGCACTTCCATCTCCCTAATCACTCCATTGATGACTTGTTAAGAATGGTCGTCAAGAAAATCAATGGGACATCAAGACTTCAAAGAGAAACAGCTGAAATCGAATTAATATGCAAATTAAATTGTGTGGAAAGCAGGGCTGACTCGTGACTATGGATTCCTTTCACATTATAACAGGTAGTTTGACTTCACCCTCCCTCTGTATGCTGTTTCCTAAAGTTTGAATCCTTACAAATGCTCTGATTTGCTGTTGCAGTATGACCTGATCCCATGTCTTACACTCTCCTGCATTTATTTTCATCCAATTCTGTAAGTTCTCCCTCTTCAAAGCGTCTGACATAGTGGGATATTCTCCCATGAAAGCACATGCAATAAATAAATCTGTTAGTCTTTAAGTGCCACAAGACTCCTTGCTTTTTTTTGCTTTACTAGACTAACACGGCTGCCCCTTTGGAATTGTGTCATGTAGGGTATCCTGTAGTTTGAAGGAATTAGGACTACAGCAAAGCCAAAATTAACTTCCACCACAACTTAGCCATCCCATTTAGTTAGTTTTAAAGGCTGCTGCTGCTGTTATTGAAAGAAAGAAAGAAAGAATCTGAAGGTCCTCCTTCTTCTAACCCTCCTTTGCCAGGATGTCTACAAAATACTTGGGAACAGAAAGGCAGTCCTTGAGCTGAGACCATTACCGACCAGTACTGTTTCCTGGAGCGACTCTTCATAGATTCTAACATCTCCACTGCAGGGAGCGTCTCTTGCTTCTGTTTATACAGGCCCTAGCATGCTGGAGTCCTGGTCCTTGGCAGGGGCGAGGAGGGGCCACCTCAGTACAGCTAATAATAATCCAGGCAATTCCCTAAACAAAAATCTTCATTCAGAAAAGAACAATTGAGGTTGCTAAGTGATGACAATGTCATTACCTGTGATGTCGTTTATGCCACCCCAGCATGAAAACCCTGTGTGTGTTTAATCATGAGGTACTGATCAGTTTGCTGTACAAATCCATGCACACACACATTACAGTGTGTCTCTCTGTTACCCATTATGCACTAGTAGAGAGAACTCAATGGATTAAATAAGCATCTGCCCCATGCCCAGCCTACCATGGGAACATGTATAGCCTAGCCACTAGATAGAGATGCCCACATGCTCTTTTCCTCTGGTTCTCCATCCAAGCTGCTTCCTGTGGCTGGTCCCCCAATTCTTTTTCCCTTGGCTGCAACTTTTAGGGAGGCCCATCTGGGAGCTAGAGATGGGCAAGCAGTCAGGGAAAATGCTGACAGCTGAAAAATGACCAAGTAGGCAGTGGGAGATGTTGCTGCAAAGGGAGGGGGAATCATCCTAGAGTGGACAGGATTTTTGCACCTAGGGCTAAACCAATAAACCTCTGCCATCCAGATCTGGCCGGGAACAATGAGCAGCAGTGTGTCTGCAAATGCTCCCAGGCTTTAGAGCAGGAGAGACAAAGAGACCAAATAGAAAGAAGTGTGCATGGTGGTGCAGGGGAGGGGGGAGAAGACCCCCGTGTTGAGTAATGCAGCTGGACACAGGCGCACTGAAAGCAGCATCGTAGACTGACTGGCTGTAGCATAAGGCTCAGAACAGCAAGATTTCTGGTTTGATATAAGCCCACATCTCTTGGGGAACCCCAAGGGAGTTCAGCAGAGGATTTGCTTCAAGGTGAGAAGATGGTCTTTTCTCTCAGTTCCAGCAGCTCTCACCACACGCAGAGTGATTTGGGTTGAGCAGATGGCAATTGCAAGGCACTGGACTTTCTGAGTGTGTCCTTGAGTCCTTGAACTTACCTTTCCTGCTGCATCTAAGCTAGACTTCCTTCAGCTGGCCCTGGGGACCATGGCAGAGGTGGCCCATGTGGGCAGCATGATGGCTACTCTCCTTTGCTGCGCTCTTCTGAGCTCTGTCCGTGCTTTGGTAAGTCCACAAGTCTGCTGTGTTCTCTCAGTGTCTATGCATCCTATGCGGTGCACAAAGGCGTGCTTGGCAGTTCGGCTTTCATGAGGTTATTATTTATGCTACCGCAGCCCCTGAAAGCCCTACTCACAGGCCAGGACCCCATTGCACTAGGTTCTGTTCAAACACAGAACAAATAGACTGTCCCTAATTAGCAGCTTGAGTTGAAGTCGATCAGGTTACATTACAACTGGGGAGGTGGCCTGCAGTTTGCATAGGGGTATCCATGCTAGCTTCAATACAGTTAGCTAGTTAAAAAGAGCCGTGAGGACAAGGAGGCAGGGTGTGCTAGTAATGTGAATACACTTATCCAGGTGGGTTTGTTTAGGGTGCCTGGGATTGAACGCAAACTGGTAACTGGAGTTAGCTAACCCAACTCTGCCCAGCAAGATAGCTTTTTAAATATTGCTAGTGACTTGTGTGAACCATACTGGAGTTCCCTGGATCTATGGTCCCCATGGCTCCGGCTTGCATGAGCATGATGAATGCGCACTCATTATTGAAAAATAGAGTAGTGGTGTTTAATAATGGTAACAGCGAAATGAGTTTTCTCCTGAACAGAATTAGTGGGGAAAGAGGGCTAGCAATTCAAATTAGCCATGCTAAAGGAGATTTTCTTTCCATGAAGGTTAATCCAGAATAAGGTAGGGGTATTAGTTTAACTCCAAGTGCAGATACTTGTTTTCCGGCATTAAGAGTGCCTTTTCCCAGTAAACCTTAATCCACTTCCAAAGAGGATGAAAGGAATTAGGACAAGAACACTTGTTCCAGAATAAGGGTGTCCACACTCGAAGTGATTCTAAAATAGCCACTTATGTATAACTCTTCTGTAGACAAGCCCTAAAAGAGTTAAGATGTTCATATCCCACTCAATTTCAATGAAGGCTGGTACCTAACTTCTTTAGGTCTGTTCTACACTTAGAAGTTTTGCTGTCATAGCTCTTATCAGGTCAGAGTGTGAAAAAAAAAGCACCCCCTTAACTAACATGGCTGTGCTGGTAACAGCCAGCATGTGTGTACAATTAGATAGCAAAAAAATTCTTTGGTTGATGTATCCTGGTTTATTTGCGGAAGTGGTGGTGTAAACTGTACTGGCAAAAAAACTCTTTTACAAGTATAAGATGTATCTACACAAGGAGGATTTGCTAGTATAGCTATACTGGCAAATCATTTCTAAGGCCTTTGAAAATTCCATCTCAAAGCTCATAAAGTAGGTTGCTTCCATGACAAAAATACCTAGTAATCAAATAAAAATGATTTTTGAGCTATTTTTTCACCCTAAAATGTGATTAGTAATTTCTGGCACCTCTTCCACAGCCATCAAAGGTGGAACCTGCTCTCTGTGAAGACATTTTTGAGGGCACAAGTCCAGTGTCCCTAGGCTCTGGCCCCTGAGCACTTTCTGGTTTTTCAGGAACGGTTGGCAGGTCACATGATGGTGGATCCTCCTTGCTTCCAGTTTCAAAGAGGCTAAAGAGACCTTTGATCACTTCCTGCTGTTACTTTTCCATGGAAGCAGGGCTGGCTCTACTATGAGGCAAAAGACAGACATGGCTTCAGGTGACAGTGCTTAGGGGCACCTAGCTTCTCTGAAGATCAGGCTGGCTCCAGTGGTGTCGCTAGCATTGGGCACGCCGGGGCATTTGCCCCAGGTCCCAACACTGGTGCCCCGGATCTATGGGCCAATCGGGCCGGGGATCGGGGGGGCTGATCCCCAGCCGGCTGCGGAAGCCGAAGCTGGGGATCGTGGGCCTGGCCGCTTGCGGTCGCACGGCTTCCCCCTGGCCCTATCCCTGGCCAGGGGCAGGGCCTCTCCCCAGGGGGTGGGGCCTGCCACTGGGGGCAGGGGCAGGGCCCGTGCCCCGGGTCCATTGCCCCCCCCAGCGACGCCTCTGGCTGGCTCTCTCCTCTTCAACTCTTTCCTAGCAGCTCAGGGACTGTTAGTTGACCTGCAGCTTAAGTCAGGTAGGCAGAGTACACTTTAAATCCCTCTGCAGGCAGATGCTGGAGATTTATGCACTTTGGAAAACCATTTTCAACCTCCATGAATGAGATGGGGGGGGCACCAAATCAAAATTTGGCTTGGGGCACCACAACCCCTTGGCTACATTCACACACAGGGGGTTATTTTGATACAAGTTGTTTCGAAACAACTTGTATCGAAATAACGCCTTATTTCGAAATAAGTTAATTCGAATTAAGAAAATGTTAATTCGAATTAAGGAAGAAACTCAAAGCGAAATAGCAAGTTCGGACAACAGTTATTTCGAAACGAGTCACCGTTGTTTCAAAACAACATGTTCTGACAGGATTGTTTCAAAACAATCATTTCGAAACAACGTTGTTTCGTCACCAAATGGGGTTTAAGTTGTTTCGAAACAACGGTATGTCATGTGAAAGTGGCGTTTCTTATTTTGAAACAACCTCTGTTGTTTCGAAATAAGACTGCCATGTGAACACACCCCTTGAGCCGGCCATGTACGGAAGCAATTGCTGTTGTCACAGAGCTGTTCTGAGATGGTGAAGGGGAGATGTCCAGAAATCATTCTACTGGTGGACATTGTTTGAAAACCTTTGAGATCACCGCAGGGCAGAATTCCACTCTCAAAAAATTTGAGCCCGTGCAGGGTTTTTTTTGGATGTTCTGCTCTCTCTCCCTTCCTCATGCCATTCAATTACTTACATTCTAGTAATATCTGGAGGTCACAGACTGGCTCAGTGCCCCATGGTGCTAGGCACTGTATGCCTAGTATATTAAGACACAGTTCCAGTTCCAAAAAGATTACAGTGTAAATAGATGAGACAGACAAAGGGTAGGAGGAAGTATTATTTACCCCAGTTCTACAGACAAGGAAATTGAGGCACAAATTAAGTGACTTGCCTGGAGATAGACAGGACAGAAATGGTAGAGCAGGCTATCTAGCTCAGCTCTTCTGCAGTCCAGTCTCATGTCTCAATCACTAGACCATCCTTTTTCCACTGCTGAAAGGTGATGGGCTGTGACCTCATTAGGAGATGTGTCAAATTACCAGTCAGCTGAAGAGCATTTGCGGACACTGAACTATTTATTGTCCCCTCCTCAGATGCATGAGTGGGGCTGCACAAACCCTGGTGCTAGCCATGCTTGGTGGGAGGTAATGGCAGATTTCTTTGCTCCTGGGGAGACAATCCATCACCTTCTCCCTCCAGAGACTTCTCACTCTGTTGTTAGCTGGAGCATAGAGCTGCCAATGGATAGGCCAAATGTGCTGGGCGTGATGGTGGCAGATGGAAACAGGCAGGATCTTACATTGCTGCAAAAACTTTTTTATATTACATGGTGATAGTACAAACTGAAATGCTTCTCATATTCATCTGGGTGCAGAGAGTTCACTGCTGGGAAGGAGCTACAGAAAGGCCCAGAGCTTTTAGGGTTGAGTGAATTTAGAGCTTCTGAATTAAGAATTAGCTTGAGCCAGGCAGTGCTGCTGTAAGTCCCAGTGTACCTTCCAAATCCAGCCTTCTGACCTGTGATGGCAGCCCCAGGCTTCCTTCACGAAGCTCTTCTAGTGCACCTTGAAACTGCCCTACAGGGGTTAAAGTAAGCTGGAACGCACCAAAACAGCATTCTGGGGCCTGCTATTTTTAGGGGCTCAGCGTTCTGGGTCCCCTAAAAATAGAAAACAGAGCCAGAATGCTGCGTTCTGGGTCCCACCATTTAAAAATATTCGGCACTGGAACGCAGCATTCCAGCTCCATTTTCTATTTTTAGGGGCCCACCAAACGTGCAACCCCTAAAACTAGCAGGCCCTTGAACACCATTCTGGCATATTCCGGCAGGCAGGGGAGCTGCTCTGGCTGGGAGATTTGAAATCTCCCACCCTGAGCTGGTTCTCAGTGAGGATGCTCAGAGCCTCTGAGCATGCTCAGTCAGAACCAGCCCAGGGCCAGAGCCTCAGCTGGAGCCAGGGTCAAGGCCAGGGCCGCTTAGCACTGCAGCCAGGTAAGGATGCCCTGGGGAGTCATCTGGGGGCAGGTGAGCTGGCCCAGTGGAGAAAGAGTGGGGGGGAGGGGGTCGGCCTAGGGCAGCGAGGGTAGGCGGTGCAGCACAATAGGGGTTTGGGGAAGGATTGGAGGGACCAGTGGCCAGATGAGGGCTGGGAGCAGTAGCTGGGGTGGGGGACTGGCGTTTGGGGGGCAGGAGCTGGGGTGGAGGTAGATGGGGGGGCAGGAGCTGGGGTGGGGGTAGGTGTGTGGGGAGTAGTAGCAGGACTGAGGGTAGGTGTGGGGGGCAGTAGCTGAGGTGTATGAGGGGGGCCTGCACTGGTGTGAGGGGAGTCTGAACTGGAGTGAGGGGAGTCTGCCAATTTAGGAGGGTCCCAGGGTTTGCCAAATTATACTTCAACCCCTGCTGCCGTATAATCCAGCCCTAGCTCCACTGAGCAGGGGCTGCCAAAGTTGATGATGGTAGTTTTGTGACGGGCATAAATTCAAACACTCTGGCCAATCTTGGAAGTAAAAGCACGGATCTAAACCTCAGTGTAAATGTCAGTCAGTTCAAAACCCTTCCTGCCTCTGATGAGCCCAAGAAAATTCCCCAAACAGCCTCTGCTGTTTGCACCTCAGTCTGCAGTCTGTCATTATTTTAGTTTTATACAGGAAAAGCAATTATTCCCCTTCCCCTCGAGTAGCACAAGCCTAGATTTAGGTAACAGGAGGCAACTGACATCAGGCTGCTATTGATTAGGTCACAAAACTGGCCCCAGGAAGTATAGGTCTCTGGGGGAAAGTTCACAGTGCAGTTGTTCTCACTTCTTCAGTTAGATAAGACAGTAGTCTAGATCCAGAGCACAAGGGACATAGGTTCAAGGGCATAATAGGAGCAGTCCAGTTGTACTTTGAAACTATTGTGATTCTGACCTAAAACTCTTCCAGCTAAGATGGGGCAGATGGGAGGTTTAATGCAAAATGGTCCCTGAAAAATGCAGAATAATAAACTTTTAGTGGTTGGGAGCTGACCCTTCTTGGATATTTATCTTAGCCCAGGGCAGGTGACTATGACGAGATCTTACTAGTGCTGCTGTGTGTCCTTGTTAGAGCATCCATCATCCTAAAGCACTCAAAGTGCCTAAAGACTGCACAGAGGGAGCAGTTCGTCCACATCCACCACTGAAATGCAGCCACTTCTGGGGATAGCACATGACAACTGTTTAATGACTCAGTTTAGGGCAGGAAGGGAAGATGACTCCTGTATCCCACTGAAATAAAGTGGAAATTTAACAGGGCGGTATGTAGTCATCTGGGTTAGATTCCAGTCAGACACTGTGGTTAACACCTTGCAAAAAGTACTCTGGGATCTTTAATAACTGCAGGTGGTAAAACCCTCTGTTTTACACACTGTGCAACAGGTCCTATCAGTAGCATGCTGCCCTTTAATGCTACACTGTGACATTGGTTCAGTATGCCATCCACTGGACCACATCCTTCATGGTTGCTACTTCTGGGAGGTTTCCTGTCCTAGCTTGCTAGGTCAAAGGTAGCTCCAGTAGAACAGCAATGAAGAAACAGCAGCATGGATTGCAGCTGCTCATCTAAGTATCTAGAGTTCTGGGCTGGTGGGACTAACCTGTGCAGCTGCCTGTTACTCAGGCTAGCTAGAACCTAGTTTTCAACCCCCTTTTATGTTGAGTGCAGTTGGACTCTAATCCCCAGAGCCAAACTTGTTCTCACCACATAGGTTCCAGATCAGACCCACCCCTTTCCCAGTTTTTGACACAGACAGTTCTGAAATCTGGCAAGAGCAGCTGGTCTCGTGAGATGGCCACCCTTCAAGTGGCACAAGTCTCAACAGACTGTCTCAAGTTTGTGAGATTTCTGCCATTTCAGGCAGGAAAGTCCCCAAAACATGGTGCATGGTATCCTGGAGTGGGAACTCCCAAGCAGGATTAGGGAACAGCCCCACCTCTGTCCTGCAGCTGTTAGATGCCCTGACAAGGCCCAATGAAATTAACCAAGAATCACCTCATGGGAACTCCAGAACAGCCCCCACCACAAATTCTTTGCCAGGAGACAGCTGGCTAATAATTCAAAGGAAGGTCTTGATTAGGGCAGCTCTGACTTCTGTGCATTTCTTCACTCTATGTTTGCAAAAACCTGGCTGTTAGCTCTAGCATGGGGCTGTCAAAAATTAAATCTACAGGAGGAGGCATTGTAACCAGTCATGAAAGGCTCTATAACCCCTGGGAAAGAAAACACAGTTTGCTGACAGGGCTGAATAAGAAATGGCCAGTGCAGAAGTCCAGCATGGAACAAATATTTCTGAATGGGTATTTAGTGTATAAGAGGAAAGGACCACAGTAAATCAGGCCAGAGCAGTTCTGCTGCACCATTTCTTTCCCCGCAGTTCTTCCACCTGACTTTCCCTTCTGAGCCGAGCTGGGCCTGGCTATTATTTTTGGGGTTGGAGGTTTCCAGAGAAAATCTGATGTTCCATAGAAAGCTCTCAGGGATTCAGTGGGGGGCACATGTCTCCTGTAAATCAACAGTATTGATATTTATTTATATAGGGGTGGGCATTATTACTTATATTGCACTAGCCCCTAGAGGACTTAACTGAGATCAGGGTCTTCCACTGTGTTAGGCACTGTACAAACACATAGTCAGATAGTCCCTTCCCCACAGAGCTTTCCATGTAAATACACAAGAAGATAAAGAGTAAAGGGGAACCGGGGCACAGAGAAGTAAAGTGACTTACCAAGGAGTAGGTCAGCAGCAGACTAGCAACAGAGTCTAGGTGTCTCAGTGTCCTACTCTCTAGACCACTCTACCTTACATGCTTTTTAATGTTTGGATTAAAATGCCTTCCCTGCTCCAAAGAATTTATAGTCTGAGGGTTTGTAGTACTGAATCAATGGGCCAGCATAGTGCTGGGAAGGGCCCTGCTGCCAGGAATACGTCCCTGGGACAAGAGGTAAAATTGAGACCTGGCCTGCTTGTGAGCATTAAAAATCTCATGACACTGGGCAGGACAAGCTACTGTTGCTGGAAAGCCTAGAATAGCAACTCCACCATGGGATAAAAACGATATTTCTAGGGATGATGAGCTCCAGGATTGGCAAGATACCAGCTCCTAACTCTCAGACTACTCCAGAACTGATCTTGGGCCAGTGTGAGCCAGGGGGTGAGGAGGGACAAAGAAAAAATATTTGTGGCAAACTCTAATAGAGGACACTGGACTAAATTTTTCTCTCATTTTCACTGATGCTCCACAATGAACTTCAGTGGGGTCATTCTGGATTTATACATGTACAACTGGGACCCTATGCTAGCACACTTTGTTCCTTCTGCCTGCCTCAGGCTACTACTGAATAGACTAATTTATAGCCAGAGATTAATTGCTAATTACATCCAGTACTTCTGGTACTTGCTCAAGCGCTATTTACTCTCTACTTCCTCTAGTCCAGCCATGGTCAAACTGCAGCTCAGGAGCCCCATGTGGCTCTTGAATGAAAAATTGTTGCTCCTGGAAGAACGTCAGCAAATCAATTTAGGAAAGCAGCCCCAGTCTAGGAGTTTAGGAGGGGGTCAGGACAGTGGGGAGAAGCGCGCCATGGTCGGGGATGGCGGGGAGAAGTGCAGCATGGTCGGGATTTTAAATAACTCGCCTCTAGCCTGCCGTCTTCTACATCGAGCAGCACCTAAGTTTTTACTGTATAGGCCTAATTTTCTTGGTAACCTTAAGTAATTATTAGAATCTGACATTAGTAGGATCAATATTTGTCCTCTTTTTATGATCAAATTAAAGTGGGCAATGAATTTTAGCAATTTTGGAGGAGGTAAAAGTATGCCTCAGTGCGGCTCTCAAAGGTTTAATAATCAATTTGTATGGCTCTTGAGTTCCATAAATTTGGCCACCCCTGCTCTAGGCAGTCAGTTGTGGTTCCCAGATCCCAGTCTGCTGCCTTTGGGAAGAGGGGTCAGGTCATTAGTGCAGCTATTAAATAAGTACATTTAAACAAAATCAGAGTATTGATATGGGCTAAAAAGCTGTGACTGTGATGAACTGGCAGGAGGCCACCTGGGCCAAACAAGACTCTGATCAAACAAGGAGGAATGCTGAGCTAAACTTCACCATGAGCTTTGCTCACCACAGCCCCAGATCTGTTGCTTAGACTTGTCATGAAGCTGAAATCATCTCAGTCCTTAGCATGGGCTTTTGGGTTTCATTTGAACTCCTGGCATCTTTTATCCAAGGTGCTCCAAGCGACTTACAATCAGTTTCATAAAGCCTCATGCTGTTGAGATGTGGATCACCATCTTACAGAGGGGAAAGTCAAATGCCAACAGATGATGTGACTTGTCCATAGCCATGCATGGAATCTGTGGTAGATCCTGAACCAGAACCCAGGAGCCCTGATTCCTAGGACAATGGGAGCAGTGGTGCAGGCTCTATACTGCCCTGTGGGAGGCGGGGCAGTGTGGAGCCCACGGAGCCGAGGACAGTCACCCTGCTCATCTCCCACTAGGGATAGCCCTGACACTTGCACAGGCACTGGGAAGTCATATGGGAAGCCCTTCATTCTCACAGAGTCAAGGAGGCACTAAGTTTTACCCATGAATGGAGGGAAGATTTTGCTTAGGAGTCCCAACTGATGATGGTGCTTCAGAGAGGAGAGCACCATTAACATGGCATGTTCCTCTTGACCAGGGGTCTCAAACACGCGGCCCCTAAAGCTATTTCCTGTGGCCCGCAATGACATTACTGTTACTGATATTTGCCATATTGCTGTACGGAAAGGTTTCAGTGGTGCGGCCCTTGGGCTAATGTACTAGTCCTCATGCTCTCTGCTAGTCTTCATGCGGCCCTTGTGGTGATTTGAGTTTGAGACCCTGCTCTTGACAGAGCTGTCCCTGGGGTGGGGGACAAGCGAGCCCCTGGCCCACCCTGCCCCTAGGCTAGCTGTTCTGCAGGGTGGGGAGGGTAGGCTGGCTCAGGGATGGGGGGAGCACAGGGTCCTGCCCTCCAAACACAGGGGGACAGGGGTTGCCCACAGGCTGAATGGCCCCATGCCCCATCCACCAGGGAAGGCCCTGCCTCTCAGTCCTGATGAACCCCCTCTGCTGCAATCCACGGGGCTGGGGCTGGATTCACTGGATGTGGCAGGGGTGGTTGAAAGATGCTGTCCACACCATAGACCCTGCCCCCCCCCCCATAGCAGAGATGGAAGCTACACTGTTAAATCTGACTTTGCATGGCATGGTTGTTGGGAGGAAGCTACGTCTCTTTCACTTTGATTGCATTGGGCTCATTGGAGCTGCAACTCAGCTACTGCACCCTGTCCTGGCCAGAATTCACTTTGTGCAGGATTTTCTGCCTGCAGCTCTCAAACACTCACACATGCAGGTGTTACATGCTCCTTGGAAGTGCTCAGCCTTTTATATCTAAACATCTCTTTGGAGCATTTTTAATTCCCCTCTCTTATTGGGACAACCTTGATTAAGAGGGAAATTTAAAAATGCAGCAAATCTCTCCTTGGAGCCCCTTTAACACAGCCACATGGTATTTCCTGAGCTTCTCAAGCTTCATTGTTTACTTCCCAGATTTAATTGGCACTCTCTGTCTATTCTTTGATTGCGGGCCCCACTATTTCTGCTTGTTCATCGCCAGCTCTCCTCTGCTTGCTCACCCTGCTCCCCCATTTCCTTGCCAACTCTATGGGAGAAATGATGAGAGCCAGACCAGTGCGCCAGGTGCGTGCTCTGTTATCTGACACCATCACAAGCCATTTGTATCTGCAGTGCCTGGCTACCGTTCTTACTGATGTGTTGCAACTTGACTGTTGCAGCCTCATTTCCTCTCTGACTGTGCAGTTATAGAATAGAATATATTTCTCATTAACATTTCCATTTTCTCCAGGCTTTCTTGCCTGACTCCTGCTCAGATCCTCATGCAAGCTAGTTAGTCCAGAAGCCTTACAGGCCACTCTCTGGGAAAACTGAACCATGTAAGTATTTAAAATCAAGGAGTGGTGATGTAGTTTTACACAGCACAGTGCTGGTGGTGATGGTGGGGGGGAACACACCAGAGGAATACATGAGGCTAAAAGTTTATAAAAACCCATATCTGAGTCAGGAGGTCACATTCCAATAATAACATACCAATAATACTTTATTTAGGTTTTTGTGGGTATTATTGCAGGTTGGACTGTCAGACAAAGATCAAGTCAGGGGAGCAGTATAAATGAAATGGGTGATAGTGAGTGATAAAGGCTGGGAGAAGCTGGTTGGACCCCAAAAATAAGATGCTCTCAGTGTTATCCCATGACCCCATTGCAGGGCTGGCCCAAGCGTATAGGTGAACTAGGCGATTGTCTTGGGTGCCAGGCTTTAAGGAGCATCAAAATTAGATAGAAGTGATTTTTTTTGCTATTTAAAAAAACAATATTAATACATTTTCTCTTTCAACATGTGGGGTGGGTGCCAAAGTCACAGTTCACCTAGGCTAGGGCACCAAAAACCATTGGACCAGCCCTGCCCTGCTGTATTAGGAGCTGTGGTTGAGCCTACTTTGAGATATTCAGCAGACTCCACCTATTCTCAGAACCAGGATCCAAAGGGGCAGACTCATTACCCCACCAGGTATAAGGAAGGTGGGAGTGACTTTCTAGAGAATGCAAAATAAACAAAGAGTCCTGAGGCACTTAGGCTATGTCCACACCTAGCTGGTTAAATCGATTTAAATTAAATCGATATAAGCTAAATCAATATAAAATCATTAAATTGATTTAAGTTAAATTGATTTAACAGGTCCACACCAAAAACACCCAAATCGAACTAGCATGTCTGGACACAGGACTTGCTAGTTTGATTCTGGGACGAGGCACCCTGGGAGGAGGAAGGGAACTGGTGCTGAAATCGATAAACAGTTATTTTGAAATAACATGTCCGAACGGTGTTATTTTGAAACAACTGTTTCGATTTAAGCAATGTTCCGATTTAAAACCAGGTTTTAAGGAATCGATCTAACTTTCCCTGAATCAAAATAAAGGAGCTCCTTATTTCGATTCAAGGAAAACGTTGTGCGGACATAAACTCTTTTAGATCGAAATGACCAGCGTTATTTCAATCTAAAAGTTGCATGTGGACATACCCTTAAAGACTAACAAATATATATCTATTAGTCTTTAAGTGCCTCAGGACTCCTTATTTGTTTGTTTTACTGAACTAGACTAACATGGCTGCCTAGAGAATGTAAGGCTGTCAACTTTTTCAGACCACTGTGCTCTTTTCATGAGGCTGATTTGGCTTATGTACTCCCAGGTTTCACCTTATTTAAAAACTACTGGATTACAAAATCACACATCAAAATACATGGGTGTCACAGCATGCGGTTATGGGAGAATGGCTCTCTTTCTCATGTTCACCAGATAATTATAAAATAAATCAACAGGAATAAAAACCATTGTGCTTACATCTCAGTGCCTAGTGCAATATAAACAAGCCATTGGCTGCAGGAAGTTGTAGTTTGCACTGACTTCACTAGTGCTTTTCAGGTAGCCTGTGGTAAAACCAGGCAAATATCCAGATGACTTGATGCACCCCCCGGAAGATTTCTGTGTACCCCTGGTTCAGAACCACCCATTTAATGTATGGGCTGAATTGCCTGGGAAGGAAGAAGAGTCCTATAAGCAGCTGTGCCTAGGGAGAAGGACTCTGTTCTCTTGATGGTAATTTCTTTGGGAGTAAGGCACCTTGCTTGACTGATTTGCCCCAGTAGCTTCTGGAAGGCAGACTACTGCTCAGTCACAGATCCTGTTCTGCTCCCTTCTGGTTCTGGGGTGGAAATAAGACACTGTGTAACCTGCAAGGGTGGGCTAGAATTCATTTATTTGCCCTGCTCCGCTGTTTAACAGTGGTTAAACCCCTGTAGAAAGCAGCTGGAGAGCCAGGATCCAGTCTGTACAGGATTCCCAGCAAAGATTGCTAAGTGGTCCCATCCCACAACAAAATACTACCTAGAATAAATATAACAATGAACTGTATTAACTAACTTAACAAATCTTATCCTAAGAAACCAAAATGAATTTAAACAAAACAGTAAGAAACCCAAGAGTCCCAAAGTTCAGGTGGAGTGACCCTTAGTCCTCAAGACTTGAATGCAAAACAGAGGCAATCATCTTCTCTGGCTATAGGAATCTTCAACTGGAATCCATGCAGGCCTTTTTTTCTTCTCTTCAACCAGCACCACACAGCCTGTCCACTGGTCAGCCAGCTCTCAGTCCTACAATGGAAAACTCCCCTGCAAAATAGTCCAAAGCAGGGAGAAAACATCCTGCAGTCCAGGGCCGGCTCTAGGGTTGTGGCGCCCTAAGCCAAATTTTGCTTTGGTGCCCCCCCCGCCCCCCAGTCTCATTCACATAAGCTTAAAAAGATTTTCCAAATTGTATTTGCAACTTAAAATTCAAATAGCAAGATCAATTCATTCCTTTAATCTAAATACAAAAATAAGAAGTAATACTGAATAATTTAAATTTAATTAACAATTAACATTTATCACATACATACTTAATAACACTTCAGCTTCAAAGGGTAACTTTTCAGGCTTTAACAACTGCAAACTGTTATATCATTTCTTCTTGATCTAAGTCCTTAGAGTGGATGAATGGGGTGAACAAGGAGGCTAGAATGGGTGTTTTGGGGCATAGGGGTGGTTGGGGAAAGCTGTGATGGGTGACTGGGATGTGTGGAGAGGCTGGGGTTCATGTTTCTGTAGTAATGGGGTAAGAGGAGAAGGTTGGGGTGGGAGAGGCTGGAGTTGGAGTTTTTAATGTTATTGGAGTGAGGGGTTTGGGAAGGCTCAGGTGGATGGGGCTGGGCATGCAGGTAATGGGCTTGGTGAGGGAGGCTGGGATGGATATTTCTGTGCAGATGGGAGTGGGTGGCAAGGCTAGTGTGGGTGTCTGTGGGAATGGAATTGGTGGGGGGCTACAGGGGGTGAATCAGGGGCTTGGAGTGGGCAAAAAAGGCTGTGGTAGATGTCTCTGAGTGGATGGTGGTGGGCAGTGGACCCTAGGGGAGCCAGAAGCAGGGTGGGGAAGGCTTTGGGAAGGGGATGGGGGAGGGCGCATTTTGGGTTGCTTGCCCCAGCAGCCAAAATTTGTATTTACAGCCATGCTGGCAGGAGCAGGGACATGGAGCCACTCTGCCCTATGGCATAGGTGGGGGAAGGGGGCAAGGGCTGCAGCAGCTTGGCTCCCTAGCAGTACGGGCCCATGTGGACCACATTTGGCTCACGGCGCTGCCACCGTGCTACTTCCATGCAGCCAGGGGGGCCTCAAAGTTTTTTTGGACTAAAAATGGGTCCCCAGCCTTAAAAAGGTTGGGAACCACTGGTTTTGTGGGAGAAAATCCCAGTTTGCCTGATACTTCAAAGGTGGGGGAACTTACAGAATGGGAGGAAATAAATGCAGAGAAGTGTAGGTCATGGGAACAGATCAGACTGTCATACACTTACCCAATATTTACACTTCCCTGCATTTATTCTGCCATAATTGGCTATATTCTCAATTAAAATTATAATCTGATCAGTAAATTAGTAGTTGTTTTATCTAAAGCTGTGTGATCGTCAGAGGGTATGAGTGAACAAGGCTGGGCACAATCCATTTCTTTGTTAAATGGACAGACTTGAGTGTGTGGTGGTTGGGAGTGGTTCCCAATCTCTGTAGATAGTGGCTCCTGGTTTACAAGTGGCTCCTCATTTACAAATGGGGCTGGAGGTGCTTGCTGGGGGACCATCCCCTGAGAAGCCAGAGGGCATAAACCCACTGCTTGGGACCAATTACATGCAAGAGCCTGGAGTGGACTGGCTCTGGAATGAGTGGTCACTTGGCAAAGGGGGGCGAATCAGGATTCAGGAGTGGGAATTGGGAGGAGGGGGGTCACAGTGGCACACCAGACCAAATGGGGGAGCGGCCTTTCACAGTGGCATTCATGAGAGAAACACAATATAAACGAGTCACAAGTGACCACAAGGAAATAAAAGGTAAAACACTTCCCCTCCCCCTTTTCTGGTCAGAGGCAATCCCATTGTCTCTTGTGATAGACCTCAGATAACACCTCTTTGCTGCTTCCCTCCAGGCATTCCCTTGCTGTTGGGACTGGCAGATAAAGCTAATTTCCCTCCTGTGCCCAGTAAGCCATACTAAACATTGTTGTGAAATAGCGTTCACCTCCCCAGAGATGGCTGCATTCCATGAAGGGGAGAAACAAATTCTGGGCCACTAGGGCTGATGACATGTAACAAGTATTATGTAATTCTTTCTGCCCTCTGTATTATCTCTTTCTTGGGGAGAATTAAATTCAGGAGAGATGACTGAAAGATGCCCCATGAGACGTGTGTAAGGGTTAAAAAAGTAATTAAAATTAAAATTGGTTTACTAAAACCCTGGGAATAGACTATCCTGCCCGGGCTTCAAGGGGGTGGCCAGAAGGGGATGTGGTGGGCTTTTTTTCCCCACCTCTAAGGTCCCCATACTGGTCTGCAGTTCTTGGCTCAGGGGAGGGGCAGAGCAGGAGGGCAGCGTCTGCTTCTTGGCACCATCCATAGCAACTGTCCCCTGGAGCCACGTCTGTCTCTTGCCTCATAGCCAGGCCAGCCTTGCTGCTGTACACTCCTGGCTCAGCTCCTCTCAATCACTGAGCACATGGACTCTGCAGCTCTCTGTGGTTGCTCCTCCCCAGGCTGCTCCTCTATGGCTTCTCTCCAGCATCTGACTTCAGCAACAATAGGAAAACTTGTGGAGCATGCTCAATATGCTACCATTCCCTATTACCAGAAAGTTCTGCCTTCTGGGCAGCAAAATCTGTCCAGCAACATAACCCAGCCTGAACTGGCTTCAAAGAGACAGCTTATTTTAGGCGTATGGGTTACAACTGCACCCTTGAAAGTGTTACATCTAGCCAGAGAGATTCCCAGTCATCTCCATGGGCTCAGGGAAGAGTCTCCAGGCAGCAGGGGCTGCTATCTGCCTTAGACCTACCCCCAAGATCTGGGTAGGCTGAGCAAGGGGGTGTTGTTGAGGCCTTGCTTCCTGCCTGGTGGAGAAAGACAGCAGCACAATCAAACTCTTTGTTAACAAGGCCAGCACCCCAGGAGTGACCACCTGACCCCACACACTGGGTGGAGCAGGCTGGGAGGGGGATTAGTACAAACATAGCCATCCAGGAAGCCAGGTGGCTTTGCACAGTGCTGGTGCCGCTGCCTTTGGATTTGCACTAAAAGGGGACAGAGTCCCACCCTGTTCAACATGATTGGTGAGAAGACCATAACTAGGCTGGGGCAAGCAGGGCAAAGCCCCAGCCCAGGTGCTGAATTTTAGAGGGCGCAGGGAACAGATCCACCCCCCGCAGCTGCTGGCTACTAATCCGGCACCTCACCGCCCCTGGAGAGCCAGATCCATCCCCAGCCATTGCAGGAAGCTGGATCCGACTCTGCACCCTCTAAAACTGTTGCAGCTTCTGGCTCTGCCTGGGGCTTGCCCCCCTGCACCCTCTAAAATTTGGGGCTGGAAGCCACTGCTGCCTCCTGGCAGCAGCTGTGGATTGATCCACTTCCCTGCTACCCCAGCGTGCTGGATCAGTCCTCTGCACCCTCTAAAATTCAGAGCAGGGGGGCTTCCACTGCTACCGTGGCTTCTGACTCCTTCTGGGGTGGCAGCTGCAAACAAATCCAGTTCCTTGCTGCCCCAATGGTGGCAGTGAGCCAGATCCATCCCCAGCTACCTCTGGAAGGCAGCTGGGGCCAGATCTGTCTCCCTGATGCCTGCTGGTGGTGGGTGAGGCCAGATCCAGCTCCCTGCTGCTGAAAGGGTACAGATCAGGCCCTGGGCCAGATCAGGGTAGGGCACCTCAGGGGCTGCTTGCCCTGGGCACCGTAATAGGTAGTTACGGCCCTGATTGGTGGAACCTGTCACGCTGCTTCACATCTCTCTCACTTGTTTATGGTGACCACTGTGACAAACTGGGACAGGGGCTGGGGTGTAATATGCACATATATAAGTGTAAGGCAGGCTTAGGAGCTGTGCCTAACAGCTTCTGGGGGAGGCAACTAATTTGCATGGGTTTAGTATTTGCATGAGCACAAAGAACATATTAGCATAAATACACTATGGGTGCAGGCCAGGCAATATGGGTAATGGTATATGGGGTTAATCTGATCACAAATCTGTCAATATCTGTACTTCTACTGAAGAGAAACATGACATAGTGTCTTTTGTAATATGTTACTCTCTTGCTTGATCAAACTCTGGTTAGGTTAGTTAAAGGGTAAAAGCTACCTTTAGCAAAAAAGAAACTTGTAAGAGAGGCCACTGCCTGTTTCATCCTGAAAAAGTTAAGATGGGGGTGGGAGGTTGCAAAGCTCAGTCTGGAGCTATGCTTGAGGCATTTGCCTCACTCCCCTGTTCCCACTGTCAAATGGCTGATCTGGCTAGGCTTCTTATGAGGCCTTTCTTTGTTATTTTAATGGAAGAAGCTGTTTGCAGCTATTTGAGGTTAAGAGCTGAAATCACTGAGAGAGGCAAGCTCTCTCTCAGAGCTGAAATCACTAAGAGAGGAAAGTCCTCTCTCTGAGCTGAATCACTGAAGAGGAGCAGCAGATGAAGTAAGTGACCAGTGGACGGAGCTGGTGGAAAGTGAGAGCGGCCAGTGGTGGGCTGGATGGCATTAGTGACTGGTGGGTGGAGCCAGTGGACAGCGGGCAGAGCCAGTGGACGGTGAGAGTGGCCAGTGGTGGGCTCAGAAGTGTGAGTGGCTGGTGGGCAGAGCTGGTGGACAGTGGGGGGAGCCAGCAGATAGTAAGAGCGGAACGTGAGCAACCAGTGGGTGGCACTAGCGGACCGGTGGCATGAAAGAAACTCCTTACATACTCTGGGATTTGTTGGGAGCCTGTTTTGCACTGATTCTCCAGATCAGTGCTGGGGTTTGCTATTGCATTCACATGTGCTGTTATGTTGTGTGGGATCATGTTGGGAACCTGTTTTGCACTGATTCTCCAGATCAGTGCTGATTTTTGTTATTGGGCCTTTTACATTCTGTTTTTATTAATATTAAAAGTTCTGTATACTACACTCAGACTCGTGCTTGCGAGCAGGGAAGCATTACCCCTTTGGGGTTCCCAGGAGATAGTGCATGATTTCCCAGAAATCTGGGTGGGGGCTCGAGCCGGTTGGTGGCATTACAGTTTTTGGAAACTCCTAGGTATAGAACCCAGCCCTTGTTCTGCCATCTTGCCCTGGCAGAAAGGTTACATAAGAAAAGGCTCTGAATATTAAGACCGTCCCTATAAAATCAGGACATCTGGCTGCCCTACTTCCATTCTATCCCTAGTGTGTTTTTTGTGTGCTTTTTCACTCATCACTAATGTATTCAGAGAGAGCTTTTTATCTCCTTCCACAGAAGCATCAGGAATGGCCATGGCTAGAGATGCAACAGGATGGGGTGAGCCAGGGCTCTGAGTGACACTGAGCAATCCCCATCTTTAGTGCCTGGCTGGCTGGTTCTTGCCCCATGCTCAGGGTCTGGCTGGTCACCAGATGTGGGGCAGTAAAAGAATTTCCCCCAGATCAGACTAGCAGTGACCTTAGGGTTTTTCAACTTCCTTCACAGTGCATAAGTGCAGGTCACCTGCCAGGATTATCTGTGTACATCTGCCTTAATCATTTTCCTATTAATACCAGGGCCTTGGACACTGGTGCACCTGGTCCTTCCCACTAGTTTCCTGTGGGTCCCATATCCTTTGCTGGGTTTGGCAAGAGCATGCTGGGTGGCAGCTGTGACCGATTTAATGGCCCACCTGCCATAACCCCCTTCAACTATGACTATAAGAATTACAAAAGAGCCAGGAATTCAAACAGAATGGCAGGCCAGACCAGATTCACAACCGCCAACATCATGTTTAGTAAGGCCAAGCAATAGCCACATGACAGGCTGCTCATTGAAAACAGTGAATGGATAGGGGCAAGGGTGAGGTAATGCTCCAATGTACGCCCCTAGGGCAGTAGTTTTCAAACTTTGGGTCAGGACCCAGTACTGGGTAGCAGATGCTCAAGCACTGGATCATGGCACCCCTTGCTGCCACTGCCACAAGACTAGAGTGCATTGCTCAAAAATGTAATTCCTGGGTTGTGGGCATAAATGATTTTTGTTTTCAGTTGGGTCCCAAGGAAAAAAGGTTTGAAAACCACTGACCTAGGGGACCACTGCTAGGAAACTCAAGCAGGGGCCTATTCTAGTGGAAAGTAGCCATGGGGAGGAGAAAGCCTGTCACCTTTCAGAAAAGCAAAACAAAGCATAAGGGAAGAAAGGGTGAGCTGGAATGCAACATTGGTGTTAGCCCCCCTCACTGCTTTGCTGTTGTGTCAGGCTTTAGCCAACATTAGCTATCAAAACACTATGCAATTACAATATCTTTTGTTGTTTGTGTTTCAACGGGGCACAGAGGCCTGGTGCTAGGGGCTGTACAGTGGGAGACCAAGTGAACAACCTAAATAGCCAGGCAGGCAAAGAGCAAAAAGAGAGCCAGAGACACAGGGAAGGAGTGACTAACCCCTTTTAGTGTTTCTTGAGGGTTAAAAATACAAAAAACTGAATGATTAGAGGTGTGCAATTAGCCACTGACTCTTCGCTATTGGCAGTGCTGCGTAAATGGCACTCAGCTGGCTACTCTCTGTTTGCACCTGGCTCTTTACTTAGACTGGAAGCTCTTTGGCACAGAGACTGTCATTTGGTTCCGGGTTTGTGAAGCAGCTTTTGTGATGGAGTGTTAGTCCGTCCCTGGGACTCCCAGGTACTGCAGGAATACAAATACTTAACCATAATATTAATGACACTCATTTTTTTTTAATGACCTCATGTAACTTACACTCACTCAGGTCTTGTCTATGCTGGCATACAGTCACCACCATCATTAAACCACTGTTGCATGTCCTCACTCTGCTCCTTGTGTCTGTGGAGAGAAGTCACACTACGAGCTGTCTCATCAACACAGGGAGCAGTGCACTTTTGGTAGCTCTCCCAATGTGCAACAGCAAGCAGAGTGCCTTGGGAAGGGTTTGCAATGCCTTGTGGGCCAGGCCCAGCATCCCATGTTGACATATAACTGCTACAGTAATCAGATCCTAGTCAAGTTCCAAAGGGGCAGCTGTGTTAGTCTAGTAAAGTGAAAAAAGCAAGGAGTCTTGTGGCACTTAAAAGACTAACAGATTTATTTATCGCATGAGCTTTTGTGGGAGAATATTCCACTTCGTCAGACACTTTGAAGAGGGAGAACTTACAGAACTGGATGAAAATAAATGCAGGGCAGTGTAAGACATGGGGTCAGGTCACACTGCAACAGCAAATCTGAGCATTTGTAAGAATTCAGTCTCCAGGAAACAGCACACAGAGGGAGGATGAAGTCAGATTACCTATTATAAGGTGAAAAGAATCCATAGTCACCATTCAGCCCTTCTTTCACACAATTTAATTTGCATATCAGTACCCAGTCAGTGTTAAGTTACAAAGGGACAGCGGTGTTAGTCTAGTTCAGCAAAACAAACAAGGAGTCCTGTGGCACTTAGACTAACAAATTTATTTATTGCATGAGTTTTGGTGGGAGAAAAATTCCACTTCATCTCCCATGAAAGCTCATGTGATAAATAAATATATTAGTCTTTTAAAGTGCCACAGGACTCCTTGTTTGTTTTACAGTCATGTTGATGATACAAGTCCGCACCAAGAGTGCTTGTACTGGCAGGGTGAGGCATTAATGGATGGCTCCTGAAAGCCAGTAACAGTTGACCTACAACACTGTGCTTGACTGTACACCACTCATGAAGGAGGAGTTATTAAGTGGGTGTAGCAGGGCAGTTATGCCAGTGGGAGCAAAATTTTAGCATTGACACTTCCAGAGTTAGGGCAACATAAGCTGCCTTGTGACGCCCTAGGTCTGAGGCAGAGACCAGTCCTTGGAAAAACCTGGTATATTCATTCCTCAAACCACTCTGCAGCAGCACAATGGCTGCAGTCCCTTTCTCTTTGTTTTTGGCTTGGCAGGTTGACACTGACGATGTCCTCACTAAGGAAGAACAGATATATCTGCTGATTGAAGCAAAGGAGAAATGTCAAATGAAAATAAATTCCCAGCTGGAGAAAATCAAAGGTATCAGCGCTGCTTGTGTTCTTTGCGCTCACTCGGTGTTGAAAGAGCTGGTTAACCTTGAAGAGTCAATCCTGTGTTTGTTGAAGTCAATGGCAAAACGGTGGGTTACTTACCAGTAACCATCCTTCTTCGAGATGGGCAGCTTGGATTTCATTCAGAAATAGGTGTCTCCATGCTGGAGCGCCTGATTGGTTCGAACAGTTCAAGATCGGCTGCTCGGATTCATTCAGATCCCTCCCCCTGTGGCTATATATGTGGCCGCAGCCCAGCCCCTCCCCAGTTCCTAGGAGTTGCCAACTCCAGATGCGGGGACGGGGGGAGGGATCTGAATGAATCCGAGCAGCTGATCTCGAAGGACAGTTACAGGTAAGTAACCTGCCGTTCTTCTTTGAGTACTTCTCGGATACATTCAGAAATAGGTGACTGCTAGCCATGCTGATGAATGGTGGGTGGAGTTGGCTCTTCCACCTTCAGCACAGCATGTCTCCGACTTGGGTATTTGTCCAACAAGCAAGGTCCTCAAGGGGTCTAAGGAATCGACCTAAGGACCGTCATCCAGGCAAGGGTAGCCTGGGATTGCAGAACCTAACCCAGCAGAGACAAGTAGGCCCAGTTTGTCCAAGCGCCAATTGTCGCGCTTGTGCAGGAGGGCGACTCTAACTGCTCTGCCTAAGAGCATATTGGCAGAGGCATGAGAGAGCCAGAGGGGTTAGTGTTCTGGCAGCAACACGAGTTAATGTACCTCCTATAGGGAATTTCAGAAGGCCATAGGATTTTCGGGCTGGGAGTGGTGGGTACCGACAATGCAATAAGCAGTGGAGGGAAGGTAGACCGTGTTTCCTTCGGTTGGGCAGTGTAAAGCACTTGCGGCCCATGAGCCCGATGAGAACATGGATCTGGCGTGCTTGGCATCAAAAGAATGGATGGACTACCAGAGGTGGGTAGGGACTTGGAGAGTTACTTTGTCCTAGATAGGAAGGGAGAGGTGCAGACAGCTGGCAGCGGCAGCTGACAACCTGATACTGCACATTTGGGAATGAAGCACCCGGATTGGCATGGGGAAGGGAGGGTACCTAGCCCACCAAACGGCCCTATCCAAGGCAGGCCAGGAAAGGAAATTCCTGTGAGCCTGATGAACATATCCCAGGCCTACGTGAGCGTACCAATAATACAGTGGCAGCCCCTGTTGAAGAGGACTGTCAGTATCAATAACCTTGTGAAGGCACAAGGAAGTGATATTATCATTATTTCCCCCTTTTACTTCCCGAATTCAGCAGTGGCGAACGACTGATGGAATATAGGGGTGAGAGGCTAATTGCAATGAAGTGACACTCAAGAGTAGGCTCATAAGTACAATAATCCCAGGTGCCGGAACTCTGTGGCCTACAGGATTAGGCTCACATTGGCTTATGTGACCTTGTACCACTGGAAAGAGCCCAACTGGTATGGCACTGACCTTAGGTCTGGCAAAGGACAAAGGTGTGAATAAGGATTGAGGCTCCTGAAGGAGGGGCCCCTAGGGAGAGAACAGGATATACGGGAGGAGGGAGCAGTGTCCTCCATGGGAACAGAGCGAAGGTCTGCCACCCCGAAGGTGCACATCCTGCCATCTCCTCAAAGAGATTTCCAATTTATCTGAAGTGTCTACTACAAGTGTGCTACTGTTGTCATTGGATCTTACTCTGAGAGTGAATTCTATCAGGGGACGGCTAGCTTCTGAATTCCCAGTGGCTGGTCGGAATCTCAGGATGGGTGTCTTATGAGGTCTATCCAGTGAGAAAGACCCCTAAAAGTCGCTCATGATGGAAGCATAAAACCAAGACGTGACCAGTAAGGCTAGAGAACGCCCAGAGTGTGATGAGGAAGGAGTTGTACCAGCGGGACACCCAAACAGGGGTGTCCAGAGCTAGGCTGGGATGATCATGGCGCTATGGCCATCCCTAGGGGAGGAACTACGAGAGGGACTCCCCTGGTTAGATAAGATGATGACTGGGACCAGACTAGTACCCCACGTTCGGGAGTGGTCTGCAGAGCACACCTGTGGAGCCCAGCAGGGAGTGCCCTTCACTGGCCTTGGACCCTTGACTCTGAGGATAAAGACATCTTGCCTGCACGCTGAACTGACCAGGCAGCTTTGACTGTGAGTATGGTGAGGAAGGCAGAGGGATGAGTGTGTTCAACTCTGACTGACTGACAAAGGGTTGGGAGAGGAATATCAGTATTATTACCTCCTCTCCTCTGATAGCCGTGACGCAAGAACCCCTGATCTGAGTGGGAGGGAATGGGAACTTTAGAGTTCGGGAGAAAGAGGAGGGGAAAGTAATACTGGTCCACCTCATCAAAGAGACCCCACGTATGGATGTTCGGTCTCCACGGCACATTTCAGGTAGCTGTGAATGACAGGTCCAGAGAGGGAAAAAGGAGCCATTGGTTGTTAGGGTAGGCAGAAATGAGGCGGGGCCCAGTTAGTGTGACCCCTCAGCAAGTCGTTCACCACACTGTGAACCAGCTAGCAGTAGCTAGTGTAGGGGTTTCTTCGCTGGCATGGGGCTCATGAATGAGTTATCAAGGCCTGCGTCCCTAGACAGGCTCCAGCCCACATATCCGATACTTGACAGGTGGAAGCGATATGCCTGCTCTATGGGTTCAGGAAGGGGTTGCCGTTTCCAGAGCTGCAGGCACATACCTTAGGACCTTAGGTGGGGTCGATCAGATGCGAGCTATGTTTAATCTAATCCCATTAGTGACAAATGGAGGGGGTTGGTTAGAGCAGCACATAAGAAGGATAGGGAGGGTCACCCCCCACCCCCCACCCCCCACTTTCGGGGCAGGGGAGTGGACGGGGAAGAAACAAGAGTCAACAAGGGGGCTTCCGACCACCTGGTTGGGGGGGTGGAACGGTAGGACTTTACCTATGGGGAAGCGTGCAGGAGTGACACTCCCCACTATGGAAATAGTAGCAGTAAACGGGGGGGGGGGGTGGAGGGCATTTAGTCTGTAGTTGGGATCAATGGGGTGATACACTCTTCGATGTTTGGAGTGTGCTCCATGAACCCTTATGTCTCCCGAAAGGTGAAGGAGCTGCCGCCCAAGGTGGTGCTGTGTCACAGGATACGATAGCACCCTGGGGGCAAAAACCATCCTCTAAGGGATGCCCACATAGGGTTACCAGATGTCAGGCAAAAGGAGGACATATCCTCCTTTTTACCTTCATGTCCTCCTTTCTACCTTCATGTCCTCTGTCTGGCAGGTATTTTAAAATACATGATTTTGTCCAGCTTTTTACTTATGGGGGTTAAAGTATGCTGGAATGCCACAGAATACCTTATTTTTAGGGGAAAGCATTCCAGGGCCACCTAAAAGCAGAAGAATATTACATTAATACTGCATTTTCTCCATGTGTCCTCCAATGTCCTCCTTTTCATACTCCCCTGTCCTCCTTTCCAGGCTTTGGTGTCTGGTAGCCCTATGCCCACAGGACTTTGAGGGGTCCCTCCAGAACAAGCAGAGGAGCAGGCCCGGGGTAGGAAGCAACTTCCCTGACTAGGAATTGAGCCCCAAATACAGCCCACTAGATCACCAGGGAGGCCAGCATGGATGTGTGTCCAACCTTAGTCCTACTCAAAGGAAGAGAGGCTACTTAACCTCTGAACCATCAGCCCTCACCCAGAGGGAGAGGGGAAAGAGAAGGCTATCTGTCAACTCAGGAAAATGGTACCAAGGCAGCGGGCACTCCATGGTGGCGTTTGGATTGTAGACAGCATGGCTGTGAACATAGACAGTAGTGCTGATTGACCGGTCGGGGTCCCTCCCCCCAGTTGCATGGGGAAAGGCCTTGCCGGGAAGGTCCCCCATGTGGGTTTCAAACTGAATTTGTGGTGGTGAGGATTAAGTCCTCACCAATAACTAATGAGAAAAGGGTGGGGGGTAGTCTATTATGGGGCCCTATGGGGCCAGAGGATGTGGAAGAGGCTCCATTGGGAGAAGGCCAAGATATTTTAACTCCCCCTGGGGTTCAAGAGTGGTCCCCAAGATGGCCGAGGTCTCTTATGGGAAGAGGGAATCATCCCGAAGCGGAGATTGAGGGCCACCTGCTGAGAGGCTGGGGGCACTGTGGCTTCCCAAAGCCAAGCTGTGCAACACAGGGTTACCGCTGTGGCCATAGTGCAGGCTGCCATACCCACCATGTCCTAGGCTGACAAAAGGAGGCCCTGGGAGGCTATTTTACCTTCCTCCAAGAAGGCATCATACTCTTCCCTGGCCTCTGGTGGGAGTAGATGTCTAAATTTGTTTATTGACTCCCACACATCCAACATGTATCTGCTTGTTACAGCCTGATTGTTCGCGACCCGCAACTGGAATGCCGAGGAAGAGTATGCTTTCCGTCCCAGTAGCTCTAACTCCCTTGTGTCCCTCGATGTTGGGAGGGGATCGTGGGGAGTCTGTCCTGGCCCTAAGACTGCCTCTACCACAGCATCAGGTCGGACTGGGTGGTGGGTGAGTGAGGGGAACTCTGACCCCGGGACCCTGTACTTGAGACCTGCCATATCTGAGACCGGAGAGATGGAACCCAGGTTTTGCCAGCTGGAGGAGGCCAGGTCCCAGATGCTAGAGTGGAGGGGAACTGTGACCGGTTACACCAAGGAGAACACCGGGCCAAACAGAGCATAGGAGGATGCCTTGTAGGATGGGACCTCTATCCCCATGTGGGCTGAGACGCGATGTAGGAGATCAAAATGTGCCAACAAATCGCCGGTGTAAGAGGAAGGTACAGGGTTTAAGGCTCTCCCCGGTGCTGGGGGTGGTACCGGCACGGTCAGAGGGACCTCTTGCAGGTGGCCATTCATGAGAGCGGTACCGGAAGGGCGATGGTGCCGACACCCCGAGCCGAGGCTACTTAGAGCCCTTCGAAGCCCCTTCGCCCAGGCTGGAACAGGGGGAAGCTTCTCGGGACCCACGGGGCATTACTGGAGCCGACAGGGTGATATGCTGCTGAGGGGATGGCTCCACGGTACTGGGATCCAATGGGGTGACAGGCTCTGGAGCTTTGGAGCCCAGGGCTGGTGGTGGGGAAGGAGAGCAGTGCCGCTTGTTGGGCCCAGGCCCTCAACATGAAGGCCAGCTTGCTCCTTCTAACTGGCGCCAGGGACAGAGGTGTAGGGAGCAGGAGGAGCACCCTGGCAGCCTCCACTGCCTCCGGGGTTGTCAGGATTGGCACCAAGCCCAACTGGTCCTGGGTAGAGCCCTGTGTTGAAGATGTGGGGCTATGTTGCTGCCCTGGTACCAGGGTCAAGCACGACCAGTCCTGGGAGGAGCCCTGGGTGGGAGACGCGGGGCTGTGTCGGTGCTGCGGTACCAAGGCTGGTACCAAGCTTGTCCTGTGGCCCCTGTCGACATGATGCCAGGCAGGTTCCGGTGCCAAACTGGCACATGGTGCTGGAGAAGGTCCCAAAGCCTCGGGAGAGGAGTGCTGAGCCTGATCGGAGGCCAGGGCACGGAGCCTTTGCTCCCTGTCCTTGATCGTCCTTGGCTTGAAGGCCAGATAGATGGAGCATGCGGTGACTATGTGGCTTTCACCCAGGCACTGGAGGCACTTCTCGTGGGGATCGTCCCACGGGAAGGCCTTGCCACATTCGGCACAGAGTTTGAACCCTGGCGTGGTAGATAACGGAGTAGCGCAATGTTTCGGCCCAAGAGGGGAGACCTTCTTTGGTGGAACTAAGTCCACAAATAGCTGCTCCCAGTCGGGTGAAAAGCTCATAAAGCGAACGAAGAACAGGCTGCTGGTAAAGCGCAAGGAGTGGGCAGTTCCACAACCGACGCGAAGGTGGAAGATATGAAACTGGGGAGGGGCCGGGCACTGGCCACACATATAGCCACAGGGTGGTGTGAGGGGTGGTGGCCGCCTGGCCTCTTCTGACAGGCTAGGGCAAAAAGTTCCGACCAATCAGGTGCTCCGGCACAGAGACACCTATTGCTGAAGGTATCTGAGCAGCGCTTCAAGAAGAATTTCTGTTGAAGGCAAGATGTCTCCCCTGAGGCTTCACTCAGTGCCCTCTGAAGTGAGTGGGAGCCTTTCCATTGCCTTCAGTGTCCATTGAGTTAGATCTTTAGACTGCAGGTTCTTTGGGAGCAGAGCAGGGGTGTCGCTGGGGCAGGGAGGGACCCGGGGCACGGGCCCAGCCCCCGCCCCCAGCTGGAAGGTCATGCCCCCTGGCCAGGGATAGGGCCAGGGGGAGGTCGCGCCGCCGCGGGCAGCTAGGCTGCGGCCCGGCTTGGCCAGAAGCGGCCGCTGGAGGCCGGGGCTGCGTATGCAGCCCCAGATCCCCGGCCAGGGACAGGGCCGTTGTGGCCACAGCCATCGGTGGCCAGGCCCCCGATCCCCAGCAGGGGACGGGGCCGCCACGGGCAGCTGGCCGGGCCCCAGATCCCCGGCCAGGGACAGGGCCGCCGCAGCCACAAGTGGCCAGCCAGGCCCCGGATCCCTGGCCAGGGATCCATGGCCTGGCCACCGGTGGCCACAGCGGCCCTGGCCCCAGCCAGGGATCAGGGGCCTGGCCTCCAGAGGCCACTTCTGGCCTGGTCCCACTGCAGCCTAGCTACCTGCAGCAGCATGGCCTCCCCCTGGCCCTATCCCTGGCTAGGGGCGGGGCCTGCTGGGCGGCCAGCCAGGCCCTGGATCCCCAGCTGGGGACAGGGCTGCCACGGCCGGTTCAGGATCGGGCTCCGGATCCCTGGCCCAGTTGGGCCGGAGATCCCAGGCACTGGCGCTGGAACTCAGGGCATGTGCCCCGGCATGCCCAATGCCAGCGACGCCACTGGAGCAGAGACCGTCTTTCTGTTGGGTTTTTTATACAGCATCTGGCACAATGCAGTCACAGCTCTTAGCTGCTACAATAATGCAAATAACCAGTAATGCAGGTTTGCTGTCTTCAGCTTGCTGGCCTCATCCTAAAGTCAGCACTTACAGCGTCACATTTATATACATTAAACAAACCTCTCCAAAGGGGAGTCCTGAAGGGGCCTTTCTCTTTCTGGAGTGAGACGCTTGTAAGCAGAAGTGCTGTGAGGCACCTTCCCCACCTGGACCCTGAATGCCCTGACCTGCAGTAATTGCCTGTGAACCAGTGTTTCTGTATAAAGAACCTACAACATCTGGAAGTATTCTGGTCTGAGTCATTTCTAGCGAGGTGGTCTCTAGCACCTGGTGCCCATGGCAATAGCATGTGAAGGATCTAGTTAACCAGGGGAATTAGTTCATGTATTAACTTTGAGCACTAACCGCTGCTGGAGCCAAGATGCTGGGCCAGGCACCCCAAGGACTCGTCCAGGCATGACAAGTTGTATGTGGTCAGCCAGGTTTCAACAGCAAGGCTATTTGGGCCCCTTGACCACCATACTACTGGAAAACTAACACCTGTCATAAAGTACAGCCTGCTAAGGGGCAGGCCAGGTGATCTGGGATTACTGCTACTGAGCAGCTAAGAACTGCATCATATGCATTACCCTGTCTTCTCCACCCCAGCCTGCTTGTTTGTCTCATCTGCCTGCTACACCTTCGCTAATTAGAATGTGCACACTTTGGACCTGGGACTGCTGTGTATGATGTTTGTCCTGTGCCTGGCACAATGTGGCTCTTGAGACCACTGCATGCCAAGTAAATGTGAACTAGTTATGATGCCAATAATGAGCTGACTCTTTGCTTATTGCCTAGATGCCAGGTGCCTACCAGAATGGGATGGGATTATCTGCTGGCCTGAGAGCTCCCCAAGCCAACAGGTGTCAGTCCCATGCCCGGAGTACATCTACGACTTCAACCACCAAGGTACACATGGAGAATACACCTGGCTGCTTCAGCTTTGCCTCCATGGCTTTGCAAGTTCAGTTGATGGTTTTCAGAGAGAGTAGTTCAGATCACTCAAATTTTACCCCTATGAACATCCCAGACAAGCTGCCCTGATATGTGATGAGCACAACCTAGCTCAGCTGAAGACAAGCTCTAAACAGTTAGTTAAGAGAAATAAGCAACACCTAACCAGAGAGAGCATGTGAGCCCATCTCTTTCTAGTACTCAAACCCAGTCATTGTTGCAGCCTGTTGCCTACTCTGATGGCTAGCGGTGACTGGGGTTTTTGGTTGGTGTTTCGCTCCTGCTTGGAGCCACAGATTGTTGCAAGATTAAAGGTTGTTATAAGGGAGAGGGTTCTTGCCAATCTCTGAGGATAGGACAAGAAGCAATGGGCTTAAGTTGCAGCAAGGCAGGATAGACTGGACATTTGGCAAAACTTCCAACTGGCAGGGTTGTTAAGCACTGGAACAAATTGCCTAGGGAGGTTGTGGCATCTCCATCATTGGAGGTTTTAAGAAAGAGATACACCATTAGAAATTAGGTTAGAAATTAGAGATACACCATTAGGAATTATCTAGTTATTACTTAGTCCTGCCTTGAGTGCAGGGCACCAGGCAAGATGACCTGTTGAGGTCACTTTCAGTCCTATGATTTGCTCTGCAATGGCTTGACATGTCAGGACTTTCTTGGCATTTCAGCTACCCCCATCCTGTCCCTACTTTTAGGCCATGCCTACAGACGATGTGATGCGTATGGGAATTGGGAGCTAGTGCTCCACATCAACAAGACATGGGCTAACTACACGGAATGCACCAAGTTTCTTACCCCTGAGCACCGGATCCGAGAGAAGGTGAACTATAGCCAGAGGGCAGAGGGGTGGGGTGGGGAAGTGGAGGAGAGATACTGCTGGAGACCTGAGAAACTCCTGAGCTCAGGATGAATGCTGGCCACGAGCACCATTCTGCTGTAGGGAGGTGGGGCAAGAACAGTCTCTGCACCCAGCCCTCTGCTAATCACATGTTCCAATGAAATGCACGTGCCACCTTCTCCCATGTGCTGCTAGGAGTGGCTATTTGCTCCTCTTCTGCCCACAACAGCCAAAAGAGAGCAGCTTGCTAATCCCACCACCCCACAAACTACTCTTTGCCCCTCTGCTTCCTCCCCACAACCTCTGGTTTTGATTTCCTCCCATCCCCAGCACTTTGGGGAGGGGAGGTTTGGAGTGAGCAGTGAGCTTGTTACGTCTGCCCCCGTTGGTGAGATGCTAGAGCTGACTCAGCACCCTGGCACAGTGCTTGGCCTTGTGCACACCTTGCTCCTAAATGCAGCCATAGCTCCAGGTCTCAAAGCCCATAAGTTGTAGGCAGCAGCCCTGAGGCAAATAGCATACAATAGACTCATAGATTTGGAAGGGACCTCATGAGATCATTGAGTCCAACCCCCTGGGGCTTGAATCAATGAGGATCATCCTTGTACAGAGTCTTAGGGGAGCTTCCTCTCATGGGCTGAGCAGGTGGGAGCTGTGCTGAGCTGACTTTGACTAGCTGCCACTCTTCCATGGCCAGAAGATATGCTAGGTTGGCCTCATCTGGTGTGCATCTCCATTGGCTAAGCTGGTAGGGTATGTTAGGATGCTACATGTCCTGCTTTGCTTATTCTGGTGTAGTTGTGAATGCAGAGCTAACAGGGACCATCCTATGTCCTTCCCTTCCAGAAGGTGTTTGACCGCCTGCACAAGATGTACACCATTGGCTACTCCATCTCCCTGGCCTCCCTCCTCATTGCAGTGTGCATCCTCTGCTACTTCAAGTAAGAAGGAGGCATTGATCACTTCCCTTGCATCCACTAGCCCTCTGCACCTCTCCAGTGTTCCCAGAAAGCCCCGCACTGGGTGACCAGTCTGCAAGGATGGGTGACCACATTAGATCAAAGGAAGTCCAGAATAAACAGTGACTCAGGTCAACCCACAAACCATTTCCCATATCTGGATCCATGCTGGGCCAGAACCCCAGATGCAAAGAGCCTTGCAAAGCTCAATCCGGATCTAATCAGTGGAGCCTATATTTATAAAGGGTGAGTCCCAAAACTTTGGTTCTGACCACTCTCCAGGCCCCCAAGTGCCCTGAGCCTCATGGCTAATGGGTCATGTCCTCAGCTGGTTGTAATGTGCTCAGATGACAGGCAGGTATTCCTAGCTGACACACTGATGATTGGTAGCTGTTTGTAGCTGACATACTTCCTCCTCTGTGTGCAGGCGCCTGCACTGCACACGGAACTACATCCATATTCACCTCTTTGCCTCCTTCATTTGCCGGGCGGTGAGTATCTTTGTCAAGGATGTGGTGCTTTACTCTGGCTCACTGTCCGAGGAGCTGGAGAAGATACGAGCTGATGACTTGAAGGGCGAATTGGGCTCCTTTTTGGGACACCAGACCCAGCTGGTAAGTAGCTGAAAGAGTCATCTTCCCTCTTAATCTGCCCCAAGCACCCAGTGAAAAAAGAGGAGGGAAAAGGGAGTTAGGAGCCTGGGTGCCGTGAGCAGAGATGGGAGAGGACTCATTCTGGGCTGCACCTCGTGGAGGAAACTATGGTCCTAGAAGAGGGTAGGCAGAGAGCTTTAAACTACCTTTGAGTTGCCCAGATGTTGCCTGTGCAGCCCCTAATATAAACTAGAGCAGCCTCTGGCGTCCCTGTAATTTATGGCAGTTTTACTTGAGCTCCATCATCATGGGCCCAAGAAAGGACAAAGTAGGATCACCTATTACTGCCTGAACCTAAGGGAATTTTTTCTGCAGTTCTTTGCAGTGCCTCGGCTGCCCCTGTACACCACTGAAGTGATATATGTACAAAGGCAGGGGCAGGGGAAACCATAATCTGTCTCAGGGAGGCAAACAAAGAAATGCAGGCGTTTCCAAAGAGAGCACAGAACAGCACAGCTGCCTATTGCGTTTCACAGCTCAGAGAAGCCAGTGCTGTGATATGAACTAAAAGCCTCCCATTAACCCTTAAAGGCAGGGGTCAATGTATAATTTGGGGGGCCCCGGAACCCTCCTAAATTGGCAGGCCATCCTCATGCCAGGGTGGGGCCCCTCCACAGGTCTGGGCCCACCTTCACACAGGTCCAGGCCCACAGATACCTGCCCCCCACACCAGCAACTCTCCTCCAGCCCAGGTATGCATTTGCAACCACTTCTGAGTACCACATGCATTGATTATTGCTCCGTTCCACCCACCCCCCAGCTATACACACACACACTCTGCTACGTACCACCAGCTACACTAACACACACTGAGATACACACACACACACACATACCCTGCCCCACACAACCCCAGCAGCATTCCCTGTCCCCCAGCAGTTCTGCACCCCCCCATCCCAGAGGTCATTGCCCCCCCTTCCACCAAACCCCTTCTCCCAGCCCCACCGCAGGGCTCCCCCAGGCCCAGCTGAGGCCTTACCTTGGCTGTTTGCAGGCTGGCTGACTGGCTGGAAGCTGCTCCCCAGCCACAAGCTGCTCCAGCCCTGCAGTGGGGAGATTTACAAACTCCCAGCCTGCCACAGCTCTCTGCTGGCTGGGCTGAAGGAGGAACAAGGCTTAAGATGGAACACACTGGCATGCTGCTTTCCTGCAGCTGCAGCTATTTTTAGGGGCCCTGGAACTCTGTGTTCCAGTGCTTTCCTCTATTTTTAGGGGGTCCAGAATGCTGCCTGCCTAAAAATAGGGGGCCCTGGAACTGCGTTCTGATGCATTCCCCCTTACTAAAACCTGCTTAAAGATCTAGGAGGGATGGGGCAACAGATGTACAAGCTGGCCCTAGCATTTCTGGCTTGGAGGAATAATGCACATATGTTATTTCAATAAAGTCATGAGCTATGCAACTGAGCTCAGCTGATCTTTTGGTTGCTGGGTTGCATACTGTCTCACACCACTGGGCACTCTGACTTCTTAGGGGGTAGGACCATCTTCTGTTCTACCTGACAATTTCCCATCTTGTGGGCAGGGAACATGCCATCTGATACGTATGGGTCAAAGCCAGAGTAGCAGCTGCCAGGCAGAACCTACAGAAGAGTAGCCAGGGGCTACTCCCTGTCTAGGCTCATGGCCCAGATATTGTGAGGTGGGGTAGAAGGGAAGATGTAGAGGTAACTGTGGCCTTGATTTGGTTCCCATTTCTCCATGGACACAGGTGGGCTGCAAGGTGGTTGTGACACTTTTCCTTTATTTCTTGGCCACCAACCATTACTGGATTCTGGTGGAGGGACTTTACCTGCATAGCTTAATCTTCATGGCTTTCCTCTCCAACAAGAACTACCTGTGGGCTCTCACCATCATTGGCTGGGGTAAGTAGAGACACCACTCCTAGCAAAAGTGCTGCCTCCTGCAACTGGCAACCTCAGTGCATCAATGAGCACTAGGAAATATGTAGTGCGTGGTAACAGGGTTCACACAGCCAGTTACACAATAGTGCTCTGTAGAGTCACATCTTGGCTTGACGCACACAAAGTCTTTAGGTATGTCCACACATCTGTTTTATTTCGAAATAACACTGGTTATTTCGAAATAAAAAAGATTAGGTCCACATGACGTTTTCTTATTTTGAAATGACAGCCTCTGTCATTTCAAAATAAGAACCGTCATTTTGAAACAGCTTAAACCCCATTCATTTCAAAACGGCTGTTATTTCAAAACGGTTATTTCAATATAACGCCGTTTGGACATGTTGTTTTGAAACAACACCATTGTTTCAAAATAGCTATTTCGAAGCAACATGTCCAAATGGCGTTATTTTGAAATAACAGCTGTTTTGATAGCAGGCTTTCCCTTAATTCGAATTAACATTTTCTTAATTCGAATTAATTTATTTCTAAATAAGGACTTTATATCGAAATAACTCATTTTGAAATAACTTATTTCGAAATAACAATGTATGTGTGAACATAGCCTTTGTGTAGACAAGTCCTAATGGAGAATCATTTAGTTCTAATAGCAGTACAGGGCACTTCATGGTCGGCAGCAGTCTGATTCTGGCTAGGAGAGGTCAGAGAGATACCTAATTTCCTGGCATTATTTTATTTTGCAGCTCTGATGCTTTAACCATACTGCCTGTTCTGATGAAGTGGGAGTGTGTTCATGAAAGCTCATGAGATAAATAAATTTGTTAGTTTTTAAAAGTGCCACAGAACTCCTTGTTTGATTTGCCATAATAGACTAATACAGCTACCCCTCTGAAACTGCCTCTTGTGTTTCCTTCCAGGTCTTCCTGCTGTATTTGTATCTGTTTGGGCCAGTGTCAGGGCCTCTCTGGCTGATACACAGTACGTAGGTTCAATTTCTTTTCCAAAGGACCATTTGAGAGGGTGAGAATTAGCCTACAGTGTAAATCTCCCTGAGTGATCCTACTGAATTGGGTGATTGCAATCTGCAGAAGACCCAAATCAATGGATTGCTAGACTGAGGCTTTCATGGAGGAGTGGAAGTTTAGAGTATACATATATCAGAAGTTTTAAAATGCAGGCAATTGATAAGAGAAGCTAAAAGTATCAACAAAAATCTATGGCTGACAAGTTCATGGAGAATAAGAAAGAATTTTTTAAAATTTGTCAGGAACAAAAAGGAATCCTAACAAGCATTAAGGTCTGTTACAAGACATCCTTGATAAATTGTCAGTAATGATGAAGAAAAGGAAGATATTCAATAAATATTTTTACTTCATATTTGGAATGAAGCTACATGATGTTTTCTTATCATATAATGAAGAAATACAGTAAGGTGGATGTTAAAAGGCCTCTACTAAAATTAAACATTTTAACATTCTCAGATCTAGATAGCTTATACTCAGGAATTTTAAAAATAAAGAGTTGACCAAGATGTTCCAAGGAACTATCATGTTAGTTCTTAAATTATAAAAAAAAGTGGGAGAACTCCAACTTACTGGAAGAAAATGTGCTAAAATTTATAAAAGATAAATACAAGGTGGTTTGCCTGACATTGGTTGCTGGGAGAACAATGGAACAAATGACATGTGAGTCAGTCACTAAAGAATTAAAGCCAATCATCACGAGTTTATGGATTAGATGTTTATTGTTCAAAGATTACAAGTCTGGTTTATAAAAGTTGGTGTAATAGTTTTCTTTAAAGCATTTGGTTATACATAGCACAACATTCTGATAAAAAATAGCACTATACCAAGTTAATGAGGTTCATGTTAAATCTATTAGACAGCAGCTAATATAGATTCACATCACCATTGTTAATGGGAAATCATCAATGAGTGGGAATGTTTCTTCTGGGGTCCCATGAGGCTGGGTTCAAGGCCCCATGCTATTAATTAATTTCATGAATGATCTGCTAGAAAAAGTAACTTAATTGCTAGTAATGTTTGCAGATGGCAGATTGGTGTGGGAGTAAATAATGAAGACAGGTCATTGATGCAAAGCAATCATGTTATAAAAAAGCCAACTCTTCTTTCCTGTGGGGTACAGAGGAGAGCTTGGCCATGGGAGAGATCTGCACTGAGATCTGGATTTTATTGACTTTAAAGTAACTTATGTGATGTCCATTGATTGTTTTGGAGCACATGTATGAGGAGTGGAAATGGAATCATGCTTGCTGAAAATCAGCCTTCCTCCTTCCCAGGATTGGGCCATGATGGAAAGGGGGAGCCATCAACTGGCTATTTTCTACACCTCTTATTTCAGGTTTCTCCAAAGCATTTTTTACTCTGTCTCCTCAGATGCTGGGACCTCAGTGCTGGGAATATGAAGTGGATTTATCAAGTCCCTATCTTGGCAGCCATCGTGGTAAGGATTTTCTGGCAGACTAGTCCCAACCTCAGACACCTAAAAACCCCATCTGGATTCAGTAGATTTAGAAACACACTCATCTCTCAATTGTATTGAGGCAGCTGTTTGCTTTTTATTCCCTTATAGGGCTCAGACCTGAGAGGCACTGATCACTGTGGCCTGATTCAACAAAGCACATAGGGCCCAATTTACAGAGCTTTTAATTTTATTTAGGTGTTTAATTTTATAGGAGCTCAATTC
Source organism: Podocnemis expansa (assembly GCA_007922195.1). NCBI lineage: Eukaryota > Metazoa > Chordata > Testudines > Podocnemididae > Podocnemis > Podocnemis expansa. Next base: position 10,486,809 of record ML681990.1, on the reverse strand, counting down.
TCACTGAAATCAGCATGAATTAGGGTCCTAAATACCTTTGAGCATCTGGGCCTTGCAGTCGCCATATGCAATTGAAGATATATAGGCACCTAACCAGCTAGGGGACTGAAGGATGCAGATACTTTTCTAATGCTGGCCCTTAATCACATACTTGCTGAATGAGGGCTAGAGTTCATCACCCCTAGCAGGACTGAGCCTATGATCTCCATTTAATGGGCAGCTGTCCCAGCCTCTTGTGGTTGCAAGTTGTGCACATTACTGGTTTATCCACACTGAGAAAACTCCTATTCTTGTTTCATTTATATTTGAAAATGACACTGTTTAGTGCAACAAGCCACACACACAAGCTTCATAACAAAAAACTTTCATAAACATATTTTCATGAGTTCAAGAAAAGAGAAATTTTGAAAGAATGCAATTTAAAAAGGGAGGGGGGTGCAGGGCTGTCCTTTTGTCATGTGTTTGTATGGCACCTAGCACAGTGAGGCCCTAGACAACAACTGGGATTCCTAGGAACTTCTGCAATACACATAATAGGAGAAAACTTCCCCTTCAGTAGTGGAAACCCAAACCCAACAGCATGTGCAAAAGGAGCCACAATCACAGCTGACTGGAGCCACCAGTGGCTGCTTCAGAGTTCACTGCCCCAGCTGCATGTAGATCAAGACTATCAGACAAGGATCATTTTCAGTGCTAATCATGAGGTTTATTAGCCAGAGTTTATTTTCAGTACTTGTGGCCTGATTCTTTGTTGCTCTCCGTCTATACAAAACAGTCAAGGAGTCCTGTGATGCTTAAAGACTAACAAATTTATTTATCACATGAGGTTTTGTGGGAGAAAATCCCACTTTGTCAGATTTTCTCTCACAAAAGTTCGCACGATAAATTTGTTAGTCTTTAAGTGCCACAGGACTCCTTGTTTGTTTTGCTGAACTAAACTTACACGGCTGTCTCTTTGGAACTTGTGTTTATACAGTCATGCTTGTGCAAAGGAAGTGCAAAGAAACCACCATTCTCCTTGGGTAGCATTCCCACTGCACTGGTGGGAGAGCAGGGCATAGTGAATCAGGCACTTAAATTTATCCTAAAAGTGTTCCAATATACATTCCATCTCGAGCACATTTATGAGCAGTCCTTAGAGGAGCTTACTTAGGGCTTATCTACACAGGGAACTTATTCTGGAAGAAGAGAGGATCTGAATCCAAAGCCATATCGCTGTTCTGGAATAGTGCCCATCTGAGCACTTGTTCTATAACAGCTATTCACTACTAGTCAATTTACCTGTATTGACAAGTCCTAGCTGGCCACAATCCTCATGTGTGGCTCATAAGGTGATTGTGGATGTTTGTCAACAGGTGAATTTCCTCCTCTTCCTCAACATAGTAAGGGTTCTGGCATCAAAGCTCTGGGAGACAAACACAGGGAAGCTAGACCCTCGGCAGCAGTACAGGTAAGAAGCAATATGCAGCTGCCAATAGACGAGCAGAGATGAACCTTTTGCATTAGTGTAAAGAGCATCTCAGCTCAGCATATGGTGCAATAGAGGAAATAAATAGCAATATAGCTAGTTCTTAACATAGCATGTTGGATACATGGATCTTGAAGTGCTTTATAAAGGAGGTAAGAATCACGGTCCCCTCTGTAGGGTAGGGAATGCAATGTGGTCAAGGTCATCCAAGCCGGAAAACTGCAGGGGCAAGAACAGACTCTCTGTCCCCCACTGCCTTATAGCAGTCAGTCTCTAGCCCAACCCCCGCAGTGGATAAAGTGGGAAGGAAAAAGCCAGAGTTTATTTTCAGTACTTGTAGCCTGTTTCTTTGTTGCTCTCTGTCTATACAAAACAGTCAAGGAGTCCTGTGGCTTTTAAAGACTACCAAATTCTTTTATTACATGAGCTTTTGTCAGACAAAATCCACTTCATGAGATGCTTTGAAGATATTCTTCCCCAAAAGCTCATACAATAAGTAAATGTGTTAGTCTTTAGGTGCCACAGGATTCCTCCTTTGTTTTACTGCACTAGACTAACATGGGTGCCCCTTTGGGACCAGCGGTACTAGTGCGGTTTCCTCTGCATTAACACTTGAGCCACTATGGCAGCTGCTAGGGGGCACTGTGTCATAAAACAGAAGCTGAATGTTCTCAGATATTAAATATCCCAGTGCCTGGTTTGTGAGATTCAGAGCATCAGCATCAGTAGTTTCTAGTCTTTTTTGGTAACCTTGCCCCCAGCAGTTTCATCTACTGACAGGATTCACTTCCCTTCTTGGGCTGAACTGTTGTCTGTTGCTGCTGTGTGTTATTAAATCAGCTGCTCTGTTCCACCTCAGAGGTGGCTGCCTAGCAGTGGCAAGTGATATACTGCCCAAGAGCATTTGAGGTGGAAAAGAGACGTAGAAATGTAAAGTTATTTTATTCAGGGTGTTGTAGGCTAAATCCTAGGCAGTGGCTAGAAAGCAGAGGACAGAGGGTTAGAGAGAGAAGCTGGAGACAAACTTGTGGAATGGGTTTCATTTCAGGAAGCTGCTGAAGTCCACCCTGGTGCTGATGCCACTCTTTGGAGTCCATTATGTGGTGTTCATGGCAGTGCCCTATACTGACATCTCCGGGGTCCTGTGGCAAATACAGATGCACTATGAGATGCTGTTTAACTCCTCACAGGTATGTCTGCCTGGGGCTGCAGTTTCTGGGCAGCTCTCTTCTCACCTCATAATCTAGTGCTCACCCCCAAAGCAGAAAGACACCATGCCCTGTGGGAATTTTGGCAGAGATAGGTATGTGCCACAGGGCCCTGCAGTGAATCTTTGCTTCCCATGGGCTCAAGGTTCACCGGCACTTTTGAAAGCACCTCTGTGTTCTGCTGTGGCTGCTTAGCTGTTCAGGGCTCCTCCTGGTGCCCATAATAAGGGGTATCACAGGACACCTTCTGTGGTGCAACCTAATGCAGGAGGCATGCTACTGTCAGCTCCCTCTTCTAACATTTACAAGGCCAGAATCTCTGGAGTCAGTCCTCCTTTACAGGGTCTCTTCTAATGAGCCTCTTACAGTAACTCAGATACTCCCCCTTGATTCAGGAGTCCCTGAGCCTCACAAGGCTCTTGGATGGCTGTTCTCCCCCTCTTCTTTAAATGACTGGAGGCTTCCCTTTTATTTCCAGCCCTGGACTGAGTTAAGCACAGGACCAGCCCATCATGTAGCTGTATTAATTATCCCCATGTGGGCAGGAGACTGGACTGACCAAACATGGGGCTGGCCCCATTACTCCTTAAAGGGCCAGTCACCTGTCACAAAGCCCCCCCCCCCCCCTTAGTACAGAGCCTGGCTGCAGCTACCCTGCCTGTGGAAGGGCTGGTCATGGAGTGGGGGTAAAAGCTGGGTTTCTCTGTCCTTGGAGTGGAGCAGTTGTCCCATGGCAATAGCCACAGGGAGAGGATGATATGCATAAAGCAGACAGAAATGGGGTCAAGGTGCCTGGAGCCCTGAGTTTTCCTGACCTGGTGGGAGTTTGTTTCCAGCACCCCCAAGTGAAATCTGTCTCTTGTGTTTTCTTGGCAGGGTTTCTTTGTGGCTTTTGTCTACTGCTTTTGCAACGGGGAGGTAAGTGAGATAGGCTGAGTCCTGTAGCTTGTTCCTGGCTCTGATAGAGTGATGGGTGCCATTCTGATACTGTCCCTTTATGTGGGAGCCCCGTGTGTGCTGTGGAAAGTGTAGATCAAGGCTCCTCTGCTAAACCCAAGGGGACCCAAGCTGGAAACTTTCTCCCTCTGGGGCTGTTCAGGGGGGAGGGAGCTCACTTCCCCTCTGACCTTGGTGGACACCTTTTTGAGGAACAGAGTGAAGAAACCTTGGACTCATAAATAACTTGGCCCATTCTTAGGAGAGGAGGTCTAGTCTCCTGTACCCCTCACTAGGTGCCCTCCAGCTGCATGAAATTCATACGCAGTCAGAACAGAAACACCAAACTCACTGCTGGGGAGTGAATGCTCTTGCATTCACTCTAGTTCTGATCCCAGTCCTGTGCCCATCATCAATGGGGGTGAACCTGGGTGCACACTCTGGGTCAGATCCAGGTGGGGGCTGAATATCTGCTTTGAACTGAAGCCAATGGGTGATGACAGCAGTGAGCTCCTCCTTGGGGTGGCTCAGCCCCCTACCAGTGTTTTCCCTGTAGTCTTCTTGTGGTCTGCTGTTTGCTGGCCCTGCACTCTCTAAAGTGGAGCCAAGGGGGGACCTAGTGTGGTGCAGAGGCCTGGACTGAGTGCTCCTTGCTAGCCTGCAGAGTTAGCTGGCCTGTCTCCTCCTGGTCAGTAGTATGGGAGGGAGATCCTCCCACCGTATATACTGGAAGGGAAATCAAAGGATGGACGGAGCAGAGACTGAGGACTGGGTGAGGCAGGATAAGGGCTAGAGGAAAATGACCCCTTCTCCCACCAAGCCCCAGTGGAGTCCTACTCCCATCCCTTTTGCAGCCCTGGGGTATAGTGAGATGTGTACCAAGAGGCCCAGGTATTTGCCACTGCCTGTGCAGTTGTCTTGCTCCGTTGCCATGCCCTGACTAGCTGGCTCTCCCCCTCAGGTGCAGGCAGAGATTAAGAAAGCCCGTTTCCGGAGAAGCCTGGCACTGGACTTCAAGCAGAAAACACGAATCACCAGCACAGGGGGGAGCTGCTATTATGGCGGGCTTGTGTCACACGCCACCAACAGCATCAGCATGAGCGTGGCTGGACGAGGGCCTGCGGGGGCGGGGCTGCAGGTTAGCGCCAAGCTTCGGCTGCTGCCCCTGGCCCCATACACCAGCCAGCTGGGGCATATCCCAAGTTCCTCTGCTTCTGACAGCTCTTTGCCCTCCCCGACCCCAGAGATTTCCCAGAAGGTCCGTGAGGAGAACACCAAGGACTTTGTGTGCTCCCCAGGCCTGGATCAAAGTCATTCCAGTCTGGGGAAAGAGGTGGAGACCATGCTGTGAAGTGAGCAAACATGTCTCCAGTTACCCCCTCCAGGGAAATTAGCTCCATGGCTAAAGGGATGGTGCTGCCTTGGGCTTGTTCCATGCTGATGTGGAGAGCGTGAAAGGGAGGGAGGGGCAGTTGAAGCTTAATAACTCTGGACTTCTTGTCTACTGACCATTGCTTGTTCTTCGCACCACATGCTGTGGTGCACAGGACTATGTGGGGGCTGTGATTCCTAAGAGGTGCTCCTTACCCTGAACAGCTGTAAGTTCTTGGAGGAGCCTTGTCTGTGTGTGCACAGCTGGTTGGGGGTGACAGTAGGCTGTGTGTTGGAAGGCAGGGCTTTCAGGTGTTTGGGCCTATTCTTAAAGCTGAGGGCTCTTGGAACCCTGTTGCTTAGCGGCTGCATAATGGAATTTGGGAAGCTTTTATGGGCATTGCAGGGTGCAAAATGATGGAAAGACTCATGGCACAGGGCCCTCCAGCTAGTGCCTCTTTCATTGACCAAAGAAGGTCTGTGCTTCTCCAACCCAGAGGTGGCCTTAAGCTACCTTGGGCCCTAGGTGAAGGCTCACTGCAGGGCCCCCATAGGGTCCTCACTGGGGTCCTCTGAAAACCCCCCTGTGACCCCTCCCTCTGTAGCCCAGGTGTCCCACCAGGGGCCCCAAACACCACCAGTGTGGCCACTGGGCCTGGGCACAACTCCCTGACACGTGTCCTGCAGGGCAGAAGACAGATGTCACTTTTGAGGTAGGTGAAGGAGCCCCTTACTGTCCAGGGCCTGTGGCAGACACCTCCTTTGCCTACCCCAAAAGCGACCTCTGCTCCACACTGAAGTTTGGAGTTCCCATTCCCAGCTGGTACCTATCCTCTCTGTGGTTTCTGATCAGGGGCTGAAAACAGAGAGCTGTGTACCATTAGAGCAGTGTTACACATGCATGGCTAGGAAGGGCTATCAAAGAACTTTCTTTTCTTGCTGAGGGACAGCAAGGCCAGTTCTTAATTTTGCAAGCACAGCAGATGGTGTGTCCAAAAATATGGCCAAGGAGATGGGCTGCTGGCCCCTGGTGCACTCCTTTGCTTCTGTCCTATGGGGTCAGTACTGATAATTGTTATGTCAGCTGGCAGGAAAATTCTCCCATCAGGGACATGATGCCAGGGGCGTCCACCCCCTGGCCGGGGACAGGGCCAGAAGCCTCCGTGTGCCGCAGCGGGTGGCTGGGCCCCACATCCCAAGCCGGGGACAGGGCCGGAAAGAATTGCAGGTGGCTGGGCCCAGCATCCCTAGCCGGAGACGGGGATGGAGAGGCCACCGCTGCTGCGCGCGGCTGAGCCCAGAATCTCTGGCCCCATTGGGCCGGAGACCGGGAGAGGCAGGGCCCCACCTGATCCGGGGCACTGGCGCCGGGATTTGGAGCATGGACCCCATGTGTCCGGCGCCAGCAACGCCCCTGCGTGATGCCCTGGTGCTCCATTGAACATATCCTCAAGATGTGTTGATTGCTACACATACCCGCAAAAATGGAGAAGTTACTTCTGCCACATCCTCTAGGGATTGCTCAAACAAACTAAAGGTGGATCTTTATAAGGGATACTCAGTGTTGCAATGAATTAGGTGCTCAAACAACCTGACCAGTCCTCTTGCCATGAGGCTGTCTGACCCTCTTCTTGTGCAAGTTTCTCCTGCCAGAATTTTCTTCCAACACTAATGTCGGGTGGGGGAGGTGGGAGACAAGTGTCCCAGCCAGGGGGAAATGTCCTCATTCTTATCACCACCCAGAGCTTTCTACTGGCATGCAAGCAGCTTGTATTCCAAAGGCCCTGGCCCTAGAGAGAGGTTCAGTAAAGCGTCTTGCTTGGTGTTCACTCCTTGACCTCTTTTCCTGTCCCTAGCTCTCTTATGTCTCTTCAGTAGGACTCCTGAGCTTCAGGTCCTCCCAAAATAGCATAGACCTTATGTGATGCAGCCCCTGCTCTCTCATTTGTGCTGGCTGGAAACTTAGTAAGTGATTCAGTTGGTGTTGCTTGCTTCTGTCCTCAAAACCCTTCTCCAATAAGTGGATTCGACTGTTATCAGCAGGAATGTATAACTGCTCATGATGCATAATTCCTTCCTCGACTACAGCAGTGTTGGAGAAGCAAACCTCAGGCTTGCAGGGGGAGTAATAAAGTTCATGCTCTTCATGTAGGCAGTGCATTAGCCCCAAGGATTCAAGGATGCTGCTTGTAGTGACTAATGAAAGAGGAAAGGGTTGATGCAGTTGGAAACAGACCCAGTCTTACAATTAGCAGGGCCTGTCATAGTACAGCCCTTCATGTCCTAGTACCTGTTGAGATATGTGCATCTTGTAGGAATGCTGAGCATCCCAGTGTGGTGCAAAGCACAAGGCTTTGCATTTCCTTGGTGCTTGGAGATCCTCAAAAATCACTGTGGAAATGCAAACATCTCACTAACTGAGCCTCACAACCTTTGTGGGGGACAGTAAAAGTTATCATCTCTGTTTGGCAGAGGGGTAAGATGACAGCGAGTCAGTGGCAGAGCCAGCACCAGAACTGAGGAGAGATGTGATGCTCTCTTTCCTGGTCTAAGAACAAGACACACTCCTTCCAATGGATTGTAATAACAACTAGTGCTGCTTATCAATAGATCTCAAAGCAATTCACAAAATAGGATGCTAACATTATCTTCATTTTACAGGTGGCAAAACTGAAGCACAGAGCAGTGCCTTGACTTGTGTCCTTGCTTACTGCTCAATTAACTAGGAGTTGCCAACAGGAAGGGAAGAATGAAAGAACTGACTATTAGCACAGTGCTGTCTACTGGTGGATGTTCCTGGCAAACTTAAGAGAGAGAGCATGTATTTCAAAACTCATTCTCTACAACTGTGTTTTGAGGACAGGGAAGACAGAGCATCCTCTGAATCCCCTTCGAACAGCCCCCTGTAACTCTGGTGAGCAAGGCTGCACATGGCTCTAGCCAGAGACTTGCTCTGTTGTGCCTTCATTGCATATCTCATGACAATGTACTCTCTAAATTACATCAAATCAGTCTGGCTATAATGGTCACATGGTCTGAAAACCAGCTGCAGGACAGGCAGTGAGAGAGACTGATGTGAGTCTGCTGTTAAGGTACCACAGGGATTGATGGCACCTTCCTTATTAAGTAAATGAGGTAATGAGGGTGTAAAGAGCACAATAAGATGTTGGTGAAATTCACAGATGCTACTAAGTGGGGGAGAATTGCAAATGCTGCTGACAGAAAAATAATTTAAAGGGACATAAACAGGTTAGAAGGAGGGAGAAAAAATAAAATGAACTTCAGCTTGGAAAATGCAAGTATTGTGGTGTGCATGTGCATGGGTGCACATGTGCGTGCACACACAAGCTCTCTGTCTTACTTAGCAGGCTGCAGAATCCTAGGAAACTAGAATGTTGAGAGACCTGGCATGAGCATGACCCATAAATCAGACCAGAGTTCACAGTGTGATGTGGCTGTTAATAGTTTTGGGTATATGAACAGGCATTGTGCCTAGCAGAAAGGTTGTGATTGATCCTGCAGCTATGGCTCTGTTGTTACTGAACCTAAGCTACTACATAATGATGTGGATAAACTGGTCAAAGAAAAGCAAGAAAAATTATCAAGGGAGTGGCAGATGAGGTAAAGATTTAAAGTGCTCAAACTGGGTAGCTCACCTAAGAGATGACAAAGTAGGAGGTGGAATCCACTGGATTGGAGCTGTAGGGCTGTCCTCTTCTGCTCCTTACTTTTAACTTTAGGTACAGGAATTCCCCTTGGAAGCAGTTGAACTACTCTCAGCTTTAAAATGAAGCATGTGCTTAAATGCTTTGCTGGATCAGGGCCTTTGAGAGCAAATTATTGAACTCATTACCCACCTTTATTTGCCTGACTGTTGGCTTGGGGGTGGGGAGTGGTGGTCTCAGACTGAAAAGGGGGACAGTAAATCCAGAAAACTTGGTGACCCAGGTCCTTACACTAACAAACCCAAGGTGAATAGGCAATCAGGCTCAGCTTAACAACCATGTACGAGGGCAGGCCAGTATGGTGGAATGAACATGGCTTGGACCTCACTGCAAACCAATGAGCTGGGCACTCACTTGGAAAACTGGAGCCTGCCTGGGGAGATGTTAAATGTCAAGTGCTAATCTGACGCCCTGAGCAGTGGGCTCTGCTGACTCATGAATGTTCTTAAATGCTGCTCTTGTTCACTTCTGCAGCCCCTGACCCAATGGGAGGGTAGGGTTCTCCCCACTAAAGTCCCATGTTGGGGCAAATGACATGCTAGTAACAACAAAGCGGGGCTAGAAGCCCACATCCATTCCCATGCAGTGGCATTTATGAAAACTGGGCACCAAATAGTGAATACTTTATTCCTTTGCCATGTTCTACTGTGAAGAGGCAGTTTGATCAGTCCTGGGAAGGGTGCTGCATAGGGGCTGGGGGAATCTCACTCTGTTCACATCTCAACTGCTCACTCACTGAGGGATCTTAAGCAAGTCCCTCCCTCACCTGTGCCTTTTCCCCTGCTGTTGAGTCTCTTTAGACCTCGAAATCTTTGGGGGCGGGGACTCTCCTTGTGTTTCTGTTGTGCTTAGCACAAGGGTCCCTGTAAATACAAAATTGACCCAGGCCCACTTCCAGTTCAGGTAATTGTGCCCTGCCTTGCTAATTTATACTTGCTGATTCAATTGGACACAGGATCATTGTTCTTTTGCTGTGTGTGTGTTTGGCAGTGGCCTCCCTGAGGGCAGTGGCATTTCAGTACTAATCCCTTATCTGTCTCCCAGGGGAGGCTGGGCTTTGACTGAGGGCAGTTATGGCTCAAAGTGCTCCGATGAGAGGGCATCTGTTTTGCTCTTGCTGTACAAGTGGAATAACAGAGCCTATTTTCATGAATGCTAAGCATCTACAATCACTGCTAAATAATCTGTTTGCTCAGTACTTCTGATAATCAGGCACATTGCTGTCGGCTTTTAGATAACGATTTAGTTACCGGACAAAGAGTAGCAGATTCTGCACATCACATCTAGCAGGTAGAAGGGTTTATCCCCATTTTACAGATTGGGAAACTGAAGCACACTGAGGGAAAGTGACTTGATGATGTCACAGAGGCAGAAAATCCTAATGCAAGGACCCAGGATTTTGCCCTCGTGCCTAGAAGTGCTGTGGCAGCCAGGAAGGTGAACACCCACAGCACCTAAGAGCTGGTGGTGCTGACATTTTCATCACTGCCAACTTCTCCTCTCCAGTGCTCCTGAAAGTGCCACTGGCAGCCCCTTTTTTCCAGTGGTGGGGAGGTCAGGAGGGTGTCTTGCGCACCCTGCTGCCATTATGTATCAGCACCCGTGGCAGTTTGTTGTTGATGGGGGGGCCCTGTGCTCTGCACCACTGGCAGCGTGGCAGTCTTTTGGTGGTAGGGGGCCCTTCACTGCCACACACCTAGGGTGGCCTCAGTTTTTGGGCAGGCCTCTCAGAATGTAGCAGATTTTTTGAGCCCTGTCCTTGTGCTCTTATTTAAGCCATGGCAACACAAACAGCAGCAAATTTGCCACCATCAGATCAATCTTTCCAGATCAATTTAGTGGTCAGTTAAGACCCACAAAGCTGATCCAGAAACCAACTTAATAACATCAGCCCCTCTAGTGGTGCAGCTCTGCATCAATACGAATGTATTTCCCATCAGTGCAGCCCAGACATTATGCAGAAAGAGAGTTAGTAAGTCAGTGGCACAAGGTTAGGGTTACAAGATACCAAAGCATGGAAAGGAGAACAGGGAAGTTCAAAAAGGAGGACATTGGGAGACACATGGAGAAAGTGTAGTATTAATGCAATATTATTCTGTTTTTAGGGGGCTCTAGAATGCTTTCCCCCTAAAAATAGGGTGTTCTGGGACTTTCCAGCATACTTTAACTACTGTGAGTAAAAAGCCATTAAAAATCATGTATTTTTAAAATGCCTACCTGACAGAGGACATGAAGGTAAAAAGGAGGACATGTCCTCCTTTTGCCTGACATCTGGTAACCCTACACAAGCTACTCTGGGTAGACCTGGTCTTAGACACTGGACCATGTGTTCTTCTAACATGAACTGTGTTCCCATGGAAGAAACAAGTTCCTAAAGTGACTCAAGTGGGGCCCCTGGTCTTACAGACACATTTTAGACTCAATAGACTTTAAGTTCAGAAGGGACCGGTATGATCATCTAGTCTGATCTCCTGGACAATGCAAGCCACAGAACCTCACCCCACCCTCTCCTGCAATAAACCTCTAACCTATGACTGAGGTATTAAAGTCCTCAGATCACGACCTAAAGACTTCAAGATATAGAGCAGTGGTTCCCAACCTTTTTCAGGCTGGGGACCCCTTTTTAACAAAAATAATCTTTGCAGCCCCCCTGGCTGATTATGTAATCTGGCCTGCGCAGGCCTGTGGCACTCTGGCGGCACCAGTGGGCCAGCCAGCAAGCAGTGCTGCTGCTACCATGGCACACGCTCTTGGGGAGCTGAGCCACAGCAACTATGGCCCCCTGCTGTTGCTCCTGCCAGGGAGCTGCCAGGGCCCCATCCCACTGCCAGGATCCACTGCAGGGAGAAGCAGCCCTGGCTGGGAGCATCAGGGCTGTAGCTGGATTCTGGCCCTGGTAGGGAGAGGCTCCGCGGACCCCCTGCAACATGTCCACGGACCCTGGGGGTTCCCGGACCACAAGGTGGGAACCACTGATATAGAGAATCCACCAGCAATTGAGCTATGCCCCATGCTACAGAGGAAGGTAAAAAATGTCCTGCTCTTTGCCAATCCACCCTGGGGGAAAAATTCCTTCCCAGCTCCAATATCATGATCCATTAAACCCTGAGTGTGTGGGCAAGTCTCATCAGTTAGACACCTAAGAAATAATTCTCTACAATATTTGAGAACCCACCCCATCAAACATCCCAATATCCTATCTGCCACCAAGACCAAAAATCAGTCAATTGCCAAACTAGGCTGTCCAATTTATACAATCTCTTCCATGAATTTATCAAGCTCCATTTTGAAACCAGCTAGTTTTTGCCTGCACTGCTCCCTTTGGAAGTCTATTCCAGAACTTCACCTCTCCGGTGGATGAAAACTGCATTTTCTTCGTGACCAGCCAATGCACAGCATACTAACACTTTGTTCTCTGGAGAAGGCAGCAGCCCCTTGGTGGATCTAACACAAGCCTGCAAGCTGACTTTTATAGTTCCTTGGCACTGCTTGGTATTTGCTTGTTCAAATCTCAGGGTTCTGGTAGCCTAGAGACAGCAGTGAGGAATTTCAATAGTTGTGTCAAAAAAGTGGGCAGGATGAAAATGCAGCAAAACAAAAGACCCTGACAAGCTGAGTCAAGTGAAGGAAGAGTAACAGAGTGGGAGGCTGCAAATGAAAGCTTCATTGCACCCAGCTGCCACTATTTTTCAGGGCTGGTATAATACTTGGAAAACGCACTGTGTGGTCAGAGACGGCCCAAGGTTTTCTGGTGCCCTAGGCCAGCACTGATTCTGGATCAGGCCCTGGCAAGGAAGCAGTACCACCAGGATGCGGCCATGGGTGGGGAGCAGTGCCGCTGCTGGGGTCCAGCTGTGGGCAGGGGTCTGGCCCCAGCTGGGGAGCGGTGCCATGGGCAGGGGTCCAGCCACAGGTGGGGAGCAGGGCAGGGCAGGATAGGCTTGCTAGCCCAACCCACAGCCCAGCCCTTGGTGCCCTAGGTGACTGCCTAGGTCGCTTTTATGGAGGGGCCAGCCCTGTGTATGATGAAGCACTGAGTAGTATTAGGGAATGTAAATTGCAGCAAGAGCTCCTGCACTCCAGCCAGAGCCCACCCACCTCTGGAGCCCCAGATCTTACTCTCCACACTGGCCCCTTGAAATGCCCATTTCCTCCATGCAGCTGGAATCTGACAGCAAGGACTGTTCGTCTTCGAGCTCTGCTTGGATACATTCAGTAACAGGTATGTCCGTGCCACAGTGCACGATTGGTTGGAAACCTTTTTGCCCTAGACTGTCAGAAGAGGGCTGGCGGCCACCGACCCCTGGCCACCCTGTGGCTATATATGTGGCCACCGCCCGGCCCCTCCTCAGTTCCATTTTTTCCACCCTCGGTGACAATTTTCAGAACAGTCCGCTCCTTGAGATCACATAAGCAGCCTGTCTTTATACCTTGTATGAGCCCCTCGCTTGACTGGGCACACCTTTTTGTGCACGTCATTCCACCAAAGAGTGCTACTTCCATCGAGCATGCAGCCTAAGAGAAGGAACATCACTCCTTCTTGCCGCCTGCCATGCCAGGGTTTAAACCTTGTGCAGCCTGCAGCCAGGCCTTTCCGTGGGACGACCCCCAAGAGAAGTGCCCCTGGTGCCTGGGCAAAGCCCATCTGGTCACTGCTTGCTCTATCTGTTGGTCTTCAAACCACAGACCATGAAAGACAGCAGAGGCGCCAGGTGTTGGCCTTAGGGCAGGTGCGGCAGCCTACCCCTGAAGCTTCGGGGCTTCCTTCGGCACTGCATGCCAGTTTGGCATCAGAGCCCTCTTGGCACCACTCTCTCTGAGGGCAAAAGAAAATGAGCTCAGTACTGTTGTCGGTACCGAAGCATCAGCACTGATCTAGGTCTCCCACCCTGGGGTTGCTGCGGGACCGGTAGGATTCGGTGCTGGTCCCTACCACTCTGGAGGCCTTTGAGGCAGTGAAGATGCTTCTCTTCCTGCCAATGCCTCCCACTGCAGTGCCCCCCAAGAAAAGGGGTAAACCAGCCCTCACTTTGGGAGCCTGGTTGCCCTGAAAGAGGTACCAGACACCATCACCAATCTTGGTGCTGAGTTCCCCAACTCCAGAGGCAGCCATGCAGGAGGTCCCCGGTACCACTGAGGCCTCTCCTCGATGCCATATTACTCTGCTTTTGCCAGCACCACAGACGCAGTCCCAGGAGGCTTCTCGATCTCCAAGCCCGGAGGAAGGTGTCTCAAAGGGGAGTAAATGGCCCTGTCCACAGCCTTCGGTAATGACCCCCTATAGGTACCAGCCTCACAAATGGTCTCCCCAAGAGACTCCAATGGGTCCCCATTACACTGCTTTGCCCAGCTCAGCACTGGCTCTTCTGGCACCAGCCACAGCCCTGAACCCCATGCTCCCTCCTACACTGGGGATCTCATGGTGCACTTAGAATCATAGAATCCTAGGGTTGGAAGGGACCTCATAGGTCCTCTAGTTCAACCCCCTGCCAGAGGCAGGACCACTCCCACTAAACCATCCCAGTCATGGTTTTGTCCAGCCAGGCCTTAAACACCTCCAAAGATGGAGATTTCACCACCTCCCTCAGCAGCTCATTCCAAGGCTTCACCACTCTCCTAGTAGAAAAGTTTTTTCTAATATCCAGCCTCGACCTCCCTAACCACAACTTGAGACCATTGCTCCTCGTTCTGTCCTCTGTTATTACTGAGAACAGTCGAGCTCCATCTTCCATAGAGCTTTCCTTCAAGTAGCTGAAGGTTGCTATCAAATCCCCCCTCAATCTTCTCTTCTGCAGACTAAATAAGCCTAATGCTTTCAGTCTTTCCTCATAGGGCTTGTGCTCCAGCCCTTTAATCATTTTCATTGCCCTCCTCTGGACTCTTTCTAGCATGTCCCTGTCCTTTTTGTAGTGGGGAGCCCAAAACTGAACACAGTATTCCAGATGTGGCCTTACCAGTGCAGAATAGAGGGGAATGATCACATCCCTTGATCTGCTGGTAATACTTCTTTTGATGCAGCCCAGTACGCCATTGGCCTTTTTGGCCACAAGAGCACACTGCTGACTCATATCTAGCTTCCCATCCACCATGACCCCCAGGTCCTTTTCTACACTGCTGCTACTTAGCTGAATGTTTCCCAGCCTGTAGCAGTGCATGGGGTTTTTCCGTCCTACGTGCAGGATTTTACACTTGTCCTTATTGAACCTCATAAGATTTCTATTGGCCCACCGTTCCAATTTATCTAGGTCTCTCTGAACCCTGTCCCTGCCCTCCAACGTGTCCACCGTTCCCCCCAGCTTGGTGTCATCCGTGAACTTACTGAGAATGCAGTCTATTCCATCATCTAGATCATTGATGAAAACGTTGAACAGAACCGGTCCCAGGACCGACCCCTGGGGCACACCACTCATGACTGGTTGCCAGCTAGACATGGAACCATTGATTCCTACACGCTGAAACCGTTGATCTAGCCAGTTTTCTATCCACCTTATAGTCCACCTATCCAACCCATACTTCCTTAATTTGCCAATGAGAATGCTGTGGGAAACTATATCAAAAGCCTTGCTAAAATCAAGGTATATCACATCAACTGTTCTTCCTGCATCCAGAAAACCAGTCATCTCATCATAGAAGGAGATGAGATTGGTCAGGCATGATTTACCCTTGGTAAATCCATGCTGACTGTTCCTGATCACTCTATTTTCCTCTAAGTGTTTTAGGATGGATTCTTTGAGAACCTGCTCCATAATTTTTCCAGGGATTGAGGTGAGGCTGACAGGTCTGTAATTCCCCGGATCCTCCTTTTTCCCTTTCTTGAAAATAGGCACTACATTTGCTTTTTTTCCAATCCTCTGGCACCTCCCCCCGTTCTCCATGAGTTTTGAAAGATAATGGCCAGCGGTGCTGCTATCTCATCGGCCAATTCCCTTAGCACCCTTGGATGCAGTTCGTCTGGCCCAATGGACTTGTGCACATCTAGCTTCTTTAAGCAGTCCCTAACCTGACCTTCCGTCACCAAGGGCCTCTCTTCTTCTCTCCCATCTGCCATACCCATGGTACTGGGCTGGGAGCTGAGCCTGCCTGTGAAAACTGAAGCAAAAAAAGCATTGAGCACTTCAGCTTTTCCCTCATCCTCTGTCACAAGGATGCCTGCCCTATTCAGCAAGGGACCTACACCATCCCTGATCCTCTTCTTGTTATTAACATACTTGTAGAACCCCTTCTTGTTATCCTTTACATCCCTTGCTAGCCACAACTACATTTGTCCTTTGGCCTTTCTGATTTTATCCCTGCGGTCCCTAGTAATATCCTTATATGCCTCCTTGGTCATCTGACCAAGCTTCCACTTCCTGTAAGCTACCTTTTTATGTTTAAGCTCAGAGCAGAGCTCTCGGCTAAGCCATTCTGGCTGCCTCACATGTTTGTTCTTTCTCCTAATTGGAATGGCAACTTCCTGTGCCCTTAGCAGGGTTTCTTTAAAATATAACCCACTCTCTTGGACTCCTTTCCCCTTCAGATTAGCTTCCCAAGGGATCCTGCCCATCAGTTCCCTGAGGGAGCCAAAATCTGCTTTTTTGAAGTCCAGGGTTTTTGTTTTGCTTCTTTCCTTCTTTCCTTTAATCAGCATCCTGAACTCAACCATGTCATGGTCACTACTGCCTAGCTTGCCATTTACCTCTATGTCCCTGATCAATTCTTCCCTGTTTGTGAGCAGCAGGTTGAGAGGTGCAAGGCCCCTAGTTGGTTCCTCTAGCATTTGTACTAGAAAGTTGTCCCCAACACTGTCTAAAAATTTCCTGGATTGCCCATGCACTGCTGTATTGGCCTCCCAGCAGATGTCAGGGTGATTGAAGTCCCCCATCAGCACCAGGGCTTGTGATCTAGAAGCTTCCGGTAGTTGTCCATAGAACACCTCATCCACCTCCTGCTTCTGGTCTGGTGGTCTATAGCAGACACCCACCACAACATCCCCCTTGTTGCTTTCCCCTTTCAATGTAACCCACAGACTTTCTACTGGCACGCTTCCACTTCCTTAATGGAGCTCTGAGCAGTCATAGAGCTCTTTTACATATAATGCTACTCCTCCCCCTCTTCTTCCCTGCCTATCTTTCCTGAACAGTTTATACCCATCCATGGCAGAGCTCCAGTCATGCAGACTATCCCACCACGTCTCCGTTATTCCTATGATATCATAGTTCCTTGTCTGCGCTAGTATTACCAATTCTTCTTGCTTATTTCCCAGGCTCCTCGCATTAGTGTATAGGCACCTAAGATACCCAGCCGATTGCCCTACTTTGTCATGTTGATTTCCAATTCTATTACATAAACCTCCTTGCATTTTTTCTTGGAGTTCTCCTCCCCCACTCTCCTCACGTATTGGGGCTTCAGTAGAACACTTAAGACAATTATTTGATTCCCCCCCCCCCCCATGTTCCAACTACCTTCTCTTTTATTCCTGGTGCTACAGTCCCAGCCCCCGCCAAGTTCCATCCTTTCCCCCAGATCACCCACATTGTCACTTACCTGTGGGCTTTGGTCTCCTTCCCCCGTTGAACCTAGTTTAAAGCCCTCCTCACTAGGTCAGCCAGTCTGTGCCCAAATATGCTCTTCCCCTTCCTGGACAGGTGAAGGCCATCTCTGCCTATCAGTCCTCTGTCCTGGAACAGGACTCCATGGTCAAGGAAGCCAAATCCCTCCTGACCACACCATCTTCACAGCCAGGCATTCACCTCTAGGATACATCTGTCTCCTCAGGCCTCTAGCCTTGACTGGAAGGATCAAGGAGAACACCACCTGTGCTCCAAACTCCTTCACCCTCGCTCCCAGAGCCCTGAAGTCACCTTTGATCTGCTGAGGATCACCTCTCGCAGTATCATTGGTACCCACATGGATAAGAAGCATGGGATAGTAGTCTGAGGGGTGGATGATTTTTGACAATCCCTCTGTTACATTTTGGATATGGGCACCTGGTAGGCAGCATACCTCTCTAGAGGCCTTGTCAGGGTGACAGATGGGTGCCTCTGTTCCTCTCAGTAGTGAGTCCCCAATCACCACAACCCTACGTTTCCTCTTAGGTGAGGTGGCTGTGATCTGCCCAGCCTCTGGTGTGGATGGCATCTCCTCTATCTCCGTCATTGTGTCCAGCACCGCATAACGGTTCCTCACCACAATGGATGGTGGGATGTGAGCAGGCGTGGAGCACTGTCTACTGCCAGAGGTGACCAGCTGCCAGTGTCCTTCCTCTGCCATAGACATCCCATCCATTTCCAGAGCTGTGGCAGTAGCCCTTGGCACTGGGATAGGGACCTCCTCCTTGCAGATCTCATCATGGACACCGTCAAGGAACTTTTCCAGGGCATAGATACCCCTGAGTCGTGACACCTCCTCCTGTAACTCTCCTACCTGTTTCCGGAGAGATGCCACCAGAAGGCACCTATCACATAGATTCACCTCCCTAGCCTGATCATCAGTGGCAGGAAAATGAAGGCCACAGTCCCTGCAAATCCACACCAGGATCTGGGTGGAGATATCCATGGTCAGACAGTCTGTCTGGCTACAAACAGAAGCAAAGGAAACAGAAAGGGCGCTGGCACCAGCAGTGTGGCTCCTCTTCACCGTTGTGGCCTCACCAAACTCCTCCTCAAAGTCCCTCGCAAACTCCCCTGTTTGCAGTCCCCTGTTCGACCTCCTTTGCTGTGTTTGCGCTCATGTGGGGTTGGCGGCTCAGTCCCCCATGGGGCCTACTAACACCCTATTCGGCCTGGTGTTCACCTTCGCTGAGCCCATAACAATTCCCCTTCACCCTAGTGTGCGGGACCTTGCCATGGTATGTTGGCAAACCCCTGGGTCAATCGCCCCTGTATTGGACATGGTGGGTCATAAATACCAGTTCCCAAAGACAGATTTTCTCTTCCTTACCCACCACTCAGCACCATCTCAGGGGGTGGTGGAAGCAGCACTATGCCCAGGGCAGGATTCCCGTGACCCTATCCCAGCATCAAGGGATGTGAGGGAGTTAGATCTCCTGGGATGGAAGGCCTACTCTTCCTCTACCTTCCAGCTACAGAAAGCCAAGAACCAGGCCCTGGTAGCCAGATATATAATGGACGTGTGGGAGTCCATGAAAAAAATTCAGACACCTACTCCCACAGGAGAATAGGGGGAACTATGATGCCTTCCTTGAGGAGGGCAGAATAGCATCCCAAGACCTGCTGCTGTTGGCTTGGGGTGCTGTAGATACAGCGTCCTGCAGCGTGGCCTCAGCTGTAGCCCTTCAACTGACGATTTGGCTCAGGGAGGTGAGGGTGCCCCTCTTCTCCCAGCAGGTCATGCTCAACCTATCTTTTGAAGGCGAGTCTCTCTTCCTGGCCAAGACAGATGCCATGCTCCATTGTGCCCAGGACCCCCGTGGGGTTGTAAAATACTTGGGCCTGCTGCCTTTCTGGCCCACTACCCACTCCCCAGCCCATAAGGGGCATTCAACGCCCCTTTTTACACCTTCCTTAATTACTCCACCAGGTGCATTGAAAATTGAAATTGTAAGCCTATGATTCCCTTAGTTGCTGGGCCAGCAGCCCAAACAACAATGGGGTTACCACTATTCCCTGTTTCGAGACAACATTACCTGGCCTACTGTGAGTACCAGGAGAAAAACGCACCTTCCTTGCATGGGGTGGGGGGGGTGACCCCAAGATAAAATCCCAATGTAGGGTACTACTTTCCTCCCACAAGAATCACCCGGTGGTTCTGTCGGGCTCCCTAAGGATGCCTATCTGTGGGGGATGCCCCCCCCTCGCTTCTCCACAACCAGTGCCAGTCTCTGTTTTACATTCGAGGACATATAAGGCTTAACAGCTGGGTAGCCTTCCTATTACTTTGGAAGAAGCTACTTTCCGGCTCAGGGTCCTCTGAAGTCAGGGTTGGAGGAACCCTCTTCTCACCTACCCTACTCCGCCCCATAAGCGAACGTACATGAGGGGTTATATGCATGAAGACAGTAGGCCCAAATTCCCTACACTGTCACATGCCCTGAATGACCAACTGATGGTTTCTAAAACCTGCCCCCCCCTTTGTTCTTGGAGGGTGCGGGCCCCCCCCCCCCATGGTTATGCGAGGTCCTGGTTCCCTACGCTCTATTTTCTTGAAGGTTGGCCTTCTTTCCCCTCCTGGGCAGATTACCTCCTCTCCTGGGGATACTACTCCCCCATGCGGATCACGAATCCTGGGCACTGGGTACTGACATTGTTCGCACCTCGGGTGATTCCCACCTGTTCAAAAATAATAATAATAAATGAGGGGAAAAAAAATAATCCCTACTAATCAGGCTATTATTGGGGCAGGCCCCGTGCCCTTCTTTTCCCCTCCCTTTTCTCTAGGCCGGTATGGATTATTCACCTCAGGTTCACGAGGTCCT
Organism: Podocnemis expansa; assembly: GCA_007922195.1. Taxonomy (NCBI): domain Eukaryota; kingdom Metazoa; phylum Chordata; order Testudines; family Podocnemididae; genus Podocnemis; species Podocnemis expansa. Next base: position 10,466,688 of record ML681990.1, on the reverse strand, counting down.
GTCAACTTGGCTATGCCGGGCCTTGGGATTCAAATCGGTGGATTGACAGGCCATGAGCTTATGTTCGGCCTAGTGGGTAAGCCCCTGGATGCACGTGCTCGCCTTTATTCTTCTGTGTAAAGGCCTCCTTGGTCGAGAACCCTCTGACGCAGCTATATATCTCCTTCCCTGGTCAGGAGATCCCCAGTGCTAACACACTTTGAGAACTCCTCACGGCTGTAGATCCGCTTGCTTGTCTCCCTTTTCTCTCCACCTAGAAGAGAGAACCTCAATTGCTTCTGTTGGACTGAAACCTCCCTTGCTTCACCAACTACGCAACCCCAAACCACAAGGTAGAGGACAAGTTTTGTAATACCAGTGTGAATTGGGCTAGTCCAGAGCTGCCAAGATCATTGGCCCCGTCCTCTTAGTCCTCAGAAAGGCATTTGGTAATTAGAGGTAGTGGCCCATGGGCCTTCAAAAGAGCCCTGCCTAAGGGTGCGGGAATGTACCTGTGAGCTAGCCCTGCTCCAACCACGGAGAGAAGAGATTCAGCAGCACTTGTGAGTCCACTGGATCCCTCATAATTAGACCTGGGTACACCCTTAGGTGGTCCTCTCTTTCTGAGCTGGGAACGAGTCCCTGTTTTACCTACAGATTTGACCCTTCCTCAACCCACCTAGTGGTTCTGAGGGCCCCTTGGTCTTATGCCTGAGGCCACCTAATCACCCACTGGTTCCACAAGGGTCACTGATAAGTCTCTGATGGACAGCAGTTCTTTATCCTGGCTGTGTGTTATTACAGTCGGTGGTCCATTTCTCCCTACCTCCTGTTTTTCCATTCAGGGTTTCCTTTTTCCCCAGTTCTGCCCAGTGCTGGTAGGGATGGTCTACAGGCCCTGGTCTCCTTTTCCCTTTGTTGGTCCTCCGGTCCCTAGTGTACCCCCAGTGCCAGGGTCACCCTCGGCCACTCTCCTTCTTGCCCTGGGGTACCTCATGGAGGGAGTACCTGGTCTCCCACCAGACTCTACCACCCTTCAAGAGTCTTTCCACCCAGGGCCAGGGATTCGCTCACATTCCCAGCTCAATCTCTGGCACATAATATGTGGGCAGACATATGCCACACGTGTCAAGGGGATTTATGACCTCTGTCAATGGTCCTTTTTCCTACTCCCTCCCCTAGTTGCTGCACCACTGGCGAGGAGGAAAGAGGGGGGTACACCCTACCACGGTGCCATACCCTTACCCCCCCCCAACCTTCATCTAATGGAGCTGGCATCCTCCTCTTCCTTTTGTACCTAGACCTTAAAGGTCTTCTTCCTGTTTTCACCCTAAGGTGATAATACAATCTCTTACCTTATGGCGCATTCGATTTTTCACAGCCCGGGGTTCTCTTACCCTTTCACCTGTTGAGAGCTACGCTTACATACGAGCTTCTGAAAGGGCGCTCTTGGCACTCAATTGCTGACCCAGGTTGACTATCAAGGGACCACATTTACCAGGTGGTCGTTTATTGGTTTTATACATCTCTGTGATTTCCCTCCTTGGCTGGACCAACAAGGGATTTTTTTTCTTTTCCCTTATTTCCCTTCCCTTCTCTGCCTTCATGTATTCACTGCTGGTAGGCCGAGTTTTTCCTGTGGGGTCATATTAATTCCCTGTCACCAGCTAAGGGCCTTATTATAGGCTTAAGGCCAAGGAGCGTATCTGGTCCACATGCCTTGACAGATGCGTACCACTAACCTCTCATCCACACATGAAGCTGCGTCACCAATCATGAACCGGTTGCTGCACTCAAGAGGCGTAGGCCTTTATTTCTCCTCTTCGGCCAGACGGTCCTGCCTGATGGTGTCTCTTTACTTGGGTTACTGGCCCTTATGGAGGTACTTCTTGCATACTTCTTATGGACCTGCTTTTGCATGGGTCACTGGCCCTTATGGGGAGTATAGAACCAACTCTACCCACCTTCCATCAGCATGGCTAGCAGTCACCTATTACTGAATGTATCCGAGCAGCACTTGAAGAAGAATGGTGGGTTACTTACCAGTAACTGTCCTTCTTTGAGATGGGCTACTTGGATTCATTCAGAACCCTCCCACCATCCCCGCAACTCAGAGTTGGCAACTTTTAGGGACTGAGGAGGGGCCGGGCTGCAGCCACCTATATATAGCCACAGGGTGGCCAGGGGGTGGTGGCCACCAGCCCTCTTCTGACAGGCTCGGGCAAAAAGGTTTCTGACCACAGACATCTATTACTGAATGAATCCAAGCAGCCCATCTTGAAGGACGGTTACTGGTGAGTAACCCACCATTCAGATTGATTTAGTGCAGGGGTCAACAACCTGAAAGAGCCATTTTTTAAAATTCCTCAAGTAGGCAAGTATTTTGAGAGCCACAATGGGTATAGCCTCCTGGTCCACTCTCCCCCCAACTCCCACCAGTCTCACCTGGCTACTGGGGTCTGCCACCCCCTTGCCTTGCCTTGCCTCCCTTGGTTCTGGCTCCCTGCCACCAAGCTGGTCATGATCAGGCCCACCTTACATCCCCCCTCAACACACTCCCTGCTGGACAGGATTGGGAACACCTCACCCCATTCCCTGTTGCTGAGCCAGACTGGATTGGGCCTGCCTCTGGCTCCCCAGTTCCAGGGGACATCAGGCCCCCCTTGCCTCCCCACCTACCCCCTACTCTGGCTTCCTGGTCACCAGCCTCACCTGAGACCCCACTGGCTCCAGCTCCCAGTGGACCCACCTCCAGTTCCCTGCCATCATGTTGATGCAGCCCACCTCACCCCTCCCTTCCCCCCCAGCTCTGGCTCCCTGCTGCTGGGCCAGGCCAGATCAGGCCTGCCTCAGCCCCTGGCTCCAGCTCTGCGCTGCTGGGCTGGTCCAGGTCCACCTCACCTTGAGCCTCCTCCCCCGTCCTGGCTCTCCACTGCCAGGCTGGATCAGGCCCACCTCACTCCATGCCCTCTGCCACCAGCTCCAGCATCTGGCTGCCAGACCAGGCCAGATCAGGTCTGTCTCACCCTGCTCCCAGCCACTAGGCCAGATGAAGCCCACCTTGGCCCATATCCCTCCCCTGACTGGTTCCCTACTGCTGGCGGAGGCGTCCCCACTCCCCGGTTGCTGGGCCCACCTCGTTCCCACTCCCCCTTGCTGCTGGTTTGCTTCTTGCTGGGGAAGGAGGAACCTCAGCTGCTGCCAGCCGACCCACTCTTCCCCACTGCTTCCAGCCCCTTCTCCCATTTTCCCTTCCCCTGGCTCCCCACAGCCCCTCACTTAGCTGGGAGGGTGGGGTCGGGAGGGGAGCTAACATTACCTGGTTTGTTCTAAGCTCTGGAAGAGGACCCCAGGCCCAAAGAAGCTGCCCATAGACTGCTTGGGCCAGAGAGGAGCGATTTAAATTTCCCTCTTTTCCTGCCCTTCTACAGTGCTGCAGGACAGAGATTTAAAGGACCTGGCTGCATTTCCAGCTGCGCTTCTCCAAGGTGGCTCAGGCAAGCAGTCTGGGACTGTGCCTGCTGGGAGTGAGATGCCACAGAGCCACAAGGGTGCAACCAAAGAGCCAAGCCAGAGCTAGTGCAAAGCTTTGTGCATAGACTCATGCATGGGGTGTAGAGCAGTCAGGGCTTCCATTGCAGTGATTTAAGTCACCATGACATGCTTTTAATTTCCATTTAACCAGCTTCCCTCATTGTTGTACAGTCCCCCTTTTTGAAGTTAAATGCTACTGTGGTGGTGGTGAGGGTTCCAGGCACTTTTCCCTCTAAAAGGATGTTAAATTTAATTGCATTATGGTCACTATTACTGAGCAGTTCAGCCATATTCACCTCTTAGACCAGATCCTGTGCTCCACTTAGGAGTAAATCAAGCACTGTCTTGCCTAATGGGTTGCAGGAAAAGCTGCTCCATGAAGCAGTTAATGTCAAGAAATTTTCTCTCTGCATCTCTTCCTGAGGTGACTTACACCCAACCAATCTGAACACAAGAATAATGAAGGATTTCATCTGTTTTGAGGTGGTCAGTAGTATATTCCCACTGCTGTACACTTATTGTTTAAGCATGAAATTTCTGTTCATTGAGAGTATATTATGGTATAGTTAGTAGACTCAGATTTTAAGGTAAAAAATGACCATTTAGTCTCACCTGCATGCACATTGCAGACAGCAGATCCTCACCCACCCACCTAATTGTGTAACAGAGCCCTAACCTTTGGCTGAGTTACTGGAGTCCTAAAATCATGAAGCTAAAACCTCCAGGGTCACTGCTAAACTGACCTGGAAGAAAAATTTCTCTCACCCCAGTATAGCAAGCAGTTAGACCCTGAGTATCTGGGTAAGACCCACTGGCCAGACAACCTGGGAAAGAATTTGATTCATTTAACATTTTTACTTTATTTGACCCTATGTTTCATAGAGTACCTCTCCCAACCAACATGACTGTGCCATTTCTATGTATTTTGTATCCTGGTATTACTTTGTCCTATTGATTATCCTCATCCCGTCAAGTTTCTGTGATGCTTGTTATATGTAAATATCCATATTTGATGCCAGGCAGTCTAGTTCACTGATCTTAGGATTTAGATGGGAAGGGTGTATAGAAAGTCTGCATTTCTGCTAGGTCTCTAGCCAAACACCAGAACAGCTGATGAGGAAGAGTAGGTGGGGGGGGGGGGGGGGATTAAAAAAAAATATCAAGCACATGCTGTATATGTATCCCAGTAATAAAACATTTACTAGAGCAAGCAGAAAGTAAATGCACAGCTGAGAAAGAAAATGTCACAACGTCACAAAACCTGACAGTTTGATACTTCTTTATAGAAACAAGATAGAGGTGAGAACAGAACTGTTTCAGCAAAAAAGGGATTTTTCTACCATTATGGAAAAAAAGTAAAAAAAAACCAACAAAAAAACCAGGTAATACACACAACAGTTAAAATCAGTCAAGCGAGATTTTACATTTTTACTGCACGTCTCCGATAAGGGGCAATTTTTGAGCCATCCCACTTCACTATTTCTGTTGGTTCTTCCTAAACACTCATCAGCAGGCCCCTGTATTTAAGAATAAGCTCCCTACTTCCTCCAGCTCCAGTTAGTCTTGTCTCATATGGGGGCACCAGACCGCGATTAACGTGGCAGATGTGAACAGTTTCCCCTTTTCTCTGAGAAAGCAATGAGCCCTCTCACAACAGCAAGCAAATAGGATAAACAGAGATACAGGTTTGCTTCCATCATGATGAATGTTGTTACAGGGAAAGGGTTCTTTAACAAATAAAAAGCTCCTGGTGCAAAGGCATCAGTGTATTTGATACAAACAAATCAGGGACTCTGTCCTACACTACATGCAGAATTATGGTAAATTTGACCAGACAAGAATCGCTTAAACAGCTTGATAAAAATCAACCTGCTGTATCTATCCATTAGGAACACACATGAATTCATTCTTCACAGTGGGAAGCACTGTGATTTTGAGACCAAATTATCTGGGGGCTGGCAGGGAATGCAGAGGAGGACTAGGTTGGAGACCTTGGTGTCACGCAAATCATTAAAAGATTATGCTTAACAGATGGGTCCTGAGCATCTCTAGATGGACTGGCTTTTAACGGCTACACTGATTAAAGAAAACAGACTACCTTAAACGCCTCTGGATGACAATGTTCTCAGTGTGTGGAACAAGAAGCTTCTTTCCTGCTAATGAGATCTGGTTTTAAAATCAGCAGAAAGTCACTTGAGTGCATGAATTTTTAAATGAAGAACCCAGGAGCATTATAAAAATTATTCTCTGACAAAAGCATTGTTTACACATTATCAGAGCGAAGCTGTTGGCAGATGTACCAACCCCGATTCACATGGGGAGTCTGCAGTGTTTCCTTTCTCTCTCCCCACTCAACCACCAGTTACCAAAAACCAAGATCTTTCTTAAAAAAACATCACCACCTGTGTAGCTCCCAGGCATCAGCTTTTAACTGTCCCATCGGCTCTTCTTGCGCTTTGGGGGCTCAGGAACAGCAAAACCATCTGTCTTACCATCCCGGCTGTTGGCATCTTTCTTGTTCTCACTGATCCTGCTCTCGTTGTTCCTACCCTCGTTGTTCCTACCATCACTCATATTGCGGCTGTCACCATTATTGCGGCTGTCACCATGTCGGCTACTGTTGCTTCCACCGCTAGAATGACGGCTTTCACTGTGACGGTGACTGTCCCCATGGCGGTTGTCTCCATGGCGGTAGCCATCGCTGTGGCGACCCCCACCATCCCCATGACGCTGACTGTCACTGTGGCGACCCCCACCATCCCCATGACGCTGACTGTCACTGTGGCGACTGCTTCGGTTGTCACCATATCGTTCTCTGCCACCGCCGCCTCCACCTCCACCTACGCCGCCACTGCCACTTTCTCGGCTGTTGATGCTGGCACTTGTGCTGTTGAATCCCTGCATTCCAACACCTGGATAGCCAGATACACTGCTCAGGGTGCCAGCACTGGAGAAGCCTGGGATGCCCTTTACTGCTGTGGCAGCAGCAATTGGACTGTCAGGACTTGTGGCATTCTGCTGTGTTGGATTTGTTGGTACTGAATTCAAGCTTCCAGCGCTGGTCCATCCGCTAGCCCCAGCGGCAGAGCTACCAGTCTTTTGGTTGTTTAGGCTGGCAGCCACAAAGTGGCTCTTATATTGTGACTGCAGGAAAAAGAAAAGGGACTGTTGGCCAACACACAGTGCCCAGAGAACACCCAAACATGCCCACTATTCCAACCTGAATTTCAAGGAGGTCCTGAGTGAACAGAGCTCTCCTAAGATGCTGGTTTGGAGAGATACTGTTAATTTTGTCCTTCTGAACAATGGGGAATTTACCAGAAACCAGCTGGCATATATATACTACATGGTGAAGTACTCTGCTGATGCCAAGCAACTACAGGACAGGTATAACACTGGGCACAGAGCCCAGATAGGGAATCAAAAGCAAAGGCACTCCTCTGATGCAGCTGCTCAGTCAGATGGGGACCAGCACAATCGAAAAGTGCATAATTTTCAGCTGCTAAGTACCCAACACATACTGATGTCAATAGGGCTTCCAGCCCTCCAGAAATTTAAGCCCACAGCTCACACTTTTTACTGATGACCAGAGACAAATATTTCCTTCATGAGCTCCTTTTTTGAGGTGTGACCAAACAAACCTGAAACGCTGCTTTCATTGCAGACAATCTGTCTCCCATTGCCCCAGTGGACGGCTTGTAGGCCTCGTAGTTACTCATCACACTGCTGTTGTTCCCACGATCCTGAGAAGAAAGCAAAAGGGACCTTGAACTATCTATGTAAACGACATGCTTTTTATCACATCTTACCTTCCAGCTCAGGGACTGGATGATGCTCTTTCTGCCTTACTTGGGTGCCTTTTCCCTGAAGGCTGCAAAGATTCACAATAGCTTGGGGATTGCATGCAGGCAGTTGCAGCTGCGTTGGCCCCAGGATATCAGAAAGACAAGGGGGTGAGGTAAAGCTTTTCTTGGACTAATTTCTATTTGTTAGAGCAGCAGCTCTCAATCTTCATGTTATGACATGGCTGGTGCTCCAGAGAGGAGGGAGCTAAGCTGTTCTCAGTAGTAACAGAGAAAAGAACAAGGAGCAATGGTTTCAAGTTGCAGCTGGGGAGGTCAAGGCTAGATATTAGCAAAAACCTTCTCACCAGGAGAGTGGTGAAGCATTGGAATGGGTTGCCTACGGAGGTGGTGGAATCTCTGTCTCTGGAGATATTTAAGGTCTGGTTAGACAATACCCTGGCTGGAATGATTTAGTGGGAGTGGTCCTGCTTTTAGCAGGGGCTTGGACTAGATAAACTCATGAGGTCCCTTCCAACCCTATGATTCGATGGTGCCACACCCAACCATGCGTGACACAGTGCCCTCACTGCCAGAATACAACCCCTACCACTGCTGAAACACCTGGTGGCAGCACAAACCCCCTGCCGCCAAAAGAAATCCCATGAAGGAGGCTTGGTTTGGGTGGGTTTGTTTTGGTGACGGGACACCTCCTGACAACACACTCAGGTGCATGCCGTGACAGACTGATTTGCCACAATACCGCAGTTGAGAACCACTGGGTTAGAGAGCTTGTCTCTCACCAGCGGTTGGCCCAATAAAAGATATCACCTCACTCATCTTTTCTCCTTAACACCCCTGAGAGATGGGTGAGTGTTATTTCTACTCTACCAATGGAGAAATAGCCAAAACTAGAACTTGAGTCCTGTCACCAAATCCACTGCTGCAACCACTAGGAAACATTACTACTAGATGGAGCTGTTCATACAAATTAATGGAGGTGGGGAGCAAAGAAAAGAAAATTTATATCCAAAGACTGGTCATTAATACAGGTAAACTGACATCCATGGGATATAGTCTCATTTTCATGCCTGCAGAGGTGGGCATGAATCCAAAGCAGAAGAGTCCCCTAAAATGTCCCTGTCTGTCACATGGGTGATGTCTACAAGCCTCAGCAACATGTGCAGCTGAGGCTGTGCTGAATATGCTTTAGCAGGAAGAACAGACAAAACCAAAACTCTTCAGTAGCCAAGGTTAAATGCTGATTAGGTCTTGTCAATGGCTATTGAACTGGGGCAGCACATGGTACATGAGCAATACTCTCTGAGCTAAACTGTGCTCAGCATCAGCTCAACTACACTTCTTCCAGATCCTCTGAACGCCAATGAGTCATTTTTCTAGGCTAGAGAGGGCTCTAATGACTATTCCCTATCAGTCTAACTGAATTCCATTGATTTATCGCATCAGGAACCAACCTGTGCAGAGGTTCTTGGTTCAGCTAGATCCCATTATTGTGGAGCAATCACCACTCCCAGGACCAGTTAGGACATACAAGGTTTGTGCTGAAGCTGCCTTCACAGGAACAGTCAAGTCAAATTAGAATCCAGTCCCTCTCAGAACTACTCCATGACTCTAAAGAAGGCACCAAGGCAAGCATTCAGTACAAGGAGCTTTCTAGGACACCTCTGAATCTCAGATTTGGAGTTGCACAACAGCCTAAAACCAGATAAGCTGAATCCTCTGTGTAAAGGCCCCATGGAGTTACATGCCAATATTAGGCTGCATTTTTGGGATACCAGATGCCACTTCTAAGTTTAACACTTTCAGGGCTCTGAAAATAGTCCTTTAAAGATCTCTACTTACAGAGCCATCTGAGCCCAGGCCAGGGCGCTCACGGTATCCCAAGCCACCGCCACCAATGTTCAGCTTCTTGCCCTTCCCTCCCTTGAAACGGGATTTCCGGAACCAGGCATTCTGTATGAAACAAAGATAGGTCTTTGAAATGCAGTAAACAGCTCAGTGATGCAGGAGCTGGAAAAGAAGGGTTTTATGTTTGATTACTCTGAAAGGAAAATATACAGATGATGATTTAGTTCCTGCCCCAACACAGACATTGTCACAAGCTGATGGATGAAAACAGCTGTATTGAAACTAAATTGTAAATGGATTTGTGGCATGTTTGTAACTGGATGCTCCCATTATGTATGGGTCTTGTGAATAGTGGTTGTCTTTATTAAACTCTTACCCCATTGTTTGTTTTTTTTCCTCCTGTAAAAATAAAAGAACAAAAGACATCCTCTAATGCCCTTCACCAGGGGAGGGAGGAGGGGAGCAACAGCTATGGCCTTCCCACTTCACTATGAGAAAGGATCCACTGAACCTATCAATTCACCCCAGTAACAGACTAAGCAGAAACTAGGAGTATGTCTAGACTGATGGGGTTGTAGGGGAAAGTCAACTGCAAGGGATTTGCAGTTGGCTTTTCCCGGATGTGTACCAGCAGCTTACAAAGTCGTTGCCAGTTAAGGCAAGGAATGTAAAATTCCTTGCCTTAACTGGCAGTCAACTGCAGCCAAAAAGCCCTCAAGTGTAGACTAGAGCTAAGGCCCTGAAGGCAAAAAGGATGCTGCAAGAGTTGCTTGAAACACTGGAGCTTGCAAAGTTTTACATCTACAATGAGCACCATCCCTAGGGGCTGTGAGCATTGGTTGTATCCTGCAAATTCCTTGGTAAGTTTGCTCATGTCTAGTTGAGCTAGGAAGGTAATGGTTTCAAAAGTGCCTATGCAATTTCAGAGTTTAAGTCCCATTTTCAAAAGTAGGACTACTAACCTATGCCTTGCTGAAAAGCAGCGGACTTCCTCCCCCTTCTCTAAGGCAATTTTGAAATTGATCCTTTAAGACATTTCCAAAATATTTACTCATGCTGATTACAAAAAATCAAATGTATGTAGAGATGAAGTTACAAGAAAACTAGCTTCACCCCCAAAACTATCCAAAACTCCTGGCTCCCCAGCAGATGTGCTGGGCAGTATGAAAAAAGCATTTAAGGCGTCTCAGAATGCAATGGTACAGCCCTGATAATCAAGCACACAACCTAGGAAATGCCAGAATAGCTTGGGCAGACAGGGTTGCTGAGCAGATAAAAGTAAGAACTATTTCACAGGGTAGATGTCACTGCCATGGCTGCCTTGCCTAACTCTCAAATCACATTTTCTAGATGCCTGCCACAAAGAGAGAAAGTGCACAAGGATTTGATTGGAATCAGCAAGGCCACTAATCCTGGCTTCCTTGGCACCGTCAGTTATTTTAGTGTCAGACCAAAAAATGGGCCTCATGTTCCACTACCATGCAAGCGGCTGGACTCTCCAAGGCCACAGAAGAGGTGGAAGGTCAGACCTTGACACTATAGCTCTGAAAGCCCAGTCTAGTTGATGGCTGTCAGACTGTGTGAGAGAGGATGCGCAGTGGGAACCAATGTACTGGGAATGAGGGAATCAAGAGAACCAAAATTACTCAACTGAAGGTTCATTTAGGTTGTTTATATATTAACAGCAGTGCACACTGTGCCACAGTTTGATACACATGTACTGATGACTGTAGAAAAATATGACTTATTTGAAAAATATTGTGTAGTCAGTAATCAGAAACCTTATTTTCATACTTTCCCCTAGTGTGGCACCTTCTATATCTAAGAATCTCAAAATGGTTTGCAAGTGTTCCTTAATGAGGCCTCAAAAAAACACGGGTGTCGCTGCATCAAAAAAAATGTTCAGGGGCCTTGCCCCCGACCTCAGTCCAGATCCCAGAGCTCCCAGCTGGGAGCTGGATCAGGCTCCCACTGCCGCTGGCCGAGCCCCAGGTCCCCAGCTGGGGGCCAGATTGGGCTCCTGCTGCTACTGGCCAGTAGCCCAGCCCCAGGCCCCCTGCAGGACTGGATCCAACTCCAGGACTGGATCCTGTTGCCAGTGGTGGCCCAGCCCCAGGGTCCCTGGCCAGGATTGGAGCTGGATGGGGGGAGCTCAGGGCACTCGCAGGCTGCTGCTGACGAGACTCAGGGCTCTTGGTGTGCTGCCTCCCCCCACATCTCTCCTGCACCAGTGACACCCATGCTCAAAACCCCTCCTGTAAGGTGGACAAGAATGATTTACATTTTACAGTGTGGAAACTGAGCCATGGTGAGCCAAAAGGTAACACAGCAAGTCTGTGACAGAGCTAGGACTATATTATTCCTGAACTGCTGATTCCAGCCACTAATAAAGATGCTCCTTCTAGCTGAGAGATATTTTTCTTTATACCTGCATTGCAAGGTCCAAGAGCTCTTTTGAAACATGTTGATTGGCTCCTTCCAAATTCCTGACAAGATCTCCGGCAAAATTACTATCCTTAGGAGTCAGTAATGTGTAAGCTATTCCCTTCTCACCAGCTCTGCCAGTACGTCCAATTCTGTGTGTGTGGGTGTCTATATCACGGGCCACATCATAGTTGATAACAGTCTTAATAGAAGGAATATCTAGACCTCGAGCTGTAACACAGAACAATATGATGATCAGTGTGACTACCTTCAATCAACACAAAACTCCCACCCATATGAACCCAGTCACTTTACACAGCTCAAACAAGTTCAAGGGTTTTGCACTAAAATACAACCCATATAGGCCAAACCCAGGTCATAGCTGAAACCCCTGGTTAACTGAGGTTTAATGACATCTACTTTGATAGCAACACACGTCAAGCAAACAGAATCATGAACACTGGAGATGGAAGAGACCCATTCAGTCGAGTATATCCCCAATAAGCGCATGGCGGAGTATCCTATTAGAAGATACAGCAGATAAACATAACATTTTGTTTTGATAAAAAGTCCTGGATCTAAAAGTTGTTTTCATGAAGGCTCCTGATATCTAATTCCCCACTCCTAGAAGTTTATACGTCTGATGTCCCAACTGCTTTCAAGCTGCCAGATAATCAGTATTTCATAAGCAAGCAAAACAAACAAGGAGTCTGGTGGCACTTTTAAAAACTGATAAATTTATTTATCACATGAGCTTTTGTGGGAGAGAATCCCACTTCATCAGACACTTGCAGATGCGGAACTTACAGGATGGGAGCAAAATAAATGTACGGAAGTGGATCAGACTCCTCACTTGTTTTGCTGGACTAGACTAACATGGCTACCTCTTTGGAACTTGACATCATAAGGGAGCAGTAACATTTAAGAGTCACTGGTAAGCAGATCTGTAGCTAACTATTGTTAGAACTAAAAATAAGACCCCTCTTCCAGTACAATATTGTTCTGAATAGCATCTAACTGTTCCTAAGGCCGTAGAAGCAAATCCTGCTGCCTTTTGTTTATTTCCGTGCCTATGCATGGAAAACAGACATCAGCAATGCACGTAATTGCAAGGCGCTGTGCTTCTCTCAATGAAGTCAGCATGTGTGTATTCATCAGTATCAATACTTTGCACTTCTCTATCCCATTTCTTCTGATGTTCTCAGAAAGCTTCACAATTTTGTAGATGAGTAGTAGCTATTTTAGAGATACAGAAACTCAGGTACACAAAGGGAAGGTGACTTGCTTAAGGTCACACAAGCCAGTAGAACAGAATCTAGTTTGCTGACCCCAGCCTAGTTCAAACTCTCCTTAGCTATTTTCCACAACACAGCAACAAGGAGAGCCTAACAGGAAGCCAACATGGACTTGAACACAGAGCTGGCTGGCATATTTTTGCTAAATATTTTGTGGGTGAGGGTACTGGTCTGGCATGTAGGAAATGTGAGACCCATGTTCAAGCTCCAGCTCTGCCTGATTTGGAGTAATCTATGATGAAAATCTTTGCTCTGAATTATGCAGAACAGGGACTGGAATCTGGGTTTGTCACATTGTAACCTAACTTCTGAGCTATAGTGTAAAACCCTTCCCCACCCCTCCAATATAATTCTATTTTAAAGAAAACATTCCAATGTTTTATTTTTGTTAACTGCAGTACAAAAAACAAATTTCAAAACCTCAGAAGTTGCTGGAAAACCAGAACAATAGTACTCTAGTTAGCTCATCTTGCATATGATCATATTAAAATACTCATCTTGTGTAAGGTATAGGTGCTAGCCTGGGGGGAAAGTCTTTCGCTTAGCTGTATTACAGACAAGCAGCTGCTGTGCAAGACTCCCCCATGTTACTCTCACCCAGGTTAATTGTGCACATGGCAGTGTTCAGTTTCTACAATGGTTCACTAGCCTATCTGTGAAGGCTGCCACCGTGTGTATATTAACTCTAATGAGAAACTTGTTCCCTACCTGCCACATCAGTAGCAACCAGAATTGGGATTCCCTTTTTCTTGAAGTCTGAAATGACTTTATTTCTTTCGCTCTGGTCCATGTCACCATGAAGCAGTCCTAGATTATGATCCTCTTGCTTGAGGTTGTTGGCCAGCTCTTCTGCATTTGCCTTCTTGGTGACAAACAAGAGAACGCTCCCAGAAGAAGTGAACTCCACCAGATGCCTGGTCAGCCATGTCCACTTGCTAGGGCCAGAAGGGAGAATCTCCACAATTTGAGTAACATCTTCATTTGCCTGTTGGAAGAAACAAAAAGACAATAGTTGTAACCTAGCGTGGTGAAAGATGGTACAGCAAACACAAGGCAGACGTAACTACAGTGCAGGCATTCAAATCAGGAGCGTGGAGAAAAGGGCAGGAGTAGGCTGAAATGGGGCAAGAGTCCCCCCTTTTGAAGAGGTTTCATCTTCACTTTGTATTTATCCCCTCATCTCATCTCTGAACACATTGACCAACAGCAACAGACAAACTCTACATGTAACCAACAGCAGTGGGGGACATGGCACCATGTGGTGGCTCTTTTGATTTGTGTGTGCTTGTATACGTTTGTTCTGACAAAAAACATCCCAAGGAGGAGGTTTTCAAATCAGAGTCATAATTTTGCCCAGAGAAACCAGAGCATCTGCAGTGACCTGCAGCAACAGAAGAAGAACTGGTCTGACTGAACCAGAGAAGTTCCTTTACTCAAAGGCAGAGGGCCTATCTGGGAAGCTGAAAACCCTTGGGCTTTAATCAGCTATTAATTGTCTTTATTCATAAAACGTAAAGCAGAATGAGTGCTGAAGACAAGCGTACAGACGTCTTAAGGTAGTGGTTTTCAAACTTTTTGCCTTGGGACTCAGTTGAAAAAAAATCGTTTATGCCCATGATCCAACAATTACATATTTGAGCAGTGTATTCCAGTCTTTTGGTGGCAGCACAGGGGGAGCTGTGACCCAGTGCCTCAGGGTCTGAGCTCAGTCTGGGTTCTGACCCTAAGTTTGAAAACCACTGTCTTAGGGGAGGATTGTCTTCTAAACATTGTACTGCACAGTTAGTTCTCAGCAATTTACATACAACTCTTGCAAAATGTCTTCAAAGTAGATGTGTGCCTGCCACCTATTTGAACAATTAGCTTATGTAGTTGGTAGAAGTAACCAGATTCCCACATAAACTAGCTGGAAGCTGTTACGTTACTAGTTTAATGAAGTGTCTTTTGCAGAACCTGTGTGTAGGTTTAATTGATCTTTTATATTTTCAAAATAAAGTGCAGGAATTTATCCATAAGAGTCTCAGACTAACAGAAACTGAAATGCTAAACTGACATTAACTGTGCTGAAAACCTATCTGTTGCCAGGATTAAACACATACTGACTTTCTTAAAAAGACTTTAATGAGAACAAAATTTCACAAAGTTCCAGTTTAAAAAGGGATCTAGATCTTTCCTAGATCAGTATCAAGGCTGGTCCTCTGTTCATCTTCAGGCAAACAAAAAACACACCAGGAACTAAGGGCCTGGGACATCGAAAGTAATGGCAGAATCATCTTTTTGATGTAAGCTTTACGGAGCCCTAAGATAGTGTTTGGGATACAGATACAAGGACAAGATATTTTATTTATTATAATTATTACTCTTCAATTAAACACAGGCATCTAAACCATAGGCACCTGGATAGGTGATGGTGAACAAAATAAATGGCCAAACTGGAAAGGACAATTTACCAGTTATCTTTTCCCCAGAGCAATCTTCTTAGCAAGAGTGTTGCTCCACACATTAATTTAAAAAAAAAAAAAAAAAAAAAAAAAAAAAAACCCCCCACCCCCACCCATCATTGTGAGAATGCTTAAATCTACAGAGAATTACTGAAGAGATTTCTTTCCCATGTGTCTGGCTGATGAGTCTCTCCCAGATGCTCAGAGTCTAACTCATCACCATATTTGGAGTCAGGAAGGAATTTTTCTCTAGGTCAGATTGCTGGAGATCCCAAGAGGTTATGCCTTCCTCAGAAGTATGGGTCACTTAATGATTTGAACAAGAGTAAATGACTGTAACCTGGCATCTTTAAATCAAGATTTGAGGACTCCAGTAACTCAGTCATAGGTTTTTGGCTTACCACAGAAGTAGATGGGTGAGGTTCTGTGGCCTGTGATGTGCAAGAGATCAGAGTAGATGATCATGACAGTCCCTTTTGGCCTTAAAGTCTGAGTTATCACAAAATTAGAATACAAGTTTTTTAATTAAATTACTAATTTTTTTGGACACTGTGTTCAAGAACACAAAGCTATCTCTTTCTGGTGATGAATGACCATAGTAGTTGCCTTAAGTTTTCATGTAAATAACAGAAAGCAGCAGAATAAGATTGTTTCTGAGAGTTCAAAGATGATGGCAAAAACCATGTTGCAGGATTACCTCTCCAATGTCTCCCTGCACCACTCGAATCGGGTCGATCAGGATATCTCTGGCCAATTTCTCAATCTTTTTACGAAATGTTGCACTGAACAAGAGAGCTGGAAGAAAAAGTCCATTTGAACTCTCTGAAGGGTAACTCCCTTTCTGTACCATGAAAACATTTTGGCATAGATCTTATGAATAAACTTTGTACTACAAAGCTGTAAGAACTGTGCTAAGCATTAGGGATCCCAAGTTCTACTGAATCTTTTACCAACTTTAAGGCACATTTCTGCTGAATCCCTTAGACAGTTCAGGCTTGTATTAATTTACCAGAATACTTTAAATTCATATACAGGATCACAGTTAGAATAATAGCATTTATTCAGTTATCAAAAAACAAGATATAGAAAAAATGTCAGGCCGCATAGTACTCCCATGGCGGCTTCAATCAGAGAATCTCACAGCGTATTAAATAGGAAGTCATTCTAGCAGCTCTTCTCTGACCGAGCTATTAAACAACATTGAGAACAGCTGGAGCTGAATTCTTGAAAGTCTGGACCCACCTGACTTATCCAAGCTCACAGAACAAGTCAGTGGAAAAGCTGGAAATAAATCCAGTAGTCCTCACTCTGAGACACTTGCTCTAACTATTTATCCTGAATGATCCCTCCCAGTTTTTACCCTGTGGTGGCTTGTTTTTAAATATGCTTGTACTTACTCTGTCTGTCGGGGCGCACATGGCTGGCAATTGATCTGACCTGGTACTCTGAGAAAGGAAAGAGGAAAACAGCACATAATGCAAAACCATGTACAATTCTGTTAACCAGTGACAAGAAATCTAGGCAGGGGTTGTGTGTGTTCAGTGGATTTAAAATAATAAACTAGATGATCATAGGAAACAAAAATAAAAAATGCCATCCAGAAAGTCAGAGAGGTAAAAAAGCCAGGATTAGAAAGTAGCAGGCCCTGAATTCCATTGCACTGCCTGTGTCCTTTTCACCAATGATAATGTTGTGCACTTTAAAAGCATACATAGCAAGGATTCTGTCCATACACATTTTCTCAATAGATTTCCAAGTTCTGTTCAACTACAAGAGTTCCAGGGAGCCAATTCAGACTGAAAATTGTGTACCACTACTTCATACTCTATGGAGACTTCCAGTCAGTACGTACCGAAACCCATGTCAAACATTCTGTCTGCTTCATCAAATACAAGGTAAGTGACTCTCTGAAGATTGGTAGCTTTCTTCTTCACATGATCAATCAAGCGACCCTATCAGGAAACAAAAATTAAAATCCACAAGCCTTTTAAATGTAACAAGTGGCAATTTTAATATATAATGCCTACTCAGCATTCATCTGTGCTGGTATTTAATCCTCACTCAGTACATAGGAATATATACTGAAAAAAGGACTTGAATAGAAAATGCCTTAATGCATCACTCCAAAATGAAGCACTGCTGTTCATACAGCAGCTCCATAGCCATTTTATAGTCAAGTCACATATACGTCCAGCATAGTGTATAGGGCAGACTAAGTTTTAAGGTCAGGAGTTTCAAAAGGGTTTAGAGGAGGTAGCCACCTAATTATCTAAAATTCCCATCTCAACATCTAGGGCCATCAATACTGAGAATGAACCTCTACTGGTTTTAATTTCATTCAGTTTTAAAATAAAACATGCACTAAAGACCCCACATCCAACAGACAACCCAGGTTTGTGTCATTATGGCTTACTGCAAAGCAGAAATAGAATGGACATCCAGAGGAAAAGTCCTGCTGTAGCCAAGACAAATATGAGCCACCCATGTTTTAGAATATTTTACAACAATGAACATATTAAATAATGTACATTTAAACATAGCAACAGATCTACAGCAACTGATCCATGAACTGCATCTCCTACACACAGAAGAGTGAAATGACATTATCAAAATATACAGGAATATTTGAGACAATTCAAGAAAGACTCCAGGGACCCTTGAGAAAATGGGCCCGGTTTTGAGGTCATCGACATCTGTGAGATCACAATCAGGCTTTATGTTTGGATACAAAGTAATGGAAACAAAACACAAAAAATATTAGATCTCTTTGGGGGCAATACAAAAAAGTGCTCCTTACGCCTTATGGTATATCTGAGTGCTCTGTACACTCTTGTTAAACAACTCAAATGAAGTGATTTCTACCCATTTCACAATATAAGAGATCTTTCAGTTAGGAAATGTTCACTGATATTCCACCTATAGTTTCCTTTGCTTAGCTGTGTCTCTTTACACTTGGTTATACCACCTTGGACCACTACAGAGCAATAAAACAAACAAGGAGTCTGGCAGCACTTTTATAGACTAATGAATTTATTACTTGCATGAGCTTTCATAGGAGAAAAAAATCACACTTTGATCCCATGCTTGAAGATGGGAAATTTACAGAATGGGAGGAAAATAAATGCATGGAAGTGTTAAGTCATTAAAGCAGTTGTTTAGATTCAAACACTGAGGAAAAGTATATAGATGGTGAGGTTAAATCATCTGTTGTAATAAGAAAAATATCCACAGTCCCTATTCAGCCCTAAAATCAAAAGATGTCAAATCTGCACATGAATTCCAATTCCACGGTTTCTCTTTGAAGGTTCGATGCATTATCCATTTGTTTGAGCACAGCTATTAACAAATCAAAGGCATGAGCAGGCAGACTGAAGTGTTCCCCTAATGGTTTTGGAATGCAGTGATTTCTGATCAGAAATTGTCCTGTTTCTCCAACACATAAGGCATTGCTGGCACTTGACAGCATAAATCACACTGGTGGAGGAGCAGGTGAATGAGTCCTTGATGGTGTAGCTGATTTAATTAGGTCCCGTAATAGCGTCTTCTGTGCAGATAAGCAGGCAATGTGGTTTGTTGTAGGGACATGTGCCTGCTTTAATGTTTCTGTTGTTTGGTCTGTAGTTGCCAGTGAATATCTGCTTACGGTTGAGGTGCTGTCTGTAGGCAAGGAAAGGTCCGTCTCCAAAGGGTGTAAGGAAGCATCTTGTAGAATAAGCTATAGATCCTTGATGTGTTGTAGAGGTCTCTATCACCTATAACCCGTAAGTCAACCAGTGGCATTCTGTTTTCTTTCTTGGGCTTCTCCTGTAGCAGTTAACTTGTGGGTATCATCTGTCTCTGTCAATCTGTTTCTTCACTTCCACAGGTGGGTACTGTAGTTTTACGCATGCTTAATAGAGATCTTGAAGGTGTCTGTCTGTGTCTGAGGATCAGCGCACATGCGGTTATATCTTCACGCTTGGCTGTAGACAATGGATCGTGTGATGTGTCTTGGATAAAAGCTGGAGAGATGTAGGTAACTATAACGATCAGTAGGTTTTTGGTATAGGGTGGTTTTTATGTGTACATAACTGACTTGTACTGTAGTGTCCAGAAAGTGGATCTCCTGGGCAGAATGTTTCAGGGTAAGTTTGATTGTGGGGTGGAAATTGTTGAAATCTCTTCAGAAATCTTCAAGAGCACCTCTGCCATGGGTCCAGATGATGAAGATGTCATTTATGTAGCGTAAGTTGAAGAGAGATGCTTTGGGATGAGACTTAAGGAAACATTGTTCTAAGTCTGCCATAAAATTGTTGGCATATTGTGGGGCCATGCATGTACCCACAGCAGTGCTGCTGGCTTGAAGGCATAAATTATTTTCAAATGTGAAATGGTTTTGTGTGAGTACAGAGTCGCAGAGTTCTGCAACAAGGTGTGCTGTGGCATCATCTGGGATAGTTCTTCTAATGCCTTTTAACCCATACGTGACAGAACTTAGTGTAAAGAGCTTCTATGTCCATAGTGGCCAGGATGATGTTTTCTGGAAATTCACCAATAGATTGGATTTTTCTCAGGAAGTCTGTGGTGTATGGAGATAGCAAGAAGTGTTGATAGCATAAGGTCTGAGAAGGGAGTCCACGTAACCAGATAAGCCTGCTGTAAGAGTGCCAATGCCTGAGGTGATGGGGCATATGGGTTTCCATTTTTATGGATTTTTGGTAGTAGACAGAATATCCCTGGCTGGGGTTCTGGGACTGCGTCTGCTTTGATTTGTTCCTGTGCTAATACAGGGAGTTTGAGTAGATGGGGTAGTTCCTTTTGGCATTCTTCAGTGGGGTTAGAGAGAAATGGTTAGTAGAACATTGGTTGTGTTGGAGAGTTGTTTATAAACCTCCTGATTGTAATCTGATTTATTCATGATAACGATAGCACCTCCTTTATAACAATGTCAGAGTTGTTTCTGTGCCTCTGGATGGCATTGTGTTCTGCATGGCTGAGATTATGGTGTAAGGGATGTTGTTTGTCCACAGTTTTAGCAGTGTTTATCAACTGGTGCTCCACAGAAGACTGGTACTCTGTGGACATAGTGAAGGTATTTTGCAACCAAACTCAACCTGAGTGGCTGAATAGGGAGGGAAGAAGAAACAATGCAGCAAGTTGACGCATGCCTATGAGATTTAAAACACCCCAGCCACAGCAAAATTTCCAGCTGCTTGTCGGCATCTGCTGCCAACTCGCTTCTTTGCTGTGGCTGAGGCATTTTAAATTTCCTGCCACTATTACTGCCAGCATCAAAATCATGTGGAAATAACTTCAACAGTAAGACTTACTTTGACAAACCTTACTCCAAGAATAGACGAACTGTTTTCAAATGTACCAGCCAAAATTTCCATTAAAACGAGCATAATATTTTCAGTTTAAAGTTGTGTGCATAATCATCATCTTTTTTTTTTTAAAAAAAAAAAAAAGCATATTGTATTGGTAAAACTGCATTTAATTTGGTTTCTGGAATCATTTTTACAGGCATGTGTTGTACACAAATATTACAAGCATTACAGCCAGTAATTTTTCGCAGGTGTTCCACATTTTGTAATTAACACCTTTAGGTTCCCCCAGTCCACTAAAAGTTAAGAAACACCACTGTGGAGTACTTTCTACTCTTCTTACTTTTCAAGTTGTAGATATATCTTTATAGATATCTATCAAACTTAAAAGTACCAGAAGATCAAACACCTTGTGCTTTCCAATACTTCAATAATTGGTCCAGAAATCTTTCATGATCTGTTTTCATTTCTGGTGTCCATCGCAGATGGTCACTAGTGTTTTCTTCAATTTGCTGTCTTTCATTTACCCACAGATTTCACTGATATTGATCATTATCAAAATGTAAATCTTTGGACATGTGATTTTTTTTTTTTTTTTTTTTAAACATGTAATGGCCACCCTCCTATTTCTTCCTTTCCAGGAATCAGTATAAACAATGTGGTGGACACTGCTCAAGTTCTGTCCCAGTTACAAAATAGCTGGTGTTTCTAATGGAGTTATAGTGAATCAAGTTAACAGTGGTACAACTTCAAATGACCATACCTAGATTTCAGGGTTAACATTCGACCAAGGTAAAGGACCGTTTACATCTTTTCAGTATTTTATATATTGTCTGCTATTTCAGGAACACACCAATGGAGCTGGTCATATTCCAAAGGTTTTCATCACAGTCTCCAGAATTGGAAACCAAGGGCTGGTACCAAGCGTGCCTCATACTGACTCAACCAGACCTGGTTCTTTCTCCTCTTTGAGTGCTATGGAAAGCTGCAGCACTTGAGTAGTTAAATAAAGAGTTCCCTATCACCAGGTTTCAAGGACTGTCTGTCAATTTTGAAGTCAAAGAAAGCCAGGACCCTCATCCCCAGTCTGGACAAAAGTAAAAAGGTCCATCATCATAAGCTGTACTTACTGGGGTACAGACGACTATCTCTGCCCCTTCCTGCAGAGCTTTGGCTTGTTCCCACATACTTCCTCCTCCATATACAGCTACTGAGCGCAGGTTATATGCCTTACCAAAGCGTTTACATTCAGCATGGATCTGAAAGTTGCAAACAAGGCAAGACACAGTTCAGATTAGAGATTCAAACAAAAAGGTCTTGTTCTTGGAAATATCATCTAATTCTTAAATCCCACCATCCCAAACCTGTGATTTATGTAACTCAAGGGAACATATTAGAAACCTTAAGGGTTGAATTCTGCTCTCAAATACACACGTGCAGCTCCCATTAAATTTCATGGGAAACCCTTCCATGCCTCCAGCTGCAGACGTTGAATTAAAACATTAATACAGATCTTTTCAACTTTAAATCATTTTACAAACATTAAGTAGCCTCAGCAATGTCCTTTTGAGGCATACATTGGACATGCACAGTGACTATATTGAGCTTTCCGCAACAAGATAACTGACATTCTCATTATTGCCATGACAGTAGTAGTAGGCTTATTATGGCACGTCGAGTCTCAATAGGATATAGCATAAGTCACCAGGGAACCAATCTATAATTAACATGTTTAGTTTATTTTACAGATTTGATGCCTGCTTCCTGGGCCTTCCCTTATTTGGAGACACCAATATGTCCAAAATAATGCAGAGAAATATTTCCATGACAAGAGGAGTATTATCTAGATCAGTGGTTCCCAACAATTTCAGTAACAGGGCATACTTCAATGAGACAAACAGTTCCACCCCACAGACACTTACTTCAGCTGAATTGATTGTTCATAAATGTCACATTTACTTGCATTTAATGACACACTTGGACAGCTCTTGTGGCTCACTGGTAGAAAACCACTGGTCTAGATATGGGAATAGGGGATGCTGAGTCCAGGTTCTATTCCTAGCTCTTTCATTGTTTTAGACAACTTTGAGCAAGTCATTTTAGTTCTTTATACCAATTCCCCATCTATAAAAGGGAGATAACACTAACCTACTTCATAGGTATATTAGGTAATTAGTATTGAGATCCCATGATGAAAAGAGTTACAAGGGTAGACTATTATCTTAAATTAGAAACCAGTGAATTAACACACAGTTCAATATTTTTCAGTAGATTATTGCAGATTACTTGCTAATTTCTCTTGCACAGAGACCTGCCATGTTCTACAAGGAAACCACGCTAACAAACGTAATATCTGTCTTGTGGACCTACCTGTTGGCAAAGCTCTCTGGTTGGGCACACAATCACTGCAATGGGACCATCCCCTGGCTCCAGCTCCTTTTGATCCATGATGTGGATCAACATTGGCCAGATGAAAGCTGCTGTTTTCCCACTGCCAGTCTTAGCAATGCCAATCATGTCTCTGCCACTCAATGCAACTGGAACACCCTGAAAATAAACATGTTCTAAACATACATGCCAGCTGACACACAAACAGCCTGATGAAATGAAGAGATTGAAACCCCACCACATGCTCAGGGGGACAGGATGGCACAAGAGATTGCGAAAAGGCACGCAGACCCCTATATCTATGTTACCAAGTTCAGAGATGGATGAACTTGTTAGACAGTCAACTTATATGAAATCAATGGCAGTGGCTCAGTACAATACTCAGTGGATAAACATACACATCACAAATAACTGAAATTCTTGATGAATCTTGGAGGGGTCAAGATACTGAACAGTCCCCTCTCGGTGCTGTCCCTTCCCTCTTGGTTCAGGTGTAGGCACACTGGTGGAATGGTGAAGGGAAGATTTCACTACAAATAACAATACTGTAACAGTACTGAAAACTGAAGTACTCATTTTCTCCCTAAGTACTGCCAACCCAGCATTTTTCAGCAGCAGATATTTATACAAACACAATGTAAATTCATCTCCCATATGCCAATCTCTAGACACAGCACAGCCCGAGGCATGTTACAAGTAAATGCTAGATATAACGTTTAAAAATCCAACACATCTATTGCATTTCTTAAAATATAAAAATTGCAACCCCAGAAAAGTTGGCTATAATCTTATGTGATCGACTAACAGCCTCACTCATTTCACAGGCTACAACATGCAGCAGAATCCCTGTCAGATGAACCCCAATACAGGCATGCTCACCTAACTAAGGCAATGGCTGTGAGATACATTCTAATAGTCAGAAACATCTCCCATGCAGCCTACTCATCCTATTCATGGTACCAGCTAAGTGAACTGTTTGCTAGCACAAGGTCCTCAATGTGCTGTTTTATTTTCATTTTGTCCACTTATTTTTAAAGCAACACAACAAATATAAAAGGGCACCACCTAACAGTGTCATATATTCCTCTGAAAAAAATGAAGAGTCCTGTGGCTCCTTAGAGACTAAAAAAATTTTGGGAGAGGAATAAGCTTTTGTGGGCTAAAACCCATTTCCTCAGATGCATGAAACGTCAGCATTTTCAGTATATACACACGTGCAAGGGTGAGTTACAATTTATGAGGAGGACTAGGCCTAATGAGGTCCATTCAATCAGGGAGGAAGAGGCCCATTCAATTCAGTTGATGAGAAACTGGGAATTGTTAAAAGGGGGAACATTATTTTTTGTAGTGAACTAGCCATTCCCAGTCTCTATTCAGGCGTAATCTGATAGCGTAAAGTTTGCATATGAGTTCCAACTCTGCAGTTTCATGGTGAAGTCTTCCAGAGAGGTAGCCTTGTTAGTCTGTGTACAGCAAAAATGAGAGTCCTTTGGCACCTTAAAGACTAACAGATTTTTTTGGGCATAAACTTTTGTGGGCTCCAGCAGTTTACGCAGAAATCTGTTTTTGAAGATTTTACTTAAGTATGGCAACTTTTAAATCTATCACTGAGCGTCTAGGGAGACCGAAGTGCTCTCCTACTGGTTTTTGAATGTTGCCATTCTTGATGTCTGATTTATGTCCATTTGTACATGGTGGTGGAGCACTGCTGGCACAGGGCAACATGTATTGCATAATATTCCTGATAATTGCTCACACCTGCCATGATTCCTATTGGGGGGGGCAGTGAAAAAAACTGGACATTTACAGTTGACATTTAAAGTAGCAGCAGGTAAACCTATTTTTTTAAATACAATTCAAGTGATTTGTACAGATGTACATGACCTATTCTTTAGGGTAGTGTCTACATAGAAGTTCACAACTGCTCACTGCTTCATATGGACTAAGGGTCATTTTTGCCCATACCGGTTCTGCTGACAGTGCTAGAGGAAAAGCAAGCAACAGCACTCACCTGACATTGTATAGGAGTTGGCTGCGTATACTCAGATTTCCTAATTTGATGCATAAGCTGTTCATCAAATCCAAAATGAGCAAAACTACTGGCAGGTCTAGGGGGAGCAGCACCAGAGACCTAGATTTGAAGAGATGCATTATACAGTGCAAAATAAAAACTTGGAATTGAAAGAGAAGTCTTTATACAATATTAACATAACATTTTTTTTATCAGAAGATGGCACATTTTCATTTTGACAGACTAAGGCTAACTCAGTGTAAAAATATTAAGAGATCTCTTCTGTAGCACTTCAGACTACAGGAGCATGAGTAGTAGTTTATACCAAATTTTGTTTTGTAATTCGGCCAGGTGGGTGTTGCAGGAGCAAACTAAAAGAGTTCCTCAGTTTGCAACAATGCAGGCCTGTTTGAAGAGGACTATACTAGTGACAACAAGAAGCCCCTCAGTTTAGCTCACAGGGACACAGGTGACAGCTGTAATGTCCACCAGGGAAGTTATAGCACGGCACTTTGGTGATGTGCTGCTATCATTCAGCCCCCACCCACCCCCACAGTTCAGAACCAAACAGCTGCACAGACAAGCCTTAAGACCCACAAACCCTTGTGGCAGCTGGGTAACTTTTATTTACAGTGGGGAAACTAATGAGAAAGAGAAGATAAATAGTTTGCCTAAGTCACACAGTGAATCAGTTGGGACTCATATCCAGCCATTCTGACTCTCAAACTAAGATTATCTGAGTTATTTTTTATTTACTGCAGATGATAAAAAAATCGCAGAAGTGGGCATATATAGCATGAAAAAGATTACTGCGATGGATTCAACACAGAGCTCTTATTGTATAATTAAGGAACGAGTCTGAATGATAAATTAAGCTTGAAATGGTCCTTTGCTAATGGTAAAATATTAAATATAAATTCTCAGAATAAACAACATTGAATATCTGACTTCCACAGGTGTCCCAGGACAGAGTACAAATGATTGATTCCCTTTCCATGCATTACTGAAGTTTCATTTTTCTGCAGAAAAATACCCTAGTCTAATTCAGGAGAGTGTGACTGTAGCACTTCTGGGTTTTTTTCTTATGGTAAGCAAACTGTTTCCTTAGGAACCAGAGTTATTAAATTCCCTGATTTATAAACACAAAATAACACCCCTAAATTTAACTATGCCACCAGAATAGTGTAGAATTTCCAAAATTAATGCATTTTACTTTATTCCTCTATTCATAGATTGAGTGAGCTACAGTTTTAAAGTTTTTAGTTAAATGAAATGGGTTTTGTATACACTATTAGTGGGCCTAGACAAATAGGCAAGCATGTTTAATAAACCAAAATAAATGAAAGATGTTGTTTTCCTCCTATTTGCAGACATGCTCCACATCCATGTTGAGAACATAGAAATTCTTTAGGAAATGTCAACTACACTTTGAATACATTGGACAAAGATATTCAAGTGTAAATGGTGGCCTTGGGTGTCCAACATGAGATGCCTCAAAGGGCCCTAATGTTCAAGATGTGCTCAGCACCTGCTCTTTGAAAATCAGACCTTTTAGAATACATCAAGCTGGACATCCAAAAATCACTGTTCATTGGCCATAATAACCACTAAAGCAGTGGTTCCCAGGCTGTGGTCCACAGACCTCTGGGGGGGCCACAGAGTGGCTCCAGAAGATCCACGGACAGGCTGGGAGTTGGGGCCAGACACTGCTGGGGTCTCTGGTTTCCATGGAAACCCAGGCTTCTGGTTCCCCCAGGCAGGGAATTTTTAAAACTCCCACCCTGCCTGAGCACACAAACCATGCTCAGGGAGAGCAGCCTGGGGGATGGCCAGGTGCTGCTGGCCAGGTAAGGAGGGGAAAAGGGAACTGGGGTGGGGGTGGGGGGGGAAGGAGATGGAGAACCAGCAGGTAGGAGAGGGTGGTGAAGAACAGGCTGGCGGGTGGGGAACATGGGGAGGGGGCAGGGGGCCATGGCTGCTCCCCGCTCCCCGGCTGGAGGAAAGGGCCATGGCCATGGCAGTTCCCAGGCTGCAGGAGGGGGTCATGGCCACAACAGCTCCCCTGCAGGGGGCCATGGCCATAGCAGCCCCTGTTCCCTGGGAGGAGTGCGGCATGGGCCCAATTCTGCCCACAGTGGCACCAGGCACCTTCCGAGGGGGCACAATTTTTTTATTCTCTACTGAAAAGGGGTCCTCAGCCTTAAAAAGGTTGGGAACCCCTGTACTAACAAACTCAAGGAGTAAAAGTGATGGCTTTTTTTCCAGCTTACCCGTAGGTTTAATTTATGTCGTAGTTCCACTATCTGCTGTGGGGTGAGGCTGGTGATTTCTTCATGCTCATCATAGAAGTTTTTCTCAAATGGTGGGTATTCAATCTGCAGGTTTAATTACTTGCAATTAGTGTACAAGTGAAGAGTCCATTCTGCACCTTGGAAGGAAGGTTTTCCTTTCCAGAGCAGTCTGAAGTTAGCCAACTGATGATCTGGGAGGGCATTTGTTTATCTGAATTAATTTCAATGTCAAGAGTCACATAAAGGACACTTGAAGTGACACAGCAGTGAAGTGCTGTCTACTATGATTGGCTGCACTGGAGAAGTTTGTTTCACAGCTAATTTGCTTTTCTCAGCAATCTTCTTCATACCTTAAAACTTGGCTCTAGTTCAAAGCCAAAAGGTACTCTGAGTTGTCTGCCACCTGTGCAGAGATCACACCATTCTGCTAGTGGATCCAGGATGCTGGTCCTAATCCTGGAAAGTGCTGAATATGCTCCACTCCCATTTTAATCAGTAGGAGAAAAGGGAACTCAGCAGGATTGATCTCAGAGACTTTTTTTTTTTTTCCTGAAGTTCTTGGTTGCCTGAGACGCTTGATCAGGAGTGCTCAACCATTGCCAATACACTAGTCCTATACTTTCAGGCCATTTTGACTGGTAATCTATGTTCCCCTGCTATCTTAATGAGCCTCTGCCCTGAGGTCCAGTGTGCTACCATATCCCATCTTCCTATCCACTGTGGATGTTCTATCCAGTTATCGGGCTTGGCATGCACCACTGCTGGCTAGCATGAGCACAACTCTGCAGCTGGCAGTGGCATCACATCTTAGTCTGGTAAATTAGCTGCGGAGGAAGTTGTAATTTACTCTTCTCAATGGAATCATATCATCTAAATGCAACAGATCATGTTATGAGAGCCAGGAAAATTTAGATAGTTTGCTTTTTAAAAAGAGGGACATTTTTCTCTCAAGGTCACTTCATGTCAAGTGGTAAGATGATGACAAGGTCAACAACTTCTGACTGAGATCCTTTATGCTTTTTAACTCTACTACCTCCCTGGACACCCTTCCACTTATTCATCCTTCCACAAAATAATGACTTAACTTCTTACCTCTCTTCCTTATAATTGACACGTGTAACTCCCAATTCTGTTCTTCTCCATTACCTCAAACAGACAGGGCCCCGACACGGCAGGGAGAAGTAGTACACATTACTGGGGACCAGAGGCCCTGTGGGGCCCAGCTGAGGCTGCAGCCTCCATTACCAGGGGCCTCATGAAACAAGTTTGTACTGGGCCAAAAATAATTATGCTTGGGCCCTACAAACAGATCAAAATTAGTTTTATAACAACTTAGCTAGCAAACTCTTCAATCACGTAGCTTTTTTGAGGTACCCCACAAATCTGGCTCATTTATGGTTAGAAGAAACTCCATTCCTACCTCTGAATGATCAATAGGTGGAAGAGGATCAATGATTTTTTTGGACGGTGCAATTGGATTCCCATCACTATCATATTCTAAATTATCCTCTTCCTCTTCTTGCACCACACCAGCAGTAGGGTTTTCTGCCATGTAGCGAAAATATGCTTCCTGCAGCAAAACACATCAGTAAAATCACATACAAATACGATGGGCAAATACTACTGTAGTTTTGATTAACCGGTTCATATATTTGATGGTTGCTTACTTTAACAGCTATCACTGAAGGCCAAATGTTCACTAAAACTGGCTCTTCTAGTGAACAGCAACAGTTGTAAAGTCCAAGGGTAGGACAATCAGAAGAAATGAAGAAAGCTGCTGTAATGTTCACATAGTGCCACAGAATGCTTTAAATTTCTTTTCTTCTTTGAGAGACTGTTTGTACCATGAACTGTCATGTGTTATGCTTTACTAAATGGCAGGGTCTATTCTTATATACACAAAGACTACAAAACAAATGCTGCTGCCTTTTAAAAAAGGAATTTTGAACAAGAAGTGATGATACACACATTTTTTAAAACACAACCCCCTCAAATGTTTATTTGCCATCTCCCCCCAACTGTCCTCTGAGTGATGAAAAGGTGTTTCGTTCAACATACTAACAGACAGTCACCAGCCTATTTCAATGGGAAAGAAACAATTCCAAAAGAGCCTTTCAAGAGAAGTACAAGTTGGAAGTCATTGAAAGCACTGGGAAATTCCACCCTGGACATCTAACAAGGATGAACATGTTCTATAGAGACTCATTTAGCTCACACAGTTAATCCACGAACTAAAACATTCTCCCAGGGAAATGGGCTTCTCACTTGACTTCTTAGCAAAGACTTAGGGCCATATTTCCAAAATTGAGTGTATGTACCTGCGTGCAAATATTTAAACTTGTCTAACTTTCACATGTGCATTCACCAGGCCATTTAGCTGTTTAGATAACCATCTGTGCATATAATATGCATAGCCTCAAGTATTTGCAAGCATAAGTTAGCTTCATTCAAACGTACATAGGTAAAACACTTTGGTGTAGTCGTACATTACTGAAGCTAACAGAATAGCTACCAACACATCACAGAGTATCAAATAATTAGGACTACCAGTCCAAGAAATTAATAAAGTACACTTTGAAATGAAGCCCCTTCTTCATTTATTATCTATATTAACACACGTCTGAGTCCACTTACTGTGTGGCAAGCTAGACTGTAAAACTACTGCAGCCCAGCATGCTGCACACTAAGTGGCCAGGTGGACCCGACTGTAGTTTCAGTACAAAAAAGCACACAAGGGAATCTCTAGTATACTTCAGCAGGGTTCATCCAAACATTTAATACACAGCATGCTGTTGATTTAAACTCCAGCTTGTCGCACAGTAAGTGTATGCGCAGACATGTCCTTATTGCTTTGCCTAGATGCCTCAGTCAGGATTGAGCCCTAATTTGTGCAAACAAAGTAAAAGATGATCTCTGCCCCCGAAGAGTCACAAAATCTGGCCAACTGTCATCGGAGAGACTTCCCAAGGTTCCATTAAAGCTCCGTATCAGATGACTATGATAGACAGAAGAGCAGACCACCTCCATGGATAGAAGCTTGGTGCAGTGAATTGGCTGACCTAGTAGCCGAATAATCGGTAACATTTCAGAGAAGAGAGACCTCAGACAAATTTTAGAAAATTTGGTAACTTTTTAGAAACCTTTTATTGATTCCCAGCAGACGGAAACAGACACTTCACTCTCCTCTCCCTTCCCTAATCCCTTTCCTTCCTCTCCCACATCTTTTCCTGACTGATGTTCTATTATTTTTGGGGAGGGCAGGGTGGAATCAATATAAATAAGAGAGATTACTATAAACATTTTAGAAGAGGCCCACAGGTATCAAAAATGCTGTTTGTATTATTTTAAACCCAATCAGCTGAAAGATCCTCTCACATACAAGTAAGAAATAGCGAGATTTTGATCCCAATATTCTTTATTTCTTTTCTGAAGCATCTGGAAAGGCAGGGACAACTACCAGACTCTGTCACTGAACTGCCAGGTTTGTTTCAAATGGTATTCTAATTTTGCTTAAACCTAAGCAGTTAGATTTGGGGGGGATAAAAGAGATAGAAAGACTGCATAGGAACTCACTTGGTCATCTTCCTCTTCAATGTCATCGCGAATACCCCTGGAAAAACAAGCGGAAAAAACAAACTTCCCTGCAAATGTTCCACATACCCAGCTCTGTACTTTCACTTGATCAGTGCTGAGCTCCATACTTTAGTGGAAGACACAACACTAACAATAATCAAGCAGCAATTAGATCACTGTATAATCCCATCCCACAGGAGTTTTCATAATATGCACCCTGCACAAGTTTCATTTACTTTACAAGCATGACTGAAGATTAGGAATTCTTTGATGTGGCTTCTACAGTGGAAGTTTTTTTTTTTTTTTTTTTAAAGAGAGCATTTTGGTTTAAGTCCCTGATGTGACCAAAAGATGTTATTACAAGCTCCATAATTAGAGAGGGAGAGAAGTCAGGAAGTTTGAATCCAGTTTAGAGCTTTCCCATAGCTGGTGGTGGTTTGGATCCAGTGTTCTGTTTCATTCAGGCCTATGTACAGCCCAATCAACGCCATGGAATACAAGCTACATTAACGCTTCTGATGTTCACATAAAGTATCAATAAGTATGCAGTTGTTTCACCTGATCACTGCAGGCAGGCAATCTACACGTAAAATCGGCTTCTAATTCTGAGCTCACTGCTTCTCAACTGTGGGGATCAGCATATGCCACTTCTTTTAAACCCTGACCTAAGTTTGGAAGAATCTCAGCATCTTTTGCACGGTTTTGTTTGTATATATCAAAATTTGCCTGTGCTGCTGAAGCAATGGGTTCTTTCACCAGATGATCCCAACTGAGTCATCTGCTCTAATAAATATGGTTTTAAACAAACCCAAACATTCCTAAGCACTGGGGAACAAATAGGTTGATCTGGGCCAGTCTGACAATCTAGTAAAGCAATTCATTGCCAAACAGAGATCTCAGTTTAATCCCTCACTCTATAGGTTTGCGTGGCCTGGGATTCCTGAACAAGGAGTACCAGAATCACACTTGGAAACAACTTCCTTTAGATATTTGTTCAGGGAGGCAGTGACTGGCTCTGGAGGGACTGAGCCCAGTGTAGGGGCACAGATGGTTGCTGCAATGTAGGGACTTTGAATTCAGGGAGAGAAGAAAGGTCATCAGTCAAATCTCAGTGAACCTTTCAATGTTTTGTTTTGGGTCACCTCAAAGGATTCTGCCCATCTATCATCTAATGCTATTTGATTACACAAAACTTTAGCCACTGGTAGGGCTAAATGCTCTTGTTATCCACTATGTTTACATTACAGGGATCTAAAGAACCAATTCAGTTTAATGTAAAATGGAAAAAATGCTTTTATAAGCCTGGAACACACTAAACGCCCTTACAAAGCAGAATCTGAGAGGTACCGAAGAGAGCTTACTTTGAATTCTTTCTTTCCTTGTCTTTGTCTTCAAGTCTCTTCATGTCTCGAGCTGCTTGATCCTAAGAGGACATAGAATTGTATCACAAAATCAACAGCAAGGGTAAGGCTTGGAAAGGAAAACTTCTTGTAATGTTGTCTGTACAAAGGGAGGAATAATCTTGCAAAGCATGACAGTAAATCTGATGGCGGGGGGAGGTCAGTCATATTGTAATAGGAGCAAATTAACCAGCACTAGATCATTCAGTCAAGCCTCAGAGACAAAACTTTTGGGATTCAAGAGTCTCTCATTCCATATCCTATTATACTAAGTCTATCATGCCACTGACTAACCACTTTGGAATTTCTAGCCTAAGGTTTTTTAACATCATTCTCAAAAGCAGTTTTCACCACACACTGGTCAAGAAAGCTATATTAGAACCCAGGTTGCACCAACCATCTTTAAACATGGTTGCAGCTGGAAGAGTTGATGCCAAGGCATAAATCATTCAGCTCAAAGTCACAAAAAAGTACTAGCTCTGTTATTTAAAGTGAACTATTTTACTGATTGTTTAGATCCCTGGTGATGTTATAGTTCTCCTGAAGGTTGAAGGCAGTTTGAGTGAAAGTAATGAAATGATAAGATTTCATGAGTCTCAGGGCAGGAAGGAGAGAGGGAGTAGAATAAGAACAGATTTTTAAAAAGCAGACAGTAAACACACAGAACTGGTAGGTAAGGCACATAGGAAGGAAATCTAAGGGAAAAAGGAGCTAGCAGTTTCTTCAAAAGAAAAAATATTAAAAACCAAGCTACCCAGATGCAAAGAAAAGACAGGAAGACTAAAAGAATAAAAGTAGTAGTCACCAGGCTCCATCAGGAGCTGCTCAACGCCTGAAATTTGAAAAAGAATTCATTGAAAAGTGGAAATTGGTAAACTGCTAAAGAGATATACAAAAGAATAGCATGAGCATTCAGGAACAAAATTGTAAAGGCTAAAGCAGAAAATGAGTCACACCTAGCAAAGGACATAAGAGGCACTAAGAAGAGGTTCTACAACCACATAAGCAGAAAGAGATGGAGGAAGAAAGCATAGGTCATCTACTTAGAGGGGAATGAGAGCTAACTGATACCATCAAGAAGGATGAGAGTTTTAATGCCTATTTTGCTTCTGTCTTCACTAAAGAGTTTAATTGTGATCAGATACTTGACAAAAATATTAACAAGTGCAGGTGGAATGCAAGGGAAAGAACAGGCTAAAGATTATTTAGATAAGTTAGATGTATTTAAGTCAGAAACGCCTGATAAAATTCACCCTAGGGTACTTAAGCAACTAGCTAAAGCAACCTTGGAACCATTAGCAACCATCTTTGAAAACATTTACAGGACAAGTAAAGTTTCTGAGGTTTGGAGAATGGCAGACATACTAGCTTTCTTTCAAAACAGGGGAATGAGAAGGACTCAGGGCATTACTGACAAATCAGCCTAACTTCAATACCTGGGAAGATACTTTAACAAATTATTAAGAAATTAATTTATAAACAAATTGAGGATAATAGGGTCATGAATAACCACAAAAATGGATTTGTCAAGAACAAATTATGCTATACCAACCTAATTTCCTTTGACACATTTACTGTCCTAGTGGGTTTTTTGGGGATTGGGGGTGGGGATGAATTAACAGACATTATCCTGCCTTTACAAAAGCTTCTGACACACACATGACATTCTTATAAGGAAAATAAGGAAACATGGTCTAGAAGGGTGTAAAACTGGCTAAAAGACTATACTCAAGGATTAGCTATCAGACGCTCACTGTCAAACTGGATGATGTATCTAGTGGGATCCTCCACTATTCAGTATTTTTATTAATGACTTGGCTAATGGAGTGGAGAGTAGACTTATAAAATTTGCAGGTGATAGCAAGCGGGACGGGATTGCTAGCACTTTAGTGGACAGAACTGAAATTCAGAATCCTCTGACAAATTGGAGAATTGGTTGAATTCAACAAGATGAAATTCAATAAAGACAAGTGCAAAGAACTACACATAGGAAGGAAAAATCAAATGCACAAACACAAAACTGGAAGAAACAGGCTAGGTGGCAGTCCTGTTGAAGAGTACCAGCAGATTATAACAGATCACAAACTGAACGATTCAATGTGATGCAGTTGTGAAAAAGACTCGCATTACTCTGGGATATATTAACAAGACTGTCACATGTAAGACATGGGAGATTACTTAGCATTGGTGAGGCCTTAGCTCAAGTCCTTTGTGGCACACTTCAGCAAAGATGCAGACAAATTGGAGAGAGTCCAGAGGAGAACAACAAAAATGACAAAAAGATACAGAATACCTGATTTAGGAGGAAAGATTAAAAATAGGGTATGTTTAGTTTTGAGAAAAGATTGAGTTGGGACCAGTTAACAGTCTTCAACAATGTTAAGGGCTGTTACAAAGAGAACATGGATGAATTGCTTGACACATCCACAGAACGTGGGACAAGAAATAACGGGCTTCATCTGCAGCAAGAAAGACGCAAGTTAGATATTTGGAAAATCTTTCTAATTAAAGGTATAATTAGGTGCTGTAATAAGCTTCACAGAGAAGTTGTGGAATCTTGTCAATGGAGATTTTTATTAATGGGAGAGACAAACTTGTCAGGGATGGTCTAGCTATATTTCTGTCCCACCTCAGTGTAGAGGTCGGAAGTAAATGTCCTCTCAAGAACCCTTCCAGATTTACATTTCTACAATTCCTTCAAAAATTTTATTTTAGCTTTAGTCACTCAAATGGTTTTTACACATTTGGGGATTTTTTTCCCCCTCAAATTCTCATGAAGGTAATAGGCAAGGACTCTGATATACCTAGTACAGCCTTATCCACATCTACTTTCAGCAACATTATTGCTAACAGTGCTTATATGAGTCCTACTCTAATCCTTAATCTTTTGTACATTTCTGTTTCCTACTTTTGACAGGAGACATTTTTCACACCTAGATTCATAAACACTTAACGGATTGGGACTTGCCTCCACCTCAGCCATAAACGCTTCCAAGGGATCATCTTCACTATCGGAGTCAGCCAATTTGGAACGAAACTGCTGGCGAGTGGGGGAATTCTCTGCAGGAATGTATGGCAAATCAACATTGCTGGAATCTTCCTCTTCATCCTCAAAATACCTGACAAATAAAAGAGAGTAGCTTATAGCAGTGGTTCCCAATCTTCTCTCTGTTGTGGCACATGTTGATACCTTTAATCATTTTGAGGCACACCACCATATAGTCCAAATAAACTGATGAATATTCGCGAGCCAACCCAGAACTCATACAGTAGTTTTTAAAAAAATTCTGTGGCACACCTGCTCGGGTCTGAGGGCATATCCGTGTGCCATTTCACACTAGTTGGGAAATGCTGGTTTATAGCACAGTAATGGGCAAGTCAGCACATGGCTATAACAAGTCAAGCAAGGCTTTTCCACAACTACTGTTTGTAAAGCCATTGGTCTGGTCTCTATATAACTGACTGGAATGAGTAACAAAACTGTATTCATCTGGTTCTTTCCATTAAAGGACATCATCGCACTACAGGTATGAACGCATTAAGCTAGTAAGGCAGCTGATTGGGGTCAATGCTTTCTCTTCCCCAAGCCTTCTCCAGAGTAAGGTGCTGCAGCAGCTCACCCTTCTGTCACCCTCCTCTTCAGTGTGTGTGTATATGTGACTATAAGGAGGACTGGGCAGGAGAACAATGTTTTCAGGAAGCTAACAACACACACCTGTATTTTGTTAGTCTTTGATGATGATGGTCAGTACCTCAGCCAGTGTATAGCTAAGACTGAAGTACAGATAAGTGTGAGCTAGCTGAAACTCAGCCCAAACAAGACAGACAGGGGAGGCAACCAGAAATCTATCAACCATTGCAGTGACTGATAGCCTCACAATCTTTAACATGTTTAAATATGCTCTACAATCAACAAGCTTAGGCACAGAGAGATTAAATTACTTGCCTAAGATCATACAGGAAGTCAGTGGCAGAGCAGGGAACTGACCCTGGTTCTCCAAAGACCAAGAAGAACACCATAACAACTGGACCATCCTTTCTTTTAATAAGAATCAACTTCAGATCATTTGACTGAGGGAGTATGCTTGCTATCAGTTGTTATGCTTTGTAAGTTCAGGGTGATTTTAGACTCCCGGCTGCTATTCAGCATTCATATTACAGAAGTACTCCAGTCAGCTTTTTATGCTTTGCATATGGCTAATAGGTTGTGACCTTTCATTCTGGATGGAGGCTTTGCCACTGTTATATCTGCTTTTATTAATTCACGATTAGACTAGTGCAAGTACTCAACATTGGGCCCCACCTTAAACCCATTCAGAGACTGCAGCAGATGCAGCATGCAGTGGGCTCTCTTACTGAGTGGGGCATCTTGCTGGCAACATACCATAGGAGTGCTCCCAAACTGCATTGGTTGACTGGAATTTAAAGTATTAAATGGTCAGGGACTGGCCTACTGCAGGGATCACCTCCCACTGCAAGTCATTCTGTCACAACTGTAGTCAACAGCGATATTCAAGATGGATTTCCTCATTAGTCGTGGTCTAAAATAGCATGACTTTTGTGCCCTTCTGAACATGCTGCAAAAAACACATCTACTAGGGCTTTTGGAGGGGGCTGAGGCACGTTTCCCATAATAATGAAAGGGTGGAAAGGAGGGCTTGTAGGTGGCTGTCTGGCTAAGTTCCTGTTAAAATGATTATGTAAAATGTACTGGGATCTTATTAGATAACCTAATGCTATGTTACAATACCTAGGCCCTTGGATAGGCATCTTGTTGTTCTTTTAATATAAATCATTAAAATAAGCTTCACAAACACCTCACAAGTCATAGAGAAGAATATTATTCCCCTTTCACAGAGATGGAAACCCCAAACTTAGAGAAATTAATCTAGTTCTCTGCTTGTTAGACTACTGCAAGTGTTCAAGTTGATCAATAAAATCTGTTCCTTGAAACCCATACAACAATCAAATCTAAAACAGGAGACGCAAAAGAATGTAGCACAGCTTACGCATTCTCCTCATCAAAGTTTGCCCGCTTTGATCCAATTTTGTAGAAAGAAGGGAGCTGAGGGGGTGCTGACTTCCCAAATGCAGCTGAAGAGCCAGCTGTTCCAAAAGCACTATGGGATTGTTGAGGGAGTTTTGGTTCTTCTTTCTTTCCAGAGGCTATGGCAAATCCTCCAAACCCAAAGCCTCTTTTGGTGCCAGGTCCACCTTTATTCCAGTTCATGATGTCAGCGATATCTCTGTTAGGGTCAGAACGTACAGTTAACATTCTCTCTGTTATAATATGCCAAATACAAAAGGCACTAATTCCTCGACCAGGGCTTTCTACAATCATCTGGAGAGAAATGTTTGAGAAGACAACCTGAACTGTTTCCCAACTAGGATTTTAGTTCTGTTCCTCTATTGAAAACAACAATATATTAACTTTGCATTAAAGAAAAATGAACAGATTGCTGTCTAAAACATTATATCCCTCAGAAAGTTCCATCAGTGAAGAAGAAATACATATTACCATGTTAATGGTTAAAATAGTTATCACCGTTTGTTGACACGATACTTAAACAGTCCTACCCCAATCCAAGGCAGGCAATCAACCCAAGGGAGGACCCTGAACAGAAGAACCTATCTGGGGGGGAAAAGTCAGCTGAATAAGTATTTTGCATTTCTGTACAGTCCCATCCCTGAATGTCTCACAGCTCTGTAAATACTGCACAGCTGAAATTTAGCCACCTTTAGAGAGGAGGGAAATAACCAATTAATACACAGCAAACTACAAAACCACAGGCTGAAAGGAAATGTTGGTCAAGGACAAAAAGTCAAGCCTTACTTCTTAGGAAGCGTGCTGTAGGATATTTAGGATACTCAGAGTAGGCAGTATCTCAGTTTTTGAGGTCACATTTGAAAGACTTCCACCCAATAAGTTTGCACAGAACTCAGTTTTCTATGTCAGGGAATGAAGAGTTTTGGGACTGATGCTGCTAGGATTTGATCCCGATTCCATGAAGTTTGGTATCTCAAAATGCTTGGGCCAGTAAAGTCATACCTTCAAGGCATGAAAAAAAGGCATGATTCATTTGATTCATTTTTCAGCTGTGTTCTAGTCAGAAGGCTCCTACTTAAGCAGTCTTATTAGACAACTCTCTGCATTCATGGGGACTCTTTCAATGAGATTACAGCGCATAGGTAAGAGAAATAACTTGCAAATCTCAAAGTAAATCAATCCTACACACAGCATTTACCAGTTTGGAATCTGCTCAACGTAACTGAAAGTCTAGAAAATGGAGTTCACTAGGGTTTTGTGGAAAAAAAATCACCCCCCTGCTCTCTGTGGATGAGGCTGATTCTAATAATCTGTTCTCCTCTCTTGCACTGACATCTTCAAACCTGCTGATGATTTGTAATTCTTTTAAATTATTAAATTATTTTTAAAGATTTTTTTTTCAGTGTGTGAACTAAAGAGTTGTTTTTCCATAGAAGAAAGCTGGAAAAACAAATATCCAGTTGATGGACAACCAGAAACATTAAGTTCTCTAGTGTCTGCAAAACTTCCCACAAAATCTACCACACCTGATTACAAAGTCCACTCAAGTCTTTGCTATTGATTTTATGTGGACAGTGCTCGCACACTAGAGTGATGACCTGCAGCAGAAAACACTAAAGATGGATTGAGAGGTCCATACGCAGATTTCCCCATCAAATTCATTCTGTGAAAGAGAATGAGAATCCTGTGGCACCTTGTAGACTAAACAGATTTCTTTGGGCATAAGCTTTCATGGGCTCCAACTCACTTTGTCAGATGCATCTGACGGAGAGGGTTAGAGCTGACGAAAGCATATTTCCAAAGAAATCTGTTTGTAAGGTACCACAGGACTCTTACTGTTTTTGCTGTACACAGACTAACACAGCTACTCCCCCCCCCGGAATATACTGGAAAGGAGACACTGAGGCCTGTATCCTTTCTAGAGGCCTTTGCCTTTAACAGTAGGAACACCAGAGCAGTCTCCCCATCCCCCAGTTCATCACAGTTTAGGAATTTTACTGGTTAAGAGAAGAGAGATTGAAACGTTGTCTCCTGGGGACTATATGACTTAAGGATAAAGAGGAAGACTTACACCATGGCCTCTTAACTCTACAACATTATTTCATTTTGAGGGAGATCCTACACTGGCCCAATGGGTGCAGGATAGAATTGCAGCTGAATCCCTGCCTTGAAAAGACAGGAAAGGAACACAGCAGCCTCCCCTCTCATAGAACACCCTCAATTTGCAGAAGAAATGGCACAGGAAGTTGCACATCTCTTTCCACATCACCCAGTCAGGAATGGTGTGTATACTGGGGTAGGGTAGGGAGAGAGAGAAAAAAAAAAAAAACACATTGCACATCTTCACATTAAAGTGCACTCAGTCAGGGACTGGGTATGTATAATGAGGAGACGGGGAAGGAAGGAAAACCACAGTGCAGCAACAGCAGCAGATCCCATTCCTTCCCCCAAGCTCATCCTAAGTGGGTTGGGAAAAAACTCTTGCACCACCTCTTTCCCCACCCCAAGATCCAAAATTTTAGGGCACCATGGGTTCCCCTTCATCCCAGTGAAAATGCCACCATGCACTGGGGTGGTTGAGCACTATAGCACTGACTGGAGGAACAAGACCTCAGGTGTCCTTGTAGGACAAGGAACACTGAAGCTCCATTTGGGGGCAAGAGCCATGCTGCCCTAGGGGAAAAGTGACACAGAGTTGGTTCAAGAGTGAGATGCACTCTGCTCTTGAGGCAGAGGACTCATCATAGCTTGTTAGGGAATGAGACCGCCACCACCCTGGTGGAAGAGTGTGCTGCCCTAGCTCAGGCTGGGGAAAAAGCATCTGACAAAGTAGGATTTTCTCCCACAAAAGCTCATACGAAAAATAAATCTGTTAGTCTTAAAGTGCCACACGACTCCTTATTTTTTTTGCTGGACTAAACTAACACGGCTACCCCCCTGCGGGAAAAGGCCACACCACACTAGCACAGCTTGCGAGTGAGATCTACACCACCCTAGGGGAGGGGCTGTGGGGGTGAGATCAGTGTTGCCCCCGAAGAGGAACAGCTATAGCTAAATGTAGAGGCGAGATCCCCCACTGCCTCAGGAGGAGGGCTGAATGTAGCTCAATGCATTGGGGGGGGGATCTCCGCCAGGAATCTCCCACCACTTGAAATTGGGTGGGGTGTAGGGGGGCTCACTACATTGGTATAACAGTGTTACTAACTGACCACGGGGGGGTACTGGGAAATTCAGAGTGATGTTAGAGAAATGTCTGATCGCTGCTGCTTGAGAAGGAGCAGCTGCAGCTCTCGGAGGGGGAAGGGCCGCCATAGCGGAGGGGGAGGGGCGGCTGTAGCTGGGGGGGGGGCGGCAGCAGCCAGAAGCGCCCCCTCACGCCGGGCCCCGCTCCCCGGCCTTGGCAGTCTCTGGCAGGGGGCGGGCTCTTTGTCCGGGCCGAGCCAGGCCAGCGCCCCACCAGCCGCACTAGGCCGCGGCCGCCATCCGCCGGCGAGAGGCCCCAGCGGCGGAGCCGTGCGAGGGAAGCGCGATGCGGCCCCTTCCGGGCGCCCCCCTCCCCGACTCACTCGTTCCTCGGCCACCGCCGCGCGCTCCCTCCGGCCGCCTCTGCCTCCGTTACCGGGAGGGGGAGGGGAAGTACGTGCGTGGGCGGCGAGATGATGTCACCGCGTTGCTGCGTGACATGCGCAGTGGCGGCTGCTGAGGCTGCGCCAGAGGGGGAGGGACTGGGGCGAGCCCTAAGTTCGCGCGCGTGGCAGATAGAGGGCGGTCAGGCGGGAAGTGCAGGGCTGAAGCCAGGTTGCTCTTGACTTGACTAACACTAGTACTGCTAATTAACTTTATGCCAAAAAAACAAAACAAGGAGTCGTGTGGCACTTAAAGACTAACGGATTTATTTTTCGCATGAGCTTTCGTGGGAGAAAATCCCACTTCGTCACCTATCTTCGAAGCATCTGACGAAGTGGGATTTTCTCCCACGAAAGCTCATGTGAAAAATCAATCTGTTAGTTTTTGAGTGCCACTCGACTCCTTGGTTTTTTTCGCTGGACTAGACTAACACGGCTATCCCTTTGGAAATTTAACTTTACGGGCTGTTAAATGATTATCATGGGACGAGACGACGACACTGATTAATAAATAATTAATAATAAACAATAACAGTTAACAGTTGGCTATTTTAGTTGAATTCGGTGCTTTCTGCACACACGAACACATCTCGGGCCAAAAATAGGAGGGATGAGGAGCATGAATGAGGGACAAGAATAGGAGGGATGTTGCACTAACAAATTCTGCTTGTCAGTACTACATGAACCAATAAAAATAAATTAAAATCAGGAATGTCGCAGCCCCAGAGAAAGACCCAGGCCCAAGCCCTGCCCCTACCCCATCCAGTGTTGGGCTCCTGCCCCCACCAGCCTGGCCCCAGGTCCTGGGCAAGGATGGGGCTGGGA
This sequence comes from Podocnemis expansa, assembly GCA_007922195.1. Classification (NCBI taxonomy): domain Eukaryota; kingdom Metazoa; phylum Chordata; order Testudines; family Podocnemididae; genus Podocnemis; species Podocnemis expansa. The sequence goes on along the minus strand of ML681990.1, from coordinate 10,424,900 downwards.
GAGGCGGGCGCTGCTATGGGCATCTTGGCCTCGATCCCCAGCCGGGAGAGGCAGGCGCCATGGTGGGCAGCCCAGGCTGGATAGGCGGGCCCTGATGCAGGCACCCTGGCCCTTGGACCCCAGTCGGCGCCAGGGCCGGGGGTAGGGTTACCAGATATCAAGGCATGAAAAGGAGGACAGGGAAGTACAAAAAGGAGGACATTGAAGGACAGAGGGAGAAAATGTAGTATTAATGTAATATTCTTCTGTTTTAGGGGCCCTGGAATGCTTCCCCCTAAAATCTGGATGTTCCGGGGGCCTTCCAGCATACTCTAACCCCTCTAAGTAAAAAGCCAGACAAAATCATGTATATCTAAAATGCCTGCCAGACAGAGGATGTGAAGGTAAAAAGGAGGATGTGCTCTCCTTTTGCCTGACATCTGGTAACCCTAGCCGGGAGATGCAGAGGCTCCCCCTGGAACTTGGGGCACTGGCGCCGAGACTCAGGGAACATGCCCCCATGCCAGGCACCAGTGATGCCCCTAATTAAAATCATTATGTTTTATTAGGCTGCTGTCCTATAGAACAGATTGTCAAAGTGTTTTTACAAGCTTTACCTAACTAATGTGAACAGAAAACATAACTGCAAGAGATTATTAAATAAACAAGTAGATGTTTCCATGGTAAGGTTACCATCTATCTTCGCAGCTTTGTGGGTGTCACCATTCATCATCTTGGGACATATAACATCTGGTGATTAATGTGGGAGTCAATAAGCACATTGACAAGGGTGATCTATTTGATACGGTGTGCCTATCCACTAAAGCAGTCCAACTAGGCAGTCATGGGGTAAGAGGGAATGTCCTTACATGAATCAGTAACTAGTTATGAAACAGGAAAAAAGGTCAATAAAGGGAAAAAATGGCAAAATTTCACAATGGAGTTAGATAAATAGCAGGTCCTCCAAAGATCTGCAGAGGTGACTAACAGGGAGGCTACAATGAAAAAACTAAAAATCATGAAGGGGATGGAGAAAGTTAAGAGACAAGAGTTATTTCCCCCTCATATAATGCAAAAAGTAAGGGGTCACCTCATAAAATTATTAGGGAGAAGCTTTAAAATAAACAAATTGAGTACTTCTTCACACAAAGCAGATTCAACCTGGGGCACTCATTGCCAAAGGATGTCGCAAATGCCAAAATATACCTGGGTTCACAAAAGAATGAGATAAATTAACGGAAAATAGATCCACCCATGGCTATTAGCCAAGATGATCAGGAACGCAACCCCATGCTCTAAGTATCGCTAGAGAGAGAGAGAGAGAGAGAGATTAGATAGCTCACTCAAAATTGCCCTTCTCTGTTCATTTGCATACATCTAGCAGTGGCCACTGCCAAAGCCGACAGTTACTGGGCCATTGGTCTGAGCCAGTATGCCCATTTTGGTGTCGTTAAGGGGTTTATGCGCTGCATGTCAGTTGGGGGTCAATGAAATGTCACCAGGCTGTGATGCCACCGTGCTGTGCGACCATATTTTGAGGTACCCAAGTGATGTTTCAAAGTGACACCATGCTGGTGCACACAGCCAACAGATGGTTGTGCCGTGCCGTGCCCTGCCAGACCTGAAAGAGCATCTTAAGCTGCTGTGACTGTCTTCCCTAGAGCCACCTTTTCACCCGAAGTCCCAGCAGCAGGGCTCCGCAGCCTGTTGCGGGCACGGGGTTTTGCAGTGATGCCAAAGGGGGCTGACCTCACGTGTTGCCCCGCCGTTGCCTGGTAACCTGAAGAGGGGCCGGCCGTAATTCGCGTGCAGGTGGCGGGGGGGGGGTCTGCGGGCGCCGCTCCCCGCTCCGCGCCCCGTAGCCGCCGCCGCCGCCGCAACCCCGCCCGCCTCCTCCCTGCGTGCACTGCGCCTGCGCGCTCCCACGCAAAGCGCGCCGGGTGCGCAGTTTGCGGAGCGCAGTGTGGGAGGGGAGAGTGAGCGTGGCGAGGCTGGGCCTAGGCGGCGGCGGCTGGCGGGGCGGCCGGGCTGAGGTAAAGGCGCGGGAGGGGGCTGGCGGCCCTGCCCCTGGGGCACCCCCGACGGGAACCCCGGGGGGGGAGACTGAAGCTGGGATGGCTCCTGGCTGATACCGCCCTGCTCCGGCTCCCCCCGCCGGAATCACCCCGTGGTCCTCCCTGGGGGCGGCTGTCGGCCTCCCCCAGGGAGCGAGTGTGGCCCCCCTGGGCAATGATCCCCATGGGGAGCGGTTGTGGGGGCCCCCAGCTGAGGATCGGCTCTGGCCCCCCCGTGGGCAGTGACCCCCCTTGGGGAGCTGCTGTGGGCTCCCCCAGCCAATAGCCTCCACCCCAGCTGAGGAGCGGCTGTGCCCCCCTGGAGAAATAATCCCCTCCTCTGCTGGGAGCCAGATCCGCTTTAGACTTGCACCGAAATTGTGGGCCCCCCATCACCTGCCCCTGCTACAGTCTCTGCCAAGAGGCAGAGTTGACAGGCAGGCCCCATGGTGACCCCACTCCTGTTCTGTTTTCTCATCCTCTGGAGAAATCTCTTCCCCCAGCAGTGCTGCCCACCGGCCTCCTGACTTGGTTTCTGAGCTGTGGCGAGTGTCCCCTGGGAATGTGGAGCCTTTCTCTGTCCAGCTGCTCCACTGGGCTGAGCCAGCAGTGTGTGTTTGAAACAGGGAGGGAGCCTGCTTCCAGGGAGTCTGTGTCTTGCAGGACCTTGCCTCTTCCCCAGAGTGGAGCTGACAGGTGGAGTGGTGTTGGAGTAGGTTGCGCACCAAGGAACCAGAGCACAGCTAATTTTAGGTCCTCTGACCTTGCCTGCATGCCTTTAAGGGGTTGTCACAAGATGCTGGAAACTTAAGTTTTGTTTGGAAGGGAAAAGATTTGATACTGGAGTAAGTTCTAGAGGGATAGTTGGTTGTGTTATTCTCTTTCAGCAAAACAAACAAGGAGTCCAGTGGCACTCTTAAAGACTAACAAGTTTATTTCTCACATGAGCTTTTCTGGGCATTATTCCACTTCATCAGATGAAAGCAGTCCTCACAAGAAACAGTGTAATATAAGGGTACTAAATTCCAGACACCTCAGTGGCTTTGTGCCCTGAAGGGCACAGCATTGCTGTGAGTTGTCATTTTTCAGTGGTGGAAGCTCTGAGTTGCAGCCACCTCTATTCCTCTGTTGAATTGCCTTGTCAATGGGAAAACTGAGTAGCACATGAATTGTGGTGCCCACACAAGAGCTTCTATGAAGTACTGTGCTTCAAGCAGTTGTTTGGTCTCCACTGCTACAAGTATAGTCACTGCGATACCCAAGTTTGTTGCTCAGATATCTCTGGGGAATCACAGTCATAATCTTTTTTTCATAAGACTTTATAGAAGCGCCCAAGGTACTTGATAATTAGATATACGTTTGGAGTCTGAGAATTCCTTACGGAATTTGGGGTGTTCAGCTGATCATACAGCTCTGCTGAATTGGTGTTTTTACCCTTATAGTGCCAAGTTATCCCCTTCTAAGCGGTATCACTTTTTTTTATTCAATTCACATAAAATCTGTGGCACTCCTAAGGAACATTCTCAACTTCATCTAGGTGCATAGTGACCCTGCCAGCAGGTTCGAAGATTTGAGGATCTTGGGGGGGCAACCACTGCACCCATGGGGTACGGGGTGGATCTGGGGTACACTTTATTAAAATGAGTATAGGGTAAGGTGAGCGGTGGTCGGTGTATGTCGTGTTTGTCACAGGGGTTTCTGTAAAGTGTTGGGGGGGTACCTAAGTTTTGGGAGTGGGGATAGGTTGGGGAACAATGGGGTTCTTCAACTAACCTACTAACACTATAGCCCTACTCACTATAACCTAAAGGCTACTTTAACACACTATAGGAAAAGGGGGGGGTACAATGCAAATTAGTGTGCCGCAGTGGCAGAGAAGATAAGTAGCAGGGAAGCTGGGGCCTGAAGAGGAGTAAAGGCAAGTGGGGGGGGGGTGTCGAAAGGCAGCGGGGTGAGGAGGTGCTTGGGGGTTGGGGTAAGGGAACAGAGGCAGGAGAAGGGCTGTAGGTGCGTGGGAGTGTGGGCAATGGGGAGAAGCACGAGGGGCTGAAAGGGGATTCAGGGGTTTGTGAGGGAGGCAGAGGAGGGCAAAATGGTAGGGAAGGCAGAAGGGGTTCGGGGAAGCGGCTGGCGGGGAAGGCAGGAGGGGTTCGGGGGAAGCAGCGGTGGCTGCGGGAGCGGCTCGGGAGCCGCAAAGAAAGTGGGAGCGCCGCTGGAGAGCCCGGCACGCCGCAGAAAAGCGGCTGGGACCCGGGGTGCCGCGGAAAGCGGCGGAGGAGCCGCAGCAAGGGCGGGGAGCCCACAGGAAGCCGCAGGAAAGCGGCGGCTAGGGCGGGGAGCCGCAGGAGAGCGGGAGCGGCTCGGGAGCCGCAGGAATGCGGCAGATACGGGAGCGGCTCAGGAGCCAGGGGCAGGAGGTGGGGAAGAACGGCTGGCAGCCGGGGCAGGAAGGGCGGCCGTAGGAGCGGCCTGGGAGCCGGGAACCGCAGGAAGTGGCGGAGGACGGGGAGGGCTGGCGGGCTGCCGCGGGAGCCGGGGAAAAAGCTGCGGGGCAGCTAGAGAGTCCAGTGGGGATTGGGGGAACCGGCAGCGGCCGCGGGAGCGGCTCGGGAGCCGGGAGCCGCAGAGACCCGCAAGGGTAGCGGGGCGGGGAGAGCGGCTCGGGAGCTGGGAGCCACAGGGACAGGGACAGAAGGAAAGTTGAGGCGCACCGGGGATCCCAGAAATGAAGAGGGAGCAAGTAAAGTTAAAGAGAAAAAGGTTTATTTAAGTTGGGGAGGTTACAGAGGGGAGGGCAAAGGCAACTTAACAAAACAATTATAAAGGCTAGGAACTAAAGGAAACAATCTTAACAGCTAACTTAAGACTTCTACGGCTACCAATTAACTTTATACAATGTTGCAAAACACAATATTCTTAAAGCAAGTTCAAACAACCCAGGAGGAAAAGAGAGACACTGGGTGATACAAAGTAGCAAGAAGCAATTATAGACATGGGGAGCTCCTAACACAAACTGGAGCTGCAAGCAAACAGAAAGGTACACACGCAAGCCTGTAAAGCTGGGGAAAGCAGTTTTGCAGCAGTAAAGAAACAGAAAACTTTAGAGAGGGATTGCAGGGCAAGCTCTTACCACTCCTAGCAGTAAGGGTAACAGCATTACAGGCTGGAGGAGACTCGTAATGGGCCGGCAGTAACTCGTGGGGGTAACTCGTGGATACGCTCTAGGGGGAACTCGTGAGCGGAGGAGGCAGCTTCTGGTTGATCAGGTCAGGAGAGATGCTGAAAACCGTCCCGCCTGAGCACCCCGAACCTCAGCTTTTAAAGACTATTTCCCGCCTTTCCCTGATTACAGGGAATGTGGGGAACAATGGGGGTATGAGTCATGCCCTGCAGAACCTTGCAGTTAGGCAGAGCCCACCTACACCAAGCCCTGCAAAACAATGGGCCCCCAGGGTGGTAATGGCCATCCAGTTGAGTTCAAGGGGGCCATCTAGTTAAGGTGAAGGAGCCATTGTTCACTTCACACGTTCTATGTACTTTAATGATGGCCCGGGAGGGGCGGCCATCAAAGTAACTGCTATGAGTCACAGACACATAGAATCTTGCTCATGCACATCCTTGTACACTTTTTACACAGGCTGTCTAGAGAGGAAGGCCTTCAAAGAAGGAAACATTTGTTACCTGTCTGAAGTACTTTGGATGCTGTCTATATAAGTTGTATTCAAAGTTATATCACATGATGGTAACAAAAAAAAAAAGGCTGTTTGTTTCTAATAGCTAAAACAGAATTAACATTCAAGGCAGCACAACAGTGAGAGAGCTTTGCTTCCATCAAACTTGGAAGTAATCCTTTGTAAGTGTCTGAAGTGCTGGTGTTGACAAAGGCTGTGTCTACACTTAAACTGTGCTTCTGTAAGAGTTCTTGTGTAGCCGCATTATGCTGATGGGAGAGAGCTCTCCCATTCATGTGATAAAATCAGCTCAGTGAGCACCTGGGGAGCATCTCATTTGCTGTGTGCATGAGCATTTATGCCAGCAAAACTTAAGTCACTCAGGTGTGCTTTTATTTTTTTTTTCATACCAGTGAGCAACAAAAGTTTGCCAGCATAAATGCTAATGTGGATGTGGACTTAGTATTACTCTTAGGCTATGTCCACACACGAGCCCTTGTTTTGAAACAAGCCATTTTGAAATAATGCCTTATTTTGAAATAACAAAAAAGCTATTTCGAAATAAGAAAAAAGTGGGAATCAAAATAGCATGTCCACACAGTGGACATGCTATTTCGAGATGGGGAGAGGAGGGGCAGGGAGGCTTGTGCCGGGCTGGGGACGCCTCACCCCCGGGGATTCCCCTGCCCCCCCCCCTGCTTCTGGGGGAAGCCCAGGGAATCCTGGGTGCAAGGCGGCCCCTGGCCTGTCTGCGGCAGAAGCGGTGGGAGGGCGCCGGGGAAGCCCCCTGCCCGCAGCAGGAGTGGTGGGAGGGCAGGGGAAGCTTCCCCACCCCGGCAGGAGCAGTGGATGCAGTGAGGGGCAGGGGAAACCCCCCCACCCGTGGCAGAAGCTGGGGGGCAGGGGAAGCCCCCCCACCCCGGCAGGAGCGGGGGGCGGGCGGGTGGGCGCCGGGGAACCCTGGGGGCAGGGTGCCCTGGGCTTGGGGGCAACCCCAGCAGCGGGGTGAGCCACCCCGGCAGCGGCCACCTCGTGGGGGCTGCAGTCCCCCTGACCGGGCTGTGGGGCCGGCAGCTCCCCTGCAGCCCGGGTGGGAGGCCAGAGCCCTGGGGGTACCCCAGCTGGCTTCCCCCCACTTCCCTTTGCCAGGGGTAGGGGGGATGAAGGGGGCTGAGGCACCTGCCCACCCTGCTTCCAGCAAGGGGAAGTGGGGGGAAGCTGGCTGGGGCACCCTCCGACCCCCTGCACTCCACTCAGCACCCTGGCCGGGGTGCTGGGGGGGGTGGGACTGCCCCCCCAGGGTGCTATGCACCCTGGGAGGAATTTCCTTGTTATTTCAAAACAATCCTTGTTTCAAAATAACATGTCCAAAAGGCATTATTTCGAAACAACTGGTTTTGAAATAACCCTCCTTTTGAAAGCAAAGTGGTTTAAGCTGTTTCTAAAGGAAGGCTCTTTCAAAACGAGGAACTCCCTCCTTTCAAAACAAGAAAACGTGTGGGCATAGGGACGTCTATTTCGAAACAACCAGTGTTGTTTCGAAATAAAAGCCCTGTGTGGACATACCCTTAGAGCCCACAGTTGAGACCTTATTATGTTGGGTACTGTACTGTTTTTAAGAGTTTATGATCAGTAGACAGAACAGAGGTAATGCAAACAAAGTTGAAGTGACTTGCTGTCACAGGCTTGTGTCAGAGCTGAGGACAAAACTGAAGTCTCCTGAGTGTCAATCCAGGATCCTATTCAGTGACCCACACTACATCCCTGTGTAACAGTTATTGTCTTTCCAGGCTTTTTTAATAAATCATGCAACAAATAGGTCCAGAATAAAAGCAAAACCTCAGCAGGAACTGTTCCCAAATGCACATCTTCCAATGACCACGGATGTACTGTTTTAGAATAATAGAACATGACTGATGTTTTTGAAGTGATGTCCTGTAGTGAGAGAGGGAGGGAGCCTGTAGTTAGACTTTAGCAGAAGTTGAACTGTGGGACTACAGCTCACAGAAATGGGTGCTCTATATCGGTCATATTTACTTGCTAGGATTGTATGGTGTGGGGAGGGATATCTCTGTAGTCTGCACATCCGTGTTAAGGGAGAGATTTTGCTGCATGTTGTGCAAATTGGATATGGCTTTCTGGTTAAATTGCCAGTTTGAGCCCTTGGATATTTTTAAAGCGTCTTTAGTATACAGCAGTGGTTCCCAACCTTTTCTCTGCCATGGCACACCTTGATACCTTCAAATTTTTTGAGGCACACCACCATTAAAAAAAAAGAATATTTAAATTAACTTAAATTTCTTATGAATATTCATGAACCATGGCTCAATGTTTCAGAAATGCTGCTATGTGGGGTAGCAGGGGCAGTAAAACAGGGGAGGTCAGGAGTCGTCTGCAGTGGCAGGAGTGAATGTCGGGAGCAGAGCTGGGCAGGGGTGGCAAAAGGGGACAAGGGCAGCCATGTGGGAACAGCACAAGGGTGGTAAGAGAGGACAGAGGAAAGGAGAACACGAGTGACTTTGGGGGGGGGGCAGGGGGAACCTGGGGAGTGGAAAGGTAGGGCAGGGGAGCATGGCACAGCACGCACTTCCCCCCTTTCTCCACAGTGGATCCCTGCCACCCAGGGCAAATCCTCACCCACTGCTGCTCCCTCCCACCCCAGTGGGTTCCCCCCCCCCAGCCCTCTGGTGACTGTGATGGACCCTCCCATCAATGGAGGGGCCAGAACCAGGCCTCCAGCCACCAGCTACACCCCCCCACAGACACCCCCACCCCCAACCCCAGCTACACACCTTCTGCTACACATCTATTCCCACCCACCTCTGCTACATACACACACCTGCCCCACACAACCCCCAGCAGCCCTCCCCCTCAAAGCCCTTACCTGGGCTGTTTGCAGGCTGCTGACACAAGCTGCTCCACCCTGCAGGGGGAGATTCACACGCTCCCAGCCTCCCGCCCCTCTCTGCTAGCTGGGTAAGATGGAGCGGGGTTTAAGGTGGAGCCACCAGAATGCTACGTTCGGTCTGCTCCTGCTATTTTTAGGGGACCCCTGGAACTCCATGTTCCTGTGCCTTCCTCTATTTTTAGGGGAGCTGGAATGCTGCCTGCCGAAAAATAGGGGGCCTGGAACTGTGTTCCAGTGCCTTCCCTGTTACTTTAACCCCTGCCTTTTCCCAGCCTTGCACAGCCCAAGTGGCTGGGCTGAGCAGGGAGGGATCTTCAACTTCAACTCCAGCTCTCAGAGATGCTCGCGGCACACTTTGGGGTGTTGCTGCGGCACACCAGTGTGCCTGGGCGCACTGGTTGGGAACCACTGGTATATAGGGACTAGGGTGTCAGTGTCATTTGTCCTGAACTGCAAAGATCACATCTCAAACCTGAGAGGAGTGACTTGCATGTAGGAAGACTTGAGTAGATAAAAAATTGCATTGAGTAAAGGAAAAAAAGCCAAAACAAAAATCTCCAGAATTCTTCTTATTTATGAGGAGGAGTAGGTATCTGAGACAGTATCGCTTTCCTTAGGGGCTGAAGTCTCTTAGTTTAAGACTTGGCAGCTCTATAGTGTATTGCATGCTATAATCTCCAAGTGTTATACAAATGGACCTCTATGTGATGTAAGTATCATATGAGGAACTTGCCCTTAAGCCTCAGTTCCCCCCTTATGTAAACTTAGTAATGTATTCCAGAATCCTTGTGACAGAACTGGGAAAGAACCTAGGAATCCTGTCTCCCCATCACTTAGGCTAATCATTAAATACACTTCCACAATCCACCTTTCTTTTTTAGGGAGCCTGGGTTCAGAAATTGGTTAGTTGGTGTTTTATAATTATACTGTCTTCCTTCTGCAGTCTCATAATTGGGCAGATTTTTATTGCATTAGTAACTTAGGAGAACTAAATAAATTCATCCCTTTAAGATGAGTGTTTTGCATTTGAATTTTTTGCAGTAACAATGAGGAGTTTGTGTCTCATTCTGGCTGTTTTGTTCATCCCGTGGGGCTTTTCTTTGGCCAAATTTGATGAATTTGATGATGGAGATGACATTGTGGAGTACGATGATAATGACTTCGCTGAGTTTGAAGATGTTAGTGAAGATGTAACCACAGAATCTCCTCAGAGGATCATAACCACAGAAGATGACGAGGAAGAGGCCACTGTAGAGCTTGAAGGTCAAGATGAAAATCAGGAGGACTTTGATGATGCAGATGCACAGGTAAAGTCTAATGTCCTTGCCCCTTTCAGTTTGTTTTTTGAAATGCCTTTTCACTTACAAAAGGTTATTTATCATTGATCACTTTTCAAACCCCAGTTCCGTGATTGTTCTTGTATTGTATCCCACTGTAGTACTTATGCTGTGATCCCATCAGATCTTTCAAGTTGTGTGAGGTGTGGCTGGGTCAGTATTTCAAAAAAGCACTTAAGGGATTCAAACAGTGGTGCTCTTACTTCAAAGTCAATAATGAACCTGTTGTTGCTAGGAGGAGCTCTGCTGCTGGATGTAGCATCTTCCAAGTGACTTGTAAAATGGAGATTCCAACTAGTTGTGGTCATTATTTCTACAGTAGTGCCTTGGGATCTTTGAAGACGTTAACTTCTGTGTCCTGGGTGGTGATGTATAGCTTTCCTACGTGTCCCATATGGTTTTGGTTGCATACAGTCATCTTCTCTTTCCCTTATAAACTTTGTAATACTTTGCTGAGTCGTGCTGAGAGACTGTTATGATCCATTGCAGTGCTAGGTGCTTTTTAAAGATGAATAAAACAATCCTTTGAGAATAATTTGGGTATCAGTTTATAAAGCTCTTTGAGAAAATAGCAGTTAAAAGGCACTTTATACAATTAAGAAATTGGGTGTTTAATCATCATAAAATTTTGAATAAACATTTTATTGCAGAAATTTTCCAAATTGGAAAACCCTAATACCCCAGCAATTTTCATTTGTCTTGACTTTAAAATCTCAGCTGTAACATTGTTTAAAAAAAAAAAAAAGACGGCTGTTTCAGAGGGATTATACAGAACCCTTTATTTTCTGTCCCATGTCTGTTGTGCTTGCTGCTTGCTTACCAGTGTTGGGATGTTTAGATTGCTTGTGCTCTTATCCATAGGAAGGAGATGCAGAAAGTGAGCCATATGATGATGAGGAATTTGAAGGCTATGAAGAGAAAACAGATGCATCTTCCAGCAAAAGTAAAGACCCTATAACAATTGTTAATGTAGGTATAAATGTCTGGGTGTCTTTCCATTCAGCACTTTATGGTTTATTTGTGTTATGGTGGTACCTAGAACACCTTGCAGAGTACAAGGCCTCATGGTATTAGCAGCTCTACAGACCTAGGTAGCCTTTTGTCCTGAAGAATTGGTAGTTTGATTTGATAAGACAAAGAGTGGGAAAGGAGATGGCTCAGAGATGTGATACATTCAACATCACATAATAAGTTAATAGTAGAATGGAAACATGTTGCTTGGGTCCTGTTCCAGCACTCCCATGAGCTGGATGATACTGTTTGTCACAGATTGTAATATCATGACATTTGAAATGCGTTCAGCTGCAGATGGCTTGTTCCTTCTCAGAATGTTAGCAATGTAAAGATGCTAGAACTTCTCAATCCTGTGCACTCAAACTAAAATGGTGTCATTTTTTAGTCTAGTTAATTATTATAATGTAGAATACTGATTGCCTTAATATTATGGCCTTGATTAGCAAATGTCTCTGCAACAAAAGTGACCATGTTTTTAAACGTGGGTTTTGACCAAAGCACCTTCTAACAGGGTTTACTATTATCCTGTAGGGAAATAACAACATGCTATAACTACAGTGAAAAATAATGTTTTAGTTAGTGAGGCTCTCAGACGGATTTGGGTATCTTTATTACATGTGCAACAAAACAACATGTTATAACAATGGTTAGTTACAACTGCATTTAAATTGTTGTGGTTTGTTTAGTGTAATTGGGGTTGAATGTTGCAGATTTGAAATGTAGCATATTGAATCCTCTCGATGCCAAAAAGCCTACAAGGCTTTTACAAAGCAGTTAAGAGACAGAGGGCAGAGTTACATTCTTCTAAAAGGTTGTAATAAAATCTGGCAGTAGGAAAAAACAAGATGCTCTTTTTATGCCTGAGGGGCAATATCTTGGCCGTTAAAGTAATTAACCAACGTCTTCCCTGCCATGGTTCACCTTGATACCTTTAATTTTTTTTGAAGCACACCATCATATAGTTTCCAAATGAACTTGTGAACATTCATGAGCCAATCCAGAACTCTGAGTAGTTATTAAAAAAAAATTCCAAAGCACACCTGTTCAGGCCTGGCAGCACACTTGTGTGCCATGGCACTGGTTGGGAAACACTGCTCTAATGATGTCAGAAAGAGAACTCCAAAGATACACCAGGATCTTCCCATTAGATTTTGGTCACTATTTGTACTATGGTTCCTAGTTGTGTTTTGGAAATACTCTCAAAAGTTGGTTAAAACAGTGGTTCTCAACCTTTTGTGGGTCATGACACACTTGGTGGCATATTGCTAATCAACAGGACACACTAGCCTACCCTCCTCAGGCTGAATCCAGTCATTTCCCTGGTTCTCTGGGACACGCTTACCCCTATGTGGTGACACAGTAGTTGAGAACCACTGGGTTACAGCACAGTTACAATGCATCTTGCAGCAAAGCAGTCACACCTCTTGTAGTGCTCAGATAACACAGTGGTGGGGTGGGGTGAGAATCTGAAAAGAATAGTGTTAAAATTGTGATGAGGTGCCAGGCTGACTAACTGGGTGTTTATTCATTAGCACATTTTAGTCTGGCTCTTGGAAAAGATATCCTTTCTCTGCATTGGTCAGGGAGCCTACGCCAGCAGAAACTGTGTTGAGCATTTGTCACATTCTAGGATTCATGTCAGATCTGTGAGAGGTTGTGTGACTACTTGCTCTGTGTCCCTGAAAGCCTTACTCTACTTTCTTAGCACCCTGTCTAGACACATCTAACCAGGGTACAAGCTGCGCTGAGGGTCTGTACGTTGAGTAGCCCTAGTTCAACAACTCCGATTTTAGCAAACTGCTTGTTATATATCACAATCACACTCTGATTTCCACTAGCCTTGGTTACTACCGGACAAGTGACCCCAGAACCATATGCCTGTAAATGTCCAATCCTCTGCTGGAACATTCAGAGAGGTAATATGATCTATTGCTCCTTTAAAGAGAAAAAAGCACAGCTGCTTGTTACCTTACTGGGAGTTAATAACCATACCAAGTCAGTAGTTGGTAGATACAGAGAGAGATTTTACTTGAAGTCATATAGAAGGAATAAAGTCAGAAATGGTTACAAATAAAAATGAAAAATGTTTTCTAGTGACTAAAACTTAATAGAACTATAGTTTTGGTTCAGGTTATAGTCTTACCACACTTCCTTCCAGCAAGACTGTGCCTTTGATCGGAGTCTCTCACAAAATACAGAGTGCTTGATTCCTTTGTCTTGTCCTTTTGTGAAAGGTGACTTGGGGTTCTTTGCCCCTCTCTCATAGTCTGGTGAAGTTTGAAGATAAATTCTTCTCAAAATTCAGTGTCCCTACTGTGAGGAAACATGCCATGGAGTCTAATGGACAAGTTTTTTTGTTGGCTTCTTGGCCAGAGGTGCTTTCTACAATGCAAATTGATCTGTCCCTTCAGCTTCCAATAGGCTAATGGAAAATCACGTGAGGTGATTGTCAGTTGTCTGTGATTGCACCTGGATGTAGGCTTTTCCTTTGTCTTGGTAAAAACCTGTTTACCTACTCCTCAGACTTGCCAAACTCATAACTTCATATCAAATCAAATCATAGGGCTGGAAGGGACCTTGTGAGATCATCGAGTCCAGCCCCCTGGGAATTGAACCCAGGACCTTCTGCATGTTAAGCAGAGGTGCTAGCCATATATAAACATTAATAGCATTTATCAATGATAATGATAAGCAGAATGGTATTAGCTTTCGTATGTTTTCACACAGTGCATATTTTGTTCAAATATTATTGCAATAGTGTTTAGATTGTGAATGCTGGAAGCCTAAGGTCACAAAATTCTGCATCAACTATCTTTCACCATGATTGTTGCTATTCCAGAATAAGCCACATGTCAATAATGAAGTTAGCCCTAAGTAGGCTCAACTCTGTATCATAGCCTAAATGAAGCTTATCACTTCCATTTGGGGATGAAGCTCCTCTGGTAACTTACATGTTTCGAAACAAACAATCATGCAGAATTCATTACACCCTGTAGTAAAATTATGTCATACACTTACCACAGGTCCCTACACATCTTCAAAACAGTTGGGAGAGTTACTACATGGAGATCCTGATGGTAACTGGTCTTCTTGCATACATCATGAACTACATCATTGGGAAAAATAAAAACAACCGGCTGGCTCAAGCCTGGTTCAACACTCATAGGGAGTTGCTGGAAAGTAACTTTGCCCTTGTTGGTAAGTTTGTTTTTTTTTGCAGTTGCCATGCCCAGCTGTTTGCTGCTTTGAATGTGACTGGCTTATATCACAGATGAGAGGGGGAAGAGGAATAGCCATTCTTCTGGGAGCATTTGTCAATACTAGAGGCAGTTCTGCACGTAGTGAAGTAACATATCATCAGCATTAAGATGGCGCAGCAGTCCAATAGAATAAGCTTGGAATACCTAAATTGTAATCCTAACAATGTAATTTCACAACTTGAGTCACTGGCCTCTAGATCACATTTCCTTTTATTAAATATAAAAATATATTCTTATTTTCAGGGGATGATGGCACAAGTAAAGAAGCTACAAGCACAGGGAAGCTCAACCAAGAAAATGAACACATATACAACCTATGGTGCTCTGGCAGGGTATGCTGTGAAGGAATGCTTATCCAGCTGAAGGTAAGGGTCAAGGAGCTTCCAGTATTGTTCCACTAACAAATGTCTAGATGTTGAAATTCTGGCCAGATGCTGTCTTTCTCCAGGGTGGGTAGACAAGAACCTTAGTGCAGCTCTCTTTTTTTCCCATCATTGAGGTCAGCAGATTGGATTCCGAATACACACAGACAGCAAATATGCTGAATTGCCAGTGGTCATTCTGATGTAGTGATTTTTCTTATTATATAATTACTTTAAGATCCAGTCTTGCATGATCTGAGAGGAGTACCAATGAACACCTCATATTTTTGAAAAGTGGAAAACTCCTGCTACCCAATACTGTGGGATGATAGTTTCTGGTTATGAAGGTGGATATGCAATTGGACTATAAAACTCTCAGTGGTGTTTCAGTCTAGCAGTTGCCTCTTTGTGTGTTTTGGTTTTTTTGAATGTTTCAAGTCCTGGGTTTTGAATTCATGCAATGGTCACCTGGGGAAAGGAGAACATGACTTATTCCTGTTAGCTTGGCAGAACCAGTACAACCTAAGATCAATAGAAATATTTGTATGATTTTTTTTCCTATTCCAATAATATGTTTAGTAGTTGGTTGTAAATATTCCCCTGTAGAGTATACAAGCTGAACATTACAGCCTTGAGGTAGTGTAGGAGACCCAAAATATAAGGTCATGAGACAGCTCATAGTAAACACTGTGTTGTTTACTGCTAGACTGTGCTGTGCCTGCTGGTAAGAGTGTTTACTTTTGGCTTGGAGAATGAAAATAGAGCAGAAAATAGCATAAATGGTCAAAAGTAATATTTATATGGATATTTAAAATCTTCCATTTTAACAAAAGAAAGGGGGGGGCAGGTTAATTTTCCGTTTTTAAACTTTCACTAATGACTACCTGCAAAGTGTCTCCTCAGAGGCTTCAGTGTAGCCAGTCCCCAATTATCTGTCCCTTTACAACTTTTTGAGAACTATGCATATTCATTTTAATATCCATTTGCAGTGGGGACCCGTTAACACACACGCATCAGGGGACAAGCCCCAGCGCCCACCTGTTAAGCGGACTGTGCGGAAACAGGACCCAGGCTCCCCCAAGTTCTGCACATGTGTGCGCAGCAGAAACCACTCACCCCCACACAAATCAGTGCTGGCAGCACAGAGCCAGCACCAAGGGACCCTAGGCAGCCTGAAGACACACAGTCTTTGGCCTGGAGGGAGCAGCAGGGATCCAGATGCGTCCCCAGCTGCTTCTGGATGAGCTGAGAAGCTTCCACCGCGGGGGCCATCCGGATCCACACACACACACACACACACACACACACACACACACACCCCCGGCGGCTTGCCAGTGTGGCGGAAGCTCCTCCACTTGTCCTGGCAGCTGGGGACAGATCCAGATTCCCCCTGGGCTGCCAGCAGTGGTGCAAAGCTTCTGCCACCACTGGCAGGCTGCAGGTATCCAGATCCGTCCCCATCTTCCGCCGCACCGACAAGCCGGGGGGGCGGGGCGGGGCGGATCGGATCGGATCGGATCGGATCTGGATGGCCCCTGTGGTGGAAGTTTCCCAGCTCATTCAGAAGCCACTAGGGATGCATCCGGAACATTGAACAGGACCACAGAGAAATATTCTAAAATACAGTACAGTACAGTATTTTTTAAATAAATGCACACACAGTGCAGTTGTTGTATCTTGACGCTACTAAAAATGGATTCTGTTTAGTGAAAATAAAAATATAAGTTTTAATTCATCATCTGATTTAAAAAAAATATGCAAAAATACACAGAAATCATTAAAACAATAAATTATTTAAACAAATTTAAGAATTCATATCTATTTAACCATGAAAACAGTGATGAAAATAAATACTGTACATATCAATGTGCAAAAATACTAAGAGTGAATCCATTTGGAATATTTATAGTACAGTACTGTATTGCATAGACAACATACTGTATTACATAAGTACATACAGTATATGATTCCACATTGAGTCCACAGAGTTCATAATCCAAAAGTGTGCTTATATAAAGTTTATTCAGTCCACATGTTCATCTTGCTGAGATGGAATTTTTATGAAGTATGATGTTATTTTCTGCTGTTTCCCATGCTTGGCTTTCTTTTTCTTCACAAAATCGATCATCCCGCGTAGGTGTAAAATTTGGGTATTCTCTGCATCTTGCTTCTCCATATATCATGCAAGCGTTTCAGCAGCATTTAGCGCTTCTGAATGGGAAATTTTGGCTTTTTCAACATAATTCTCCTCATCATCTATGCCTTCTTCCTGTAACCATTCCTCATCACTTTTGCAGTCGGACACAGCCTCACAACCTGTGATTATTTCTTCTTCTTGTTAGCTCACCTGTAGTTGTGCCATTTTCATCTAGTTCTAGCCACTCATTTATGAACTCAGGAGATGCGTCTAAGTTGAAGTCTCTAAGTAATTGAAAAAGAAATTTGGCTTTGTCTTCTTTTGTTTGTGTTTTTGTTAGCAGGATGTCTTCTTCTGTAAACCCTTCAAATTTTGATTCTGAATCACTATGGTGTGGGTTTTCAGAGGCAGAACCTTTGACAGGAAAAGCTGGCCCAAGAGCCTTCATCCGGCAGTTTTCAATAGATTTTTGTTTTACACTATCCCAAGCTTTTTTCACCAAATAAATTATTTCTTTTATGTTCAAGTCTTTTAGGAATTCAGAAACTCTTGATGACTCGCATGAAATCATTTCTGAGACCAACTCACTTCTATAATTGCTTTTAAAATTTTGAATAATGCCTTGGTCCAGAGGTTGGATTTTTGATGGGAGATATAGCACATGGATTTGTCCATCATTTGATACCAATAATTCAGAAGGAGGATGGGCTGGACAATTGTCAAGTAGCAACAGTGCTTTAGGTTTGAGTTTTTTCTTGCGGAGATGTTTACAAACAGCTGGAATAAAAGAGTTGTGGAACCATTCTTCAAAAATGCTCCTAGTCATCCAAGCATTTTTACTACTGGTGTATATGGCAGCCAGCTTGGCTTTGTTAAGGTGCTTAAAACATCGAGGGTTGCTGAACCGACCAACGAGAAGCGGTTGGAGCTTGTGACTGCCTGTCTTGTTTGTACAAAATAGAAGGGTGATCCTGTCTTTTATTTTTTTAAAGCCTGCTGTTTTTTGGGTTTCATGTTTTAAAGCTAAAGTTTTGTCTGGTAAAAGCTTTGTAAATAAAGCTGTTTCATCACAGTTGTATATTTGTTCATCGCTATAATTTTCAGTTTCTATTATACTTTTTAATTTGGCAGGAAACTCGTTAGCAGCAGTCTCATCAGCTGATCGGCTCTCTCCAGAAATGCTAACTTGCGAAATACCGTGGCGACTTTTTTAAACCAGTTTATAAAATCTTTGCTAGCTTGACATGTTTCGTCAGCCATTAAAGTTCCAAATTTACTTGCCTGGGCTTGGAGAACTGGGCCACTTAGTGGCATGCCCTTAGCTCTCTCTTGGGCAAACCATGTGCGCAATGCTTTGTCTATAGCAGGCTTTGCTGAATAGCGCACATGTTTTCGCCCCAGGCCAACCTGAGAATCTACTTGTACAAAACTGCACAGCTTTGTTTAATTTATTATCCAACCTCGTAGTGTTGATTCAGCAATCCCTAGAGCTCTAGACATTTTGGCTTGGGTTTCACCATGATGTATCCAATCTATAGCTGCTAATTTTTCTTCAACAGTGTATGAACGCTGAAGCTTGTCTCCTCCCATTATGAACTAAAGCCTATATTAAAATATTGTATCTATTGCACTTAATGAACCCTAAAGCCCATACTGTAGTGTACTGTACTAAAATACTGTATCTATTACATGTAATGAATTAAAGCCTACACTATACTAAAATATCTATTGCACTTAATGAACTAAAGCCTATACTAATAAATCTATTACACATAATGAATTAAGCCTACACTAAAATACTGTATCTACGATATCGCATGTAAGCCTAAACTAAAGTGTCTTTTACACTTAATCACACTAATCAAAAATACTGAACAATCTGTGACAATGAGATCAAGCGTGGCATATTTTTCCACAATACTCATGAAAAGAAAAAGGCAGCGCTACTCAGACTCGCTCCATGTGTTTCCTGCCCCGGCCAACTTCCGGTTGTAAGCAGTGCGCGTTACTGAGTCCCGCGCGTTAAGTTTCTGCCTTTGGGGGACATGACCGGAGCGCGCGTTAACCAGATCTGCGCGCTAGCTGGGTGTGTGTTAACGGGTCCCCACTGTACTTGCTTCCCTCTTAGCAGAAGGAGCTCTTGGTATTAGAGAAATAGAGTCCAATGATGTCTTCCATATTGAAAAGCCGAATATTTGATTCATAGGTGTAATGCTAAATATGTGCTTTTGGTGATAACTGGAGCAAATACAGGATGGAAAGCTTCATAGGTGGTTTTTAGGACCTGGCTTCTGCACAAAGTTGTGCTAGTTTTTATTAAAGTTGTGATTTTTTTAATAATGATTTAGTTAAATTGGTACACTCTGTGTACACAATCTAAATGGATAGAACTAGCTTTATACTAACAGTCAACATACAAAGTTGCACCAGTTTAACTAAGCTAATTTAAATCCAGTACATCGTTGTGAGTGCAGACAAGCCCTTAGCCTGTCTGTAGATACTACTACAGTACAGGAAATTGCTACATGTACCAAAACTGCAGCAATGTCTACTGTACTAAAATATTCTCTCTTTCAGTTTCTCAAGAGACAAGACCTTCTGAATGTACTTGCTCGTATGATGAGGCCAGCCTGTGACCAAGTGGTATGCATTCAATTCTTTAGATTTATTCTGAGTTCCTGTTGCATTCCTTTAACTCCACTGGGCTTTGGTCTTTCCCACAACTAGCTGGCAGGTGGCTATAGAAAGAAATGCTTTTTTCTTCCATCTTCTTTTAAACAAAATAACTGTGTGAAATGATCTACAAACACCATTCATGTTCTTTTCCTCTCTTTATGATACGGCAAACTTCCGATGACTGGTGAATTGCTTGCATGTCTGTGTGTTTTCCTGGTCATATGGTTTTGTGAACAACATCTGCCATGCTTCAACTTCATCTTGACAAAGCTTGATTTTTTTGAGACTTGCAGTCTATAACATTTGTTCTGTCTTCTGAACCATTTTATGAGTGGAGTTTCCATTATCTGCTCAGTGTTTTTCATATTGTAAAGGCGGTTGGTGTCTAGTGCTGTTTTAGTGTTTGGGGCAATGGAAGCCTATATCAGCATGTCCCCTGTCCCGGCATTTATATTTTGATGATGCATTTATATGCAATCTTTTAAACATACTGTAAGGAAAAATTGGGTGTATTCTCTGCTCATACATATCGTGCAATACTAATATATTAGGTTTTGCTTTTTCACGTATTCTGTTACGCTATAGTTAGAATAAAGAATAGATCAGACTTATAAAACCATCTAGTTTAGAAGTGGCAGATGCATGCAAGCAGTCTGCTTTTGGCTATCTAGTATGCTACCACACCGAGTCCTCCTCCAGCTCAGCTGTGTTGCTCATTGCTAGTAAACGTGGAGATTAGAAACTTGGCATTCTAATTTTGTTAGACACTATCTTATGGTTTTAGGGGTGAGAAACAAAGCCATTAAGTCCAGATGTGAAAAAATTAGTCCTGTCCCTTCTGGAATAACACCGGAATATGGTAGCTGGCCAGACATTTTCTTTATCTTGGATATTTCAAAAGAAAAATTATGGCTAACTTTGTAGTGAAATCTTTTTTCCGCACTGAGACTTGGATCTGTCTATTGCAAGTGCTTCAGGAATTGGGCAGTCTGTTGTCAAGGTCCTGATCCAAGATTAGGGCTCCTAGATGCTATACAGATAATTAATAATCATATGATTCCAAACATTACTGGTATCTCTCTCTTTCTCAGCAAATAAAAGTAACAATGAATGATGAAGATATGGATACCTATGTGTTTGCTGTTGGAACAAGAAAAGCCTTAGTGCGACTTCAGAAAGAAATGCAGGATCTGGTACGTGTGTGTTCAGACTGGAAGTAAATGAATGGTTCATGAGACGGATAATGAGATGTAAAGCCTGTCCTTTCTAGGTTGCTTGTTTAAGTCCAGGGCCAGCTGGGAACAACTGAAGGTTGTTACCATCTGAAGACCAAGTGGCTGCTAAAAATTAATTCAGGAGAGTGTTTTCAATCCATTTCTCAGTGGATGACTATTCACATCCTAAAGCAACTGGCACTGATTGTCTTTTATATTGGCAATTTTAGCAGAAGCTCCAGTGAAAGGGAACTTATTTGTCACCTTTAGAAGGGGTCTCTCAAGATCCAGGTTTATATATGTCAACAAGTGCTCTAAATTTTTGCTTAGTCCAGTATCAGCACTTAATCCAGCATTCGGTCATGTTTTGAAAGTCTACTCACTAGTGATAACTAGGTAGCTTTCTCTGGCAGGTCAGTGAGCCTAAGTCATCAATTTCTGCAGAATTACAGTTTTCACTAGTAATCCCCCCATTCTTTCAAAAAAAAAAAATCCAATCATGTCTTGATGCTTTCAAAGAATCTTTCCTGAAGTGACTGGATAAAATACTATCTTCCCAACCCTTTAGATTATTCTAGTGCTGCTTTTGCTTGTAACTTTTCCCAAACAGCAGCAGCAAAGTGAAATTGGCAGGATGTAAAACAAATAAGGAGTCTTGTGGCACTTAAAGACTAACAAATATATTTATTGCATGAGCTCTCATGGGAGAAAATCCCACTTCGTCAGATGCAGGATGTGCATCAGTTTTGCTGCTGCACTTCATTGTACAAGCTTTGTTATATTGCCAAATCCAATGTAAGATGCATCACTCCCCTGAAATATTCATGTCAGCATGTCCCTACAGGCAATTTAAATTTCATTTGTCAATGCTCATCAGCTCTCGAACCTTTTGGGGAAAAAAAGATCAATTTAAGAATAGCATATGTTCATTAGTGTCGGGGGTATTATGATCCTGTGAGTATGTACTTCAGCCTGAAAATGTCTGTCCCCAGTCGGCTGAAATTAAGAAACAAACAATGCATCATATTGCTGTACTGGCCAGGATCACTATTGTGTGCAGCACTGTTCAAATCCAAGAAAAGACACATACTTTTTTTTTTTCCTTTCTCCTTCCAATAGAGCGAGTTCTGCAGTGACAAACCTAAGTCTGGGGCAAAGTATGGGCTTCCGGAGTCTCTAGCTATCCTGTCAGAGATGGGAGAAGTCACAGAGGGAATGATGGACACAAAGGTAATTTTGAAAGAACCGATAAAAATTTTTGGTGTCATCTTGGTGGGTTTGGCTGTTATTTAAGGCTGGCGTTTGGCCATTGTTTAAAGCATGGACTCTCACATAAGATACGATGTGAGAGTTGAACACTCCATTGTTCTGTCCCTTAGAGAATTCTGAAAGACAAAGATCCCAAAGCAAATGTAAGAGATTGACAACGGTATCCATTTTCTATGAAGAAAATATCTGTATTAACTTTATATATCAGGTGCAAACTTGGAAATTAAGTTGTGATTTGAAATGCTGAAGTAGGCAGGGTAGCCAAAGTGGTGGAGTGTTAAAAATCTTCAATATATGCCTTTGAAGTTGTGACTGGTCATTGGATGAAATGTCGTGCCCCTAAGGGGAACTCTGTCTCATATCTGTGGGTTACTAACATTGAATTAGGGATGGAGCTGCAGTTTATCTGCATTCAGTTCTTGTCTAGCAAGTCACTAAATCAAGGTGGTAATTTGAGCATTAGACTTGTCAAAGAGCAGGATGCAGATACTATAAACAAATCATTTCAGGAGGCAGGTTGGAGATGAATTGGTTGTAGGAAAAACTAACTTTAGTTTCTTTTTCAGATGGTACATTTCCTCACACATTATGCTGACAAGATAGAGTCCGTCCATTTTTCAGACCAATTCTCCGGTCCAAAACTTATGCAAGAGTATGTATGAAACAAGACCCTTTCCAATAGTTGTTATAACAGAGCAGTAGACAAAATATATAGATAACGTACTTGTCTAAGGTTATGTGTTGTATTGGGAATATTTATGGAAGTAGGATGTAAAGGTGAAGCAGGTGAAATTCCCAACATTTTCAAACGGTATAATAGTTTTAAAGATCAAGGTGTCTGTTGTCCTCTGTTCAGTTGTGTTGTGTGACTGCACTGGGACTTGGATTGCTCCACCCCGTTTAATAATTGACAGATATAGCCTGTATCTGCATGGGAAGTGACCAGTTACCAGCAGAGGAGCTCAGTAAAGAAAGAAAGAAGAACCTAGAAATATCAATCACAATTGATTCCACTGTGGCTGGAAAAGTATGATTTGCATCATTTTGTTTCATTAAGGTTAACAATTCTAGGAACATCAAGGGTCACTCGTCCTTTCCCACGTGAGGCTGTCCTAGCTGTTTTGCCCTTTTTTCATTATACTGTCTGCATCTTTCCTCAGAGGTTCTCGTCTGTGTTATAGATGTACAGACTTGGTAACATTTTCATTGTTTCAGGCCTCCTTTTTCTAAGTGCAATATATCATAATCTGAAGTGAATTCTGCACCAATATACAAGCCCTGTATGCTATGAATCATTTATTTATATACTTACGAAGCTCATAGAATTACCACATTGCAACAAGAGAACTTTATTTGATCCAGGCATAAAGTGGAATGTGTACAAAATACCAATAGCATTAGACTCCTGAGCATCCTGCAGAAATTTAGGCACTTTATTTCTATTGTGTCATAGAAGTAGGTGTACTCTATGAAGACAAGGTCACTGTGCTCAGGGCTTACCGAGCCAAAGGTAGGCTGATGGTACAGCAAAAGTGCAGTGGCTTATGGAGCAGGAAGACTGGTGAGGAGTACAGAGACATAATTTGCTTTGGAGATATGCTATTCCATACAGAAATGAAGTGTTTTTCTGTTGTGGGTTGGCATTTGGATTTTGCTGAAGAGGTAAACCTTTAGGGTAGATTATCTAATAGATGAGATGTGGATTTTGTAGAAACTGTTCACTTCTAATTTTCTGGCACTTGTATTGCTCCTCATGTTAGATTGTGATATGAGCCGTAGAGCCCAGCAATGTAGAAAATGTGACTTCTCTCAATAGTGCATGAGATCTTGGATTGCTCCATCAAGTACCGAGTGGGTGGTGCTGCCTATTTTCTTTAGCATTGTTAACGCTTATTTTATGCATGTCTTTTGGATGGGAGAAAAATTTTCACTTCTTGGAAACTATTGTTTGAAACCTAGACTTTTGCCAATGGAAAAAATAATTAAATATCAGTTTATATTGTTTTTAAAAGCTACTAAGTGGCCGTCAGTTCTGTAGTAGTCTGCTGTGTATAGACATTGTGCTGCGTATTTCTTGTGTCCAGACTGTGTGTTTTCTTACCTCAACTACTCCTTTATTTTCTCTTTTCTACCAGGGAGGGTCAGCCTTTAAAACTGCCTGAAACTAAAAAGACACTATTGTTTACATTTAATGGTAAGGAATGATTTCTTATCTGTGAAAGTCCGATCAGAGTGTCTAAGCAATGTTACCTTTTGGGATAGTAAACAGTATTGCTAGTGAGTTAAATGCAACTAGTTAGAGATCCAGGATCCCTGAGTAACAAGCAAGCAAAATCCAATAATACATATTAAGCAGCTGAATGGCATATGGCATTAGTAATAGGATAATGGAGCCTTTCTTTTCTAGGTCATCACTTCAGATCTGGCCCAGGTCAATAGCAACCAAGTCATTCTGGTCTGATTGCAGTTTTATGGTATTTGGGGAGTTAATTCGTTTTCCGGCCACTTTTCATGGCAGATGCTCATATCTCACAAGCCATCACCACATGTGGCAATGACTGCTAAAGTGACCAACTTGCCAGAAGTCACAAATTAGATGGGCCAAACCCTGTCATCCCTCACAGAGATCCCAGTAAATTAGCATTGGATTATGAGAGACATCTTATGGTTGTGTCTGCTGCTGTCTATGCTGTGCTTGTTTTTCCGGATTAATAGAAGATGTCAGGGTTGCAGGTTTAATGCCCTTTAAACTAAAAACAAACCCCCAAGGATTCTAACATTTAGCAAAGACCAACCTTCTTCTTCAGAGGCATAGATACAACTCCCATTGACTACAGTGAAAGCCATGGATATGTCAGTGGGCAAAATGTGGCCTTTAAACTGTATTTTGCACTGATTAAAGCAAGAATTTGATACCAGTATAAAAATATGGATGCAGCCAGTAGTCTTAATCAGTCAGTATAGTATGAGATAAATGTGCCTGCTACCATCTAAAGAATCTGAATTTAATCTCCAATGCAAATGCTTCTGTTAAGTCCTTTTTAAAAGGAGGATTACAGCATCTTTCTCTGCAGCCTTTTATGAGCAGGCTGAGCAAGGTGGAGAGGACAATCTGATTAATAGCAAAACGCCTTACTAATGTCCCTGAAATAATTTGCTGAAAATGTTTTTGGTTTACAGTGCCTGGTTCAGGCAACACTTCCCCAAAGGATATGGAGGCTTTACTGCCTTTGATGAACATGGTTATTTATTCTATCGACAAAGCGAAAAAGTTCCGTCTAAACAGAGAAGTAAGTCACATGCTCCTGAGCAGTTGCTGTGAAATAAGATATAAAGCTACTTATGGTTAAAAAATCCCATGTTAACTTTTTATAGGGTGAGGATCTTTACAGTTCAAATGCAACATCTGTGGTGATTAAATTCTGCTTGCCTTAAAGCGTATATGGAATATTGGTTAGATTGTGTTCTCTGCTTCCTGCTGCATAAGAGAAACATTCAAACTACTGCATGCTTAACTCAAGGAAGCTGACATAGCCACAGTCTTACCAGGCCAAGGGAGTCTGATGTGGGAGGAGAGATCAAACCTTTTATAGTTTTCTTGAAGTAAGAAGCCCTATACTTGTCCATATCTTACTAAAATATGATTCTGCTCTTTAAAAAAAAAAAAAAAAAAAAAAAAAAAAAGCAGCCTCATTTTACTCAGCAGCAGATCTGCTCCCTGCATATGTTAGTCACACCTACTTACTTTAGTAACTACTTTTTTGTATTGCTCTTTACTTGTTAGTTCTGCAAAGTCTGCATAGCTGCAAGTGAACTGGCTTCTCTTCGTCTTTGAATAAAGTCAACAGAATACGTGCCAGTCAATTACACTTGTGCAATGGGCCTGTATTTGTGTGACTGTGAGCCTAACTTGACTTGCAGAACCTTTACTGCTGCTGAAATAATGATGAAAGAATCCAGTTGCATACTTAAGTTCCAGGATGAATCTGCACAGCTGAGTGATAGTGGAGGGGGAGGAGGGCCAACACTTTTTACATGTAAACCAGATAGGTTTTATCTGGAGGCAATACATGTGGAATTTCAAGATGCCATTTTGAAACGCTTTCAGAGTGGAAACACAACAGAGTTGAGCTATTTTTAGTATCTGTAACTGTTCCAAACCTGTCCCTCTTTGCTTGTTTGAACATTGCCTAAGTACCAGTCATTTCTTTGTATTAATTGTTTTTATTTCTGTCTCTTGTGGAAAAGGGTAAACAAAAAGCTGATAAGAATAGGGCAAGAGTAGAAGAGAACTTTCTTAAACTGACTCATGTGCAAAGGCAGGAAGCTGCCCAATCCCGCCGGGAAGAGAAGAAACGAGCAGAGAAGGAGCGAATTATGAACGAGGAAGATCCAGAGAAACAGCGCCGGTTGGAGGTATAATAGATTTTTCAAAACAGCAAAAAACTAACAGCAAGTCTCCCCCATATGTTATGAGGCTCACTTGTAGTTATCCCAGAAGCATGGAAGTGTATTATCTCTTGTCATGCTGGAAATCTGACACAAAAGTGAACTGGTTTTCACTTTTGTTAATCATTTCCTTCCAAAGTAAACTGGTATTAGTGATGGAGTGCCAGATTGTGTGTCTAGAGGAGACTGCGTCTGGAACACAGCACCTTAGTTTCCCCAGTTATCTTGACTTTTTCAAACTCTCTCAACTTGCTTTATCAGTGGGGGTATTGATGTGCATCATGTCCTCTGTGTCTTTCCTCCAGGAAGCTGCCTTGCGTCGTGAGCAGAAAAAGCTTGAGAAGAAGCAGATGAAGATGAAGCAAATCAAAGTGAAAGCCATGTGAAACCATTGTGGGGAAACTTGGTCTCAGTGCCATTTGTAGACCTTTAATTCACAGGGTACAAAGAACTAGTTAATTTCATAACCTTAAACTTCTACAAACACTATTGGCCATTAAGAAAAATGTTCTTTGCATTAGAGTATTACAGCAACATACAGATACATATGGGGGTGTTTTGGCTCTACAGCTTTCTTCCAGATGGTGGATTATTTTGCTACTTCTAATGCTTTAGGAAAAAAGCGGGGAAAAAAACCAAAAAAAACCCTTGCAATATCCCTTTTATGATATTTTGTTTTTAAAAAAGATGATGATGAAACTTAATTTGTGCCAGTAACACATCAACGCTTCGATTTAGATTTTTAAAATTACAGGTAATGTTTTCCACTTAATTTAAGGGGAGGAAAATAGCTCCTCTAGGTTGTCAGTGAAATTGCACAATAAACAGTCAGTGTGTTTCTATGTCTGCATCAAGCTTGTAAAGGTGCAAATCTTAGAGCCTTCCATATATGGTATGGATATTTCAGGGATTTAAAACTAGTTAGTTTAGAAAGATAACTTTTTTTTGCAAACAGGGCACTGAAACAGTATTGCACAATCTATGCTATGGTTGGTATAAAGATAAAACTGTAGATCTGTTAGATATCAGGGAATGGCCTACATGAGCACTGTTTCCTATCTGTAGTTTTGAATGTTGCAAGCTTCATACAATGTGAATTCTGTACTTTTTGTATTTCTTGTTCAGAAGTGAATGCATGGTGAGTTGGCAGCTTCGTCTTAATTTGAATACTCATCTGTAGAAAGTTGCCTTTTAAATATTTTCCTCCTTATTTTTGTAGCAGCTGCTCTTTAGCTAATGTTCAACAAGAGGCTAGATTTGCAATTAAATATCTGTGCAGCTTCCTTTTTCCCTAAGAAGGGAACCATTTTTTACCAGTTATGTATCTTTTTGATCTGTTGAAATGTCTACTTCAGGATTTTGATTTTGAGGTAGAGGAAAACATATGTGGAGGTGGGGGGAAGGAGAAGAAATGTGTCGGTATGCAAGTGCACAAGTATTTTTCTGTCTAATCTCTGCATTTTTATAGATGTTTCCTAGAAGGCATTTTGTTGTTGCTTACAGCATCCATTCTGCAGTAGTTTTTGTGGAGAAATAACCCTATGTGTCTTTCTGTTGCATTTTCTTGTTTGATGCTTTGTGGAGTACTTTTTTGTTCTGAGGCAATAACTATGAGCTGCTGTTGAAACAGCATGTGCTGAAAACCTTTGTTACAGCATGAGACATTTTACACTGATTTCAGTGAAAAAAGTCTATAACCTGATACACACACATACACACACTAATTTTATAATGACTGATAAAAATTAATTTAAAGCCAAAAATAGCATAATATTATGTAGAATTATACTCTTTTAGCACTATTTAGCTTTAGAGGGTATGATTGATAGTGTCACAAGAAGTCTTTTTAAAGAAAATATGATTAGTCTGTGTTCTCTTTTGAATAAATAGACTGCTTTCCTGAAGTTCCATACGCTTTGGGCCATGGCAGCTAATTTTGTAATATAAATATTCATATGAACTATCTATGAAAAGAGTAAAATTTAACTGAAACATTCTAACTGCCTTCTTTACTTTGCTGGATTCCTTTTTCCTTTTGAGTCTTAAACCCTTATTGTCCGTGAGAACTATTACATTTAAAATTTTACATTAAAACAGCTAATTAGAATTCTGCTTTCCACTCTTCTCCAGCAAACTTGTGATCAGAAGTGCTGCTTCCTAACAGAAGATGTTATCTATTAGTCAATCTAACAGAATATAAGCCCATGGAAATTGTCATATAATTCTCAGTTTTTTTTATACAGAGGGATCCATGAAGTCTCTGGTGTGTTCAGGAGCCACTGCTTGCCATAGATGAAATGTCAGGTTCCCAACCCTTCCCACTTCCTAGTGCTGAGACTATAGTTGGGGAAATGAGATTCTAGAATTCAGAGCCTTAGGTAACAGCCCATCCTTCATATTTTTGGGAGTAAGACTTGCCCCAGAATAGCTTAATGTATCTTTTCAGTCACTAGCTACCTTATCAGTGTTTCCAGTTCATTAGTCATTAAGTATCGATGATGGAAGAAATATCAATACTTTAATAAAGAAATGTTCACAGCATCCCAAGAGATTGTGGCTAAATTTTCAGGATGTTCATGAGTGGTTCTGAGAATAGGACAGAACACTGGAAAATGAAGGGCTGATGATCCACACTCCGTAAGCCATTTGCAATAAATTAAAAAATGCTGCTAGTACTTGCATAATGGGGAGGGTGGGGATACAGGGATGATAATTTGTTGTCTACTAAAGTTGAACTTTTTCCCCTTGCCAAAAATAAAAAGTGACTATTTGAGGGAGGCAATTCATTTCAGCTGTCATTCTGACACCAATTTAACTCTGCTTCCCAGACTCATTCACATTCTATGTGTTGATTTACAGGTGCAAGCCAGGCAGACTACTCACATAAGTAGGCAGAGAATTTGGAGATCTGAATTTCCTGCTGCTTGAAGAATTCTTCTTATATAATTCAACATTCTCATAAGCAAACTAGGGCAATGTGGTATAGATTAAATTACCATAAAGGAAGTGCACAACTGGGTGAAAGATGGTATTCAAAAAGTACTTATCAATATTTCACTGTCAAGCTGGGAGGACATAACTGGTAGGGTCCTGCAGGTGTTAGTCTTGATCTAATTCTGTTGAGTATTTTCATTTAAGACTTAAATACTCTCCACTTTATTATTTATAAAATTTGCAGGTGACACCAAATTGGGCTGGATTGCAAGCACTTTGGAAGACAGGATTAGAATTCAAAATTACCTTGACATATTGGAGAATTGGCCTGAATTCAATGAGATGAAATTCAATAAAGACGGTGTAAAGCATTTCATTTCACTTAGGAAGGGAAAACCAAGTGTTCAGCTCTAACGGGGGGGGTGATAGTACTGGTGAAAAGGATCTGGGGGTTATAGTAGATCACAAATTGACTGAGTCAAGGTGATGCAGGTGCAAAAAATGCTTCTCTGACTCTGAGGTGTATTAAGAGGAGTGATGTAACTGTGTCTTGTTGAAGATGTGGGAAATAACTGTCCTGATCTACTTGGCATTGGTGAGGCCTCAGCTGGAGTACTGTGTCCAGTGCTGGCACCAGACTTTAGGAAAGATGTGAATAAACTGAAGTCCAGAGGAGAATAACAAAAATGATAAAAATGTTTAGAAAACCTGACCTATGAGAAAAGGTTTAAAAAAAGGGAGGAGAGGGTCACATTCAGTCTTGCGTAAGGATGACCGAGTGGGAGACTTTATAAACATTGTTTCACATTTGAAGAGTTATCAAGAGAGCAATGATCTGTTTTTTCTATGATAACTAAAGGTAGGTGAAGAAGTAACCAGCTTAATCTGCAGCAAGGAAGATTTTAAACTAGAATATATTAGGAAAAACTTTCTAACTCTAAGGGTAGGTAAGCTCTAGAACAGGCTTCTAAGAGAGAATGTGGAGTCCCCATTATCAGAAGTTTATAAAAATAATCTGGATAAACACCTCGATGATGATCTAGGTTTACTTGATCCTATTACAGGACAGGAGGCTTGACTTGATGACTTCTCAAGGTCCTCTCCAGCTTGACATGCCTGTGACTCTATAACTTGTCTCATTTGATTAAATGGCTATGAAGTCCAAAGCCATGGTAGAATCATCCCTATGTGAGGCAACATTATTTTCCCTAGAATGTCAATAGATAGCCAGTAACCACCTGGACCAGTCTTCACTGGGGAAATAATACTTCTTTAGTGACTTACGAATGTTGAAACTTTTTACCAAACTAATCCTTCAATATATACTTCACTTGACAGACTGTAAGAAGTAGAGTAGAAGGAACGTGCTCTATCCAGCTCCATTGGCTCTGAGATTAACTATTTCCTTTAAATTAGAATAGAATGGAATAGAATCATAGGGTTGGAAGGGACCTCATGAGATCATCAAGTCCAGCCCCCTGTGGCTTGAACCTAGGACCTTCTGCATATTAAGCAGAGGTGTTTTTATGTCCTGATAATTTAAAAGGGTACACCAGTAAACAAACTGAGAAAATGTTATTCCTACCAACTGTATTAAAACTTGTACTTCTTCACTGATACCAGCAGTCTGAGCAGGGATTTCTTTAACAACTCATTTGACATTTCCACATTTTCCTACAAGATGTAGAAAGGGGTATGTCAAGATGCCATTTAAAAAACTGGAGCTATTCCAGCCACAGCACAGCTAGGAAAACAAGCCTCATTCTTTGAATGTCAGTTGGTTATAGAATCTTTGAATGTCCTCTATGTATTCTAGTGTGTCTACACAGGGATAAAGATCCTTGTGAGTGGCCTAGGTCACCTGACTTGGCCCTGTGCTTTGGGACTGAGAAGTGCTGTGTGGATGTTCAGGCTTGGGCTGGAGACAAAGCTCTGAGCCCCTGTGAAGCTGAAGGGTCCCATAGCTTCAGCCAGAGACTTAATCTATGCAGACTTTTCAAGCCCTGAACCCCAAGCCTTGTGAGTCCTCATGTGACCTGGGCCAGCTGTGACTATGCTGCAGGTCTCTTATCCTGGGTGTAAACACACACACAGGCTGAAGTGATGTCTTGCATGTACTGTGGCCCCACTGGCCTTTGGGGAAGAGATAGCTAGGGTAATGCAAAATAAATAACTACTGCAAACTAACTTTTTTTCCCCCGGTGTTAAAAGCTTTTCTTCTTGTCTCAGTTTCTGGAAGTGTATGGGAGAATTTCAGTTTTGGACTATAATTGCAAAAAGTGTGTAGAACACATTTAGTACCCCATACAGGACAGAGAGATTTTCATCTTCCACTAGCTGCAGTATTCCATTCCAGAGGAATATGAGAGAATCCTGTAACCTTTTCAGAGGCAAAATGCCTGATTTCATGGGGAGCTTTGCCTAAAAGTCACCACAGTTAGATGTAAACTGTGGTTCCCAATTGTTTTGGCTCAAGGTCCCTGGATCCTACTGTTACAACCCTGAGATCATTCTCCACCAGCAGCCCTTCCTGTCCCCTCACTGCAACCAGACACGAGTTCAGCAGTGAGGCTGCTTTCCTTCTTACTGATCTCCTGTGCTCTTGGCTACAGTATAGGTCTTCTTGCCAAGTGGTTTTCAAACCATGGACTGGTATCCAATACTGGCTCACAGACACTTGAGTAATGTTTTGCTGAGTGATGTAATTGTTGGGTCATGGCCACAAATGATTTCTTTTCAGGACAAGGTTGAAAAGTTTGAAAATCACTATGCTAGCCCTAGGCAGTTGACTTGTGTCCTTAGGCCGTGGCTCATTTCTACAGCCAGGGGCCAGAGCTCAGTGCTCCCCTCCAGTATTCTCCCCAAGACTTGAAATTAGGGGGTGCTCACTAATTTGGTATAACAGTATTACTAGCAGACAACTTGGGGTAGGGTGTAGCAGGGGTGTTAAGGAAATCCCTGCTTCCCTCCCTCTGTCTCCAGGAAGGACACCAGCACCTATTGACCTAAGTGAAGTATTTTGCTGTGCTTAATACAGCAAGGAGTCCGCACCAGTCTTTTAGTTACACAACACCATGCTCCAGCTGGGTCCTCAGGCAGTGGCTGCCTTCTGCAGCCCTTTGGAGGGGAGTGGCCAGCCACTTCCAAAGCCCGTGTGTGCCACAGGGTTGAGAACCACAGATGTAAATCTTGGATCTCTTCCATGCACTCCACTGGAGGATGGGAGAGGGGAGTGTGGGTGGAGTTATTTGGTGGACTCAAGACTTCACTTATCTCGTCTCATTGCCCCTCCTCCATTATTCTGCATGTGGGGTCACTGTGCAGTGGCTCAGAAGTTACAAACCTCTTTTTATTTACCATGGGGGGGGAGTGTTTGTCCCATTTTCCCTGTGGGTGGGTGGGGCTGTCTGTCTCAGAGATTGCCCCCTAAACAGGGTTACCAGATGTCAGGCAAAAGGAGGACACGTCCTCCTTTTTACCTTCATGTCCTCTGTCTGGCAAGCATTTTAAAATACATGATTTTGTCTGGCTTTTTACTTATAGGGGTTAAAGTCTGCTGGAATTATTTTTAGGGGCAAGTGTTCCAGGGCCCCCTAAAACAAAAGAATATTACATTAATACTATATTTTCTCCATGTGTCCTCCAATGTCCTTTTTGTACTTCCCTGTCCTCTTTTCCAGGCTTTGGTATCTGGTAATGGGAAGGTTAGTTGTGGGTCTGCTGTAGGGTTACCAGATGGAATCATGGAAAGGAGGAAACGTGGAGAAAACATACTATTAATGTAATCTTCTGTTTTCAGGGGGCCCTGCAACACTTCCCCCTAAAAATGTGTTCTGGGATGTTCCAGCTTACTTTACCCCCTGTAACTAACAAGCGAAACAAAATCATGTATTTTTAAAATGCCTGCTGGGTGGAGGACATGAAGGTAAAAAGGAGGCCATGGCCTCCTCCTGCCTGACAGCTGGTGCAGACACTGCCTCCCCCCCCCCCTCCTGGGAGGGAGGGCTGACTCCGGCCCCCGATTGGTCCATTCGCCCTGGCGCGAGGACCCCCCCCCCCGACTGCCCGAGCAAGGGCCGGTGGGGTCAGAGGTCATCTCCTGGGCACAGCACAGCCGCGCGCGCGCCCCCCCTCCCGTAGTGCGCATGCGGCCGCAGCAGCGTGGTGACGTCATCCCGCAGCCGGGCGGCATCTTCCTCGCTCCCGCTCCGAGGTTGGTGCCCCAGAGCCCGCCCAGCCGCAGGCCGGAGTGAGTCGGGGCCGGTGGCGGCCTCCCGGCCGCGTGCGCGTCGTCTCCGGCCCGCGGGGCTGGGTCGCTCCCGCGCCGGGTCCCCCCGCCCCTTCTGCCCCCGGGCACCTCCCCCTGCCTGGGCCCCGGCTGGCTGCCCGCCCGCCCGCTGCTGTCCTGGGCCCCTCGCCTCAGCCTGCGCCTGCTGAGTGGGGGAAGCGGCCTGTCTCTTCCTGGCCCGTCTTCTGAGCCTCACAGCTCTTCCTCCGGCCTGGGAAAGGTCCTCCTGGTTCAATAAAAGAAGGGGCAGGTGTTACCCATAAGGGTTCCCACGTGTTCTGTCTTTCAAATAAGGTAGCTAATTAACAGCTTGCAGTGATAAGGACAAAGGTATGGTTGTAAGTGGCACAGCATATAACACAGGGGTTGGTAACCCAAACAATAAGAAGAGCTATTTTAAATAATTTCTTCAATAATCAAGTGTTTTAAGAGCCCCAGTCAGCGTAGCCCGCTGGTGTGGGGAGCTGGGCCAGGGTGCCTGCTGCAGGGGTCGCGAGGGGGGCCTGGAGCCAGGAGAGGGATACCCACAGGTTTCTCCAGTGGCAGGGGCCCAGAGCCTGGACTCGGCCACCTGTAGGATCCTCTGGTGGTGTGGGGCCCGGAGCCACAAGAGGACAGCCAAAGAGCCACATGTGGCTCCAAAGCCACAGGTTGCAGATCCCTGGTATAACATGGTTGTAATGGAACATAAAAAACAATGTTTCTGTTGTGCCCAGGGTTTTTAAATGCCTAGCCGAGTTAAGAATTTAAGTTCTCAGGCTCATCTTGTGAGGTCATTGGGTAGGTTTCCTTTAAAAGGCAAGGACTGAGAGGACTGATATAGTGGGACTGTTTTGTGAAAAAGTGTTTGCCCAGAAGAGTAAGGTATTGTCTTTTAGCGTTTTTCTGGGCAAGTCTATTTGGGAGCAAAGTCATTGATTGGTTTCATGCATGTTGTTGGGGCATTTGATGCACTGGATGAGGTACTCTCCATGTTATAAGTCTGTGTAGGACTTGTGGATCTTGAAAGGTGGTGTAATGGATGGATATTGATCATTGGAATAGTGAAGATGCATCTGTTGTTCTGACAGGGCCTGGTGCTGCTTTGAGTTGATGTGTCTTGGTGTGTGGAAGCTTGGCAAGGTTGGAGGGTTGTTTGTAGGCCAGAAGCGGGGATCTCAGAAAGACTTTTTGCAGGATGTGGTCACCATCCAGTATGCATTTCAGTTATTTGATGAAACCCCTTATGGGTTCTACTATAGAGTAGTAGGCAACAACTATGGGTATGCAATTGGTGGAGTATTTTTTCCCTCTTTGAAGCAGGTATTTGGGTTGCCTGTTTCCTGGTGCACTCTGCTTCTGTGGTGGAGCGTCCTTGTCTATTGAAGATAGTTTTAAGTGTGTTAAAGTACGTATTCTAGATTTCCTTTTGGCACATATTTTATGATGTCTTGCTGCCTGGCTGTAGATAAGATTTTTTTGGTGTGTGTGTTTGGATCTATGTAGGGTAAGTGTGGTGGTCCATGTGTTTCTTGTTTATAGCTGTGTGTAGTGTTCCATTGTTAAAGCTGACCATGGTGTCCAGAAAATTGATGCTGGTGTAGTAGGAGTGTTCTAGGAAGAATTTTGAGGATTGGATTGGATATTGGTTGTTGAAGTTGTGGTAGAAATCAGTGAGTGAGCTCAGGTTGTCTGTCCCAAAGATGAAAATATTATCAATATATCACTGGTTTTGTGGTGTGTTTTTCCCAGTAATTTTTCCGCAGGGTAGCCCAGAAGAAAGGTAGAATACTGGTGACTCATCCTGATAGTCACAGCTGTTCTCTTGATTTGACCAAAAGGGTGTTAATATTAAGGTGCCATGGGCAAGGAGGAAAAGGATGAACTTGGGTATGTGTTTGGGGTAGATTTCTGAGCATTCACTGTTGTCTTGTAGATATTTAAGGCAGCCAACATTGCTGTAATGATGAGGGATGTTGGTGTTTTGGGAGATGACATCCATGGTTCCAAACATGTTGGTGATGTTGCAGAGATTCTGGAAGGAATCAGTTGTATCCTGGAGGAAACTGGCCATTTATGTGGTGACTGGTTTGAGGATGGCCTCTGAGTCCTGATATTTCTTCAGCAGGAGTGCTATGTGCAAGTATGACAGGTCTCTGTGGATCCCCCTGCTTGAATATCTTGAGAACCATGTAGAAGGTCCATGGAGTTAGTTTGTGGGGGATGAGGTTGTAGTTGTTTGTTTGGGGGAAGGATTTGATGATAGCCTTAAATTCCTGTGTTGATTGTGGTGTGAGATGATGATGTAGAGCCATTGGTTTGCTCATTGATGGAGTCATTCTGATTGAGGACTGTGATGGCACCCCTTTTGTCTGCTAGTTTGATTGCTTGCTTGTGGTTGGAATTCAGAGACTGCATACTGTGGCTATCCTTTTGGTGGTGAAGAGACTGGGATGAATGTGATGTTGAAGGATTTCACCTGATTTTCTTTTCCTGAAGCAATTGATGTTATGATCAGTAAGTGTGTGGTTTCTTCCACCGGTGAGTAGTCAGTCAGATGATTCATTTTTCATGCAACTGTCACTGAAGATAATACGTTCTGTATTCTGGATGTTTCTCACTGATCCAACTGAGATGCTGCAGCAGCTTTATTTCATAAAGTTTCCTAGTGTATCCCCTTCAATATAATGACATGTATATACTTAAACAGCATCTTTCATTAGAGGTGTCTTACCAAGGTAAGTGTTCTTATCCCTATTTTACTGAAGGGAAAACTGAGGCACAGGGAGAGCAAGTGATTTGCCCAAGATGATGCATCAGATTGGTAGCAGAATTAAGACTCAATCAAAAGATTAAGAACTCAGATAGTCCTGTTCCCAGCCACTTCTTTAACAGCTGTGTAACATGCTGTGTGCCTTTCTGTTGTCATTGGGAAACATTAATATTACAGTAGGACCCCATTATATGAGGTGCTGCTCAGCTAGAGCCAGATGAAATTTTTTAAAACATTTACGGGCATGGAATCACAACTGAATGTGGGGGTTTGACCAGAAATATTTTTCCCAATTTTTGTGAATTACTAAAGAACAGTAAAATCTATTATTTGCACAGCTATAGTACAGATATAGGTGAAGGGTCTTTGTGCTGAGGAACTTGTAGGCTACCAAATATTGTATTAAAATATCTGTGAAAAGATTGTGTTTGAATTTCTGTGAAATATTATTTCTAAAGATATTTTTAAATAGATTGTTCAGATGTTTCTGAACATTGTTTGGGAGAATTCATCTTACAAACCTTGGTGTCACTGTGGCTTGTGAAAGTTAATTCACAAAAATTCTGGTGCTCTAATGTTTCATGAATCAGTAGAGCAATTGGATGTTGATGTGTGCAGCTGGAGATGTGCTTTACAGAGTGAAACAAGATAAACAGAGCAGTAACTCATTTGCTGGAAAGACTCAGAACAGAGGCAATCTATTTGGTTCACCTTCTTGAAATAACTGTCTTGCTCTCATTTTCAGGATATTTTTAATATCACATACTTGGAGTAGCATTACAAATCTGGATTCCATGTCTTTTCTTGTAAGTAACCCAGAACGAATTAGGGTGAGTGTTAAATAGCTTCTAGCTTTCTTCCAAAAAGCACTGTTTTTGTAAAACTTTCCTTTCCATACAAACAGATGCAAGCTTTGATCCTAACAACAGCATGTGCATGATGGTGGCCCACTGACTTCCTTGGAGCTCCATGGGAGTCTGTGCCGACAGTTTTTGTTGCAGGTTTGGGGCCATAATCTAACTTCTTGCTGGAGAACTGATATTTTTAACTAAAATAAAATTTTGATTTATAAGAGAGAGACTTTTTAAAACACATTTTTCTGTCTTCTAAGCCTCAAAAAAAAATTGTCTGCTTTTAAATTTTTGCTTTTAATTGCTGGAAATCTAGATAAAAGTTGTTGTGCGTAGCACTTAAACAGGAACTAAATTGAGTAGTGGCGGTTCATTGTTGAGAATGAAATGTGCAAAAGATGAAAATGTACTTTTAAAAAAGTCTTCTTTTAAAGTACAAAGCAACTGTAATGCAGGTAAGGAAATGTGTTTTTAATAGGATCTATTCTAAAACCTGATGTCCCTTAAGGTTAGAATGTGTCTTAAGATTCAGCACTAGTTGAAAAATAAGTGTAGAGTGTGAGTGTAACAGAGGAGAATTTCTGACATGATCACAATGAATGGTGTAAAAATGACTCTTCTGAAATTTTAGTGTTATCCAAAAGGAGATAAATACTGTTGCAATGAAACCCTAAATACTTTTCAGTTAAATGTAGGCTCTTTCTAATACCAGCCTGTTTCAAATGAAGGTAGATTAACATAAATGTAAGCAAATTTATTGATTGCTTCAGCAAACTGACCAAGATTTTTGTTGTAAATGATTAGCAAAATAACTAATATTTACTGAGTGCTAACAGTACACTCAGTATTATACAAGTCTACGATGGCATAATCCATGCCATGGGATTCTGAGTTGTTTCTAATATCTAAACTGTTGTGATAAGAAGCAGAAAGTTGAACTGAGTGTTTAGAGATTATGCCGCTAGCTACTCTTAAATTTAACATTGTTTGACTTATGCTTTGATCTTGTGGAAGAAGCTACCGGTAACTGCTTATCAATATGTCTGTTACCGTTAATATTTACATCTGCTGAATGAATCCCTCTCACTGCAAAGGAGACAGACATTAGAATGATCTGTGTGATGCTCTTTTAAGTGTAATTGGTCTAGAAGAAATAACTAATTGGCTTTGGGCTTTCTTCTCCAGCGGTGGGTGTCTGAAAAATTCATTGTAGAGGGCCTGAGGGAGTTGGAGCTGTTTGGAGGTAAGGACTCTATTCTTAAGCCACTTCAACAGAAATCTTTTACATTAAACTAGAAAGTAGCCATCAGTTTGGTATAAGTAAATGTGCTGCTGCAGGAGTGAACAAATCAGTTTAACATACTGTCATCAGATTGGCTAACGAAAGCAAATTTAGAAGGAAAAAGTTTTGTCAGGTTTTGCACAGCAGTTCTTTTTGAAGTCAGTAATGCAAACTTTTGGGTGTTGTAATGCAGTAAATAAATGCATTCTTTTCTGAATAACTGGCTTTTTCCTCTGTTAAATATAGTTTTTGAACCTGAAAAGGATAATTGCAGAAGCTCAGAATTCTGCAAATGTTTGTTGCTGTCTAGCTGAAATAAAAAGTATTAAAACCAATGGAAGAGAAGTCTTTATATAACTATAGTCAGTAAGATAAACTATGTAAATATGGTGCTATCTTACTTAAGGAGCAGATCTGTTGTGTGTCTTCACTGGCAAAAACAGTTTTTAAACAGTATTACTTTACCTTTCCAGGGTAAATATAACAGTGTAAGCTGGATTTTAGACTGTGCTGTTAGAAAAATTGCCAGCTAAATCCTGATTTCAGAATCTTTGTGACAGTTGATGCAAGAGTCGGAAGGAAGCTATCTAGATGATTAGGGTGCAGGTGGACTTAAGTAATTAGCAAAATCCTCCATTTGACTCTTGTATTCTGCAGATTTGCCCTTCCCTGTTGGGCTTTTTAGTCATGTTGAAGCCGATTTCAAACTTCTTTTTAACACTATGTCCATTCTCCACATAGTTACAAACAATTATTATGTTCAGAAGCTATGGACAGTTTTGGCTAGCACTGTTTTTCAAAATTAGTCTTTGCCTACACTGAACACTAAAGCCAATTTAGCTGCAGAGGCGTTTAAGTGTGGGTTTAGCAGAACCATTTTCAGACCTAGTTATAGCTAGTATTTCTCTGCTGCTGATGTAGGTGGTGCTTTTTGCAGTCGGTCTTCTGTCTTGACTGCACTTCTAGGAAGAGAATACTTGTTTTTAAATATATGCGTCATGATTAATGTACAAATCTGATCAGAAATTTTGCTCTGAAATGACTATTAAACCAAAATTCAGTACCAGTATAAAGCAGTACAGTTTCATTCCATATGAATTTGTACATGCTTACACTACTGCATAATTTGATCAGTTTTATCTAAGCCCCAAGCCACACACAAGACACTGTTATAAGTGTCCTTGTCAAAATATGAATTTTTGTTGGCCCTGGAACCTTGGAATTTCGTAGACTTTAACTGCTACTTCTCATATTGATTGCATTCCTCCTTAGACTTCCAGTTTTTTTCTCTCAAATATTTAATTCCATCAGATATACTAATCTTCTTTTATTTTTTTATTTTTTTAAAAGGGGGTGAGGTTTATGATCTAAAAACAAATAGATTTCCCAAACTTATGTTTGTATTAGAAAGTGCATGAACAGTAATGCTGTTTGAATCTGTATAAAGTCTTACTTTTAGAATTTAGTTTCTACCTATAACATTCTTCACATGTTTTCTAATGTCTGTTACTTACTGTTGTGATAATTTTAAGTTAAAGATTTTGTCTGGAAGTATATACTTATATCTGTCTCGTACCTAAACAATGCTTTGGGATTATTTTAATTATTTCTGTTCATTAATATATTTAAATCATGTTCTGACTGGGTATCTGTTTGTTGAAGAAAACATGGTGAACAATTAATTTCTTTACTCCAGAGCAGCCTCCGGGTGACTCTCGGAGAAAAGTAAGTGATTTTTGCAGGCTGTGGTGCTGTGGTCCATTGCATGGAGATTATTCCTTGTGGAAGTTTAATTTTATTTCTTCTTTATTTATACTTTATTTGTATATTTATCTTTACATGTGTGAAAACAGGTTTCACCCTGGAAAGAAGTTTTTGGTGTGTGGCTTTGAAACTGTTGCATGTGACTTTTTAGCCCTGAATCTGAGATTTAGTTGTTTAGGCTCACATTTTCAAAAGTGGCTCTGAAAATGGGACCCAAATTGTCTCAGGTTGGGCATTCAAAACTGCTGCCCACTTTGTATAATTTGACTTTATTTCTTTTCTCTTCTCTATGCCACATCCCCAAAAGAGACCCCAACATCAGAATGAGAATTAGAAAAATTTCAGTTTCAAAATGGACTCTATTTTAATATGCAGAAGGTCCTGGGTTCAAGCCCCAGAGGGTTGGACTCGATGATCTCACGAGGTCCCTTCCAACCCTATGATTCTATTCTGTTCTGTTCTGCTGAAAACCCATTGGCATAACAATTATGCTCACTCCACAGCCAACAGTAATAAAATCTTGTGCCTTTGACAGATGCTACTATCTGGTTAGAGATAATGTTTTGTCTTGAACTATGAAATGCCCATCTAGCATGGTCCAAAACAGGATAGTTCGAAACTTTACCTTTAACCCATGACATTTTTGTGATCTTGATTAAAGCATCAGTGAAGTGCAGTGTAGACATAACCTAAACGACAGGCTACACCGGTCTTTTAGACATCTTTTCAGTATTAATCCTGGCTTTCTTTTATTTAAAAAAGAAAATCTTATGCCTATAGTGAGTTACGGAAACAGGGACAATAGTTAATCAGGAAAAGGTGCTATTGTGGTTTTGAGTCAAAAGGTTGCAAGAGAAACTTGACAGGTTGTGTTTTGTGTTTTACTTTTCATCTTCCTACAGGCATTGAATCTAAAATCTAATCCACTTGAGTTTGATTTGGCAAGCATAAATCCTTGGTGGGATTGCATATCTTTGGTTTCCTAATGGCATTAACAATACAAATACTTTTCAAAAACTAACTTCCATAAACACAAGTCCAATTTAAAACCTCTTAAGAAGGCCTTTGATATCCCGGACCTTAATGAGTGTCCTACTTCATGCAGCTAATCGTGCTTCTTCATTTTACAGCTTTCATGAGTTTTGACTGCACACCAAAAGTATCTTGTGTGAAACCCCTGGGGAGCTTTTTTGCAATATTTCATAACTAACATTTCAGTTTAACTTGTTTATTTTTTTAAAGAAAATCTCATACTGTATTTAACTTTCATTTAGAGTTCCTTCTGCATAATATGGTCAGTTGTAGAGTTTTCAATTTTAATGTTTCCATACAGAGAGATGAATGAAATTCTATAATGTACTGGATTATTTCTAAAGGAGAGCATATACTATGTTCTATTTTGGTTGAAACAGCCTGCATCATCATTTTAAAATAACATTAAATTTATTTCATTTTTTTGCATCTGTTTTGTTGGCTTATGCTAAATTTGGAGTGCATTTTTATTAGAGCAAACCAGCTGTGTAGTGCACAGTTTTAGAGCAGCTGTCATTGCTCCAGAATAATTTTCATTTCCTTGATGATATCTTTCTGCTTCAGAGGCTTCCATCTGCCTGTCTTTTCCTCTCAGTCCAGCTATTGACAGGGGTGAATGGAGATGATGGAAAATAAAATGAACTGGCATTAATTGTGATAGTCAGAATTGGTAGGAATATTTGATGGAAAGATTGAAATAAGAGTGGGGAACAGCATTTGATTCATAGCCAAATGATAGCATCATGTGACATAATAGCTAAGCAAAAGGTTTGAATTGTTGGAATTCTAAATTGTAATCACGGCTGAACCAAAGATTGCTTTTACGTCCTTGTGCTTCAGTTGCATGAGCTAAAATAATGAAGTGCCTTTCACCAAGGTTATTACGAAAAATTATACCTGGCTGTTCACCTCTTTAAGGTAGGTGTCATCTCTGTTTTACAGATGGGGAAAATGTGGGTATGATGTATCTTGCCCAAAGTCATCCCAGTGAGTTAGCTACAGAGCTGGGATTAGAAAGCAGGAATCTCGACTCCCAGTTCCCTCACAGGGCCTAATCACTAGGCACATTTCCAGTCAGGAGAAAGGTAGAAAGCTTCCAGGAAACTGAGGTACTGCATCTGAACTGAGACTAATTTATGGTAGAGAACAACCTATCATTGGCCATAGATAGCAGACCTGATAGATCTTCCCTATTTCCAGCTTCTGTGATTCTACAGTTCTTGACGTGGACTACTTCCCCTATCATTCTGAGGCATTAACTCGGCACTGAATGCCCTAGATGCCCAGGATAAAAGATTTTAATTTTTCAAGATTAAAATGATATAAGGGTTAAATTACAAGCCAATAATAATAATTTGTGTTTGATAACATCTAGTTAGATTACATTTTAAACTGTGCAGATAACTTGAACAAATAACATTCCTCAGTTCCTATTATGCTGTAAGTGAGAGTCACCCGTCATGTTTTAGTTGATGTGAGGTTTTGAGTTCCACACATGGGTTGAACCAAGCTGGTTTTGCTAGTGCCAGCATTTTTTCTCGTGGTCACTTTACTTTCTTCAGTATTTCAGCTTAAAAAACTCAGCTTCCAGTCTTCATGATAGTGTTGTCTTGATTCTGTAGCTATTCTGAAATGATAACTTTGAGGTTTATACCTTCCCTTCATCTCAATTAGACTGTTGACTCTGCTGTCCAAAAATGACGTTGATAGTATTGTCTGCTGTTCACCTTTGACCATTTTAGCAAAAACAACCAACCGTTCTGGAATTGAGTAAAGCGTGAATTGCTTCTTGGCTTCAAGTCGTATTCCTGGTACCAAGTAAACTTCCACCGCTTATTTCTTTACTCTAAATTTAAAGTGTCAGGCCAGTTCTGTTCTGGTCTGGTTTGGTTGAAACATAACTTTACCCTTTAAAATGCTTTAATCCTCATTTGTGGTTTTTTTCCTGTTAAAATGGTAGGTATGAAATTGTCCATTCTGTAGCTTCCCATTTTGATTGTTAGTTCATCAACGGCTGGAAGTATAATCACCTATAGACCTAGTGACTGACTGACTGATCTCATGTAGGATACATAACCTATGCCATTAGCCTGCATTTTGTGAGTGCATTGAAGCTGGATATATAAGGTGCAGCCTGTTCCTAAAACTAGAATGGGAGGCCTAAGCATTTCTCTAATAG
Organism: Podocnemis expansa; assembly: GCA_007922195.1. NCBI lineage: Eukaryota > Metazoa > Chordata > Testudines > Podocnemididae > Podocnemis > Podocnemis expansa. The sequence continues at coordinate 10,381,488 of ML681990.1, read as the reverse complement.
GAGTGTATTTACATGTAAATGTGTTGTATCGCCATATGGCCAAAACACAGATGAGTGAGTATGTAGTAGGTATGTTCTTTCATTTGTCTTCAATGCCTCTGGAGACTTCTGGCAAACTTTTACCTTTTACTTAAACTAGCTCTTTCCACTTACGATTAAATTGCTGGTTTTCTTGTCTCCCAATACTTTTAATAGTGGTATAAAAATTGGGATCATATGTTTATGTAACTGTCATCATCAAACAGAATATTGAAGTTTGCCAAAAGTTGTCTTGTTGCTAACAACTTTCTAGGTGTTCTGTCTTGCTAGCCAGCATAATTGTCTCCAAAGCTGTCAGTCTCTAGTGTTTCCCAGCCAGGTTTTATGCCAAATAAAGACTTTCACTTCCTCAGACCTGAGTCTAATGCTGGGTTAAGCCACAGGTGAAGATAAGTTTTGCTTAAACCTAATTCTTAGTGACACTTATCCGTTTTGCCAGAGCATCAGTCAGTTTGCCTCAGATTCTAGCCATCTGCTTAGATGAGCCCCATGATTGGAACAAAGGTGCTGTTGCAAGTTTAATAGAACTGTGAGTGGGAGTCTCCAGAACTGGAATAGCTGGAGGAGCTGCAGTTAGGGGTGGAGGTGCATTAACAGAGCCTAGGAGTGTAATATTAGCAAATCCTACGCACAATAATGAAGTGGTCTTGTAGAGCTGTGAGAGGTGGGGCTGGGATGGGCATAACAGGGCATGCAAGTTAAAACTATGGCATGTTGATGGAGTTGGAAGGCTTGTGCATCAGTCCTCTATCTAGTTTCTTCAACATTTAAATAATTTACCAAATTAGTCCGTAATATTTTAAATAGTACTCCAATTTTCTAATGCGTAAGTGGCATCAGTTGTTAATGTTAGGGTTTTGACTTGGCCTTGGTTTGGTGGTAAGGAGTAGTGGATTCATCCTCACTTCTTGGCAGCGTCCTTCTTAGCTGTTGCTTAAAGAAGCAAGCATTTAATATTTGCATCAAGAATGCTTTAAAACAATCATTAGGAATGGAGTAAGTTATTTTTTGTTTTAAGTTATAACTAAAGTGTTCAGAATGTATTCTAGGGCTTGTCTACGCTACGGAGGTTTCATTTTGCCAGAATAATCCCTTAGTAAACATGCAGTGTATACCAGCCAAAGGAGTTCTGCCAGCCTAGCTGCACCATTTCCTCTCAGACATGAGCTATGCTTCTGTCAGTATAATAGCATCTATGGAGGGGGCTGCAGGCATGGTTATATTGACTAGACCAGTGGTTCCCAACCAGTGCGCCGGGACACGCTGGTGTGCCGCGAGCATCCGTGAGAGCTGGAGTTAAAGTTCCTTCCCTGCTCAGCCCAGCCACTTGGGCTGTGCAAGGCTGGGAAAAGGCAGGGGTTAAAGTAACGGGGAAGGCACTGGAACACAGTTCCAGGCCCCCTATTTTTGGGCAGGCAGCATTCCAGCTCCCCTAAAAATAGAGGAAGGCACAGGAACATGGAGTTCCAGGGGTCCCCTAAAAATAGCAGGAGCAGACCGAACGTAGCATTCTGGTGGCTCCACCTTAAACCCCGCTCCATCTTACCCAGCTAGCAGAGAGGAGTGGGAGGCTGGGAGCGTGTGAATCTCCCCCTGCAGGGTGGAGCAGCTTGTGTCAGCAGCCTGCAAACAGCCCAGGTAAGGGCTTTGAGGGGGAGGGCTGCTGGGGGTTGTGTGGGGCAGGTGTGTGTGTGTAGCAGAAGGTGTGTAGCTGGGGTTGGGGGTGTCTGTGGGGGGGTGTAGCTGGGGGCTGGAGGCCTGGTTCTGGCCCCTGCATTGATGGGAGGGTCCATCACAGTCACCAGGGGGTTGGGGGGAACCCACTGGGGTGGGAGGGAGCAGCAGTGGGTGAGGATTTGCCCTGGGTGGCAGGGATCCACTGTGGAGAAGGGGGGGAAGTGCATGCTGTGCCATGCTCGCCTGCCCTACCTTTCCACTCCCCAGGTTCCCCCTGCCCCCCCCCAAAGTCACTCGTGTTCTCCCTTCCTCTGTCCTCTCTTACCACCCTTGTGCTGTTCCCACATGGCTGCCCTTGTGCCCTTTTGCCACCCCTTCCCTGCTCTGCTCCCCACACTCACTCTTGCCACTGCAGACGACTCCTGACCTCCCCTGTTTTACTGCCCCTGCTACCCCACATAGCAGCATTTCTGAAACATTGGGCCATGGTTCATGAATATTCATAAGAAATTTAAGTTAATTTAAATATTCTTTTTTAAATGGTGGTGTGCCTGAAAAAATTTGAAGGTATCAAGGTGTGCCATGGCAGAGAAAAGTGGATGTGTAGCAGAAAGTGTGTAGCTGGGGTTGGGGGTGTGTGTGTGTAGCTGGGGAGTGGGATGTCTGGGGAGGGTATTGCTGGGGGCTGGAGGCCTGGTTTTGGCCCCTGCAGTGATGGGAGGGTGCATCAGAGTCGCCAGGGGGCTGAAGGGGGGAGGATGGGACCCACTGGGGTGAGAGGGAGCAGCAGTGGGGTGAGGATTTGCCCTGAGTGGCAGGGAGTCACTGTGGAGAAGGGGGAAGTGGGTGCTGCATCATGTTCCCCTGCCCTACCTTCCCATTCCCCAGGTTCCCCCCGCCCCACAGAAAGCCACTCTTGCTCTCCCTTCCTCTCTCCTCTCTTGCTACCCTTTTGCTGTTCCCCACATGGCTGCCCTTGTCGTCTTTTGCCACCCCTGTCCTGCTCTGCTCCCCACACTCGCTCCTGCCACTGTTCACAACTCCTGACCTCCCCTGTTTTGCCACCCCTGCTATCCCACATAGCAGTATTTCTGAACACTGTGCCATGGTTTATGAATATTCATAAGTAATTTAAGTTAATTTGAATATTCATGATTTTTTAAATGGTGGTGTGCCTCAAAAAAATTGAAGGTATCAAGGTGTACCATGGCAGAGAAAAGGTTGGGAACCACTGGATTAGACTGTGAGATGTCTCCTCCCCCCTCCTCCCCCCCCCCCCAAGCTGACACAGTTGATGCTAGCAGAACTTCATAGTAAAGGGTAGACAAGTCATAGTGTGATATGGTTAGAACAGCCTCTTGTTACTTCATGGCTCAGTGCCATTACATCACAACTCCTTCTTTCAATGACAGAAACAAGTGTGTATTACCACTTCCACTGCAACTACAGGGAAGTGAGTTGTGTTGTTTTCTGCTTCATGCATTGTCAGCAAACTTGTTAGGAAAGTTCTGATTGCATTATTTTTATGAAGCGGACAGGACACTCCTGGCTTTCTAGATCCTGGGGGAGTGAGTGTTTCTGGAAGTTAAAGAATAATTAATCTAATTCATATTTGAAGTGAAATGAACAGATTTGATCTATTATTCTTCATGTTGCTTACCTAAGTACAAGTGTAAGTGAGAGACAAAATACGTTGCAATAATAGAACATGCCTGAACACTGTGTATAGGCTTCTCTTACTCCTCTGAAAATCCCCACCTGGGAGAATTGGAATGCAGCTCTGCTTCTAATGATGCCAGAGATCATGACGTTCCCCCTCTCCCCCCCACATATCAAATCATGTCAGTTTTGTTGGGCTCCTATAATGCAGCTTGGACTATAATGCCTGTGTAGTGAATTACACAGCTTGTTTTTAGTCCATCTCAAGCATGAGTGAGCATGAACAGAGAGAAGCATTTGTCTTTTTAGCTTGTGCATGTAAATACAACAAGAATCTGACTCAGTTGTAGCAAAAAGATGGTATCTCTCACAGGCAAGCTGGCAGACACGGGAGTGCTGCTCTTGTGTTCATTTGGACAAGCACTTGTTGCAGTTAGTCTTGCTCCTGTTTAGAGCTTCTTTCCTTATGTGTCTGATCTGTGCATCTTTGGCTTTCCTCACCAGTTGGTTCATTAATTCTATTCACAGGAAAACAATTTCAACTTTGTTGGCCTTTACCACAGAGAGCATGAATGGATAAGTGACTGAAAAGTAGCAGCCTCAGAGAGGAAAATCTTATTGTCAAACTGCAAAAAACCCACTGTAGACAGGCCTTAAAGCTAACACTCTTGCCCATGAAAACAGATGATGCTGTAGAAGTTTGAGAAGGATGGCTTTTGCAAAGGGATGGTTCCATGCTGTAGAAAACAGAGGTCTGGATATTCTAAAACCAAGGCATCTCTTGGGCTTCAGTTTGAATTAAAGATAATTATAGCAGATACAGCTACATTGTATACTCCAATATGTCCTGATAATATGAGCATGTGCAAAAATATAATATGAGAGAGCAGATCTTCCTACTGGCTATACTTCGTTTGTGTCTGATTTTTATCTTCCTTTTCTAGACCAATGATGCAAGTTCTGAGTCGATAGCATCCTCCCCTAAAAGGGGCGCCATGAGCAGCTTTTTACCAGACAGCAGCTGTTACGAGTTGCTCACCATCATAGGTAATATTCCTATAAAAATTCTTCATTCCTAAGGTACTGAGTTTTTCTTGTATCATGGTTTTCTGAAAAGTAAAATGCAAAATGTCCTTTCTTTCTTGTTTTTATTATTAGTATTAAAATCACTTTATAAAAGTGCAAATTAAGATGTGTTTCCTGTCCGAGGCTTTCACAATCAAAGTACGAAACAAATACTAGATGAGAGGAGGTGTGCTTTTGAGGTTAAAGCAAAAAGGTAGCAACTGGGACTCTTGAGTCCCATTCCAAGCTTTGACATTGACTTCCTATATGCCTCTTGGCAGGCCACTTCATCTCTTTATGCCTCAGTTTGCAAGTCTGTAAATTAGGGATATTATTGACCTACTTCTCAGCAGGGAATGCTTTAAATTGGATGGTGTTGTAGAACAGATTATTTTTTATATTAGAAAAGACCATAGACAATAATTATAGTGAGCAAGGGGATGAGGGTCGTTGTGAAGGAGGAAGGATTGGTGGAAGTTTTCCCATAACACAATTCCCAAAATAGTCAATTGTGTTCATGCTTAAAGACTTATCTCATGCTTTCTTTCTTTCTTTCTTTATTTAGGCCAAGGCTTTGAGGAACTGATGACTGTGAACCTGGCCCGGTACAAACCATCTGGGGAGTATGTCACAGTCCGAAGGATTAACCTGGAAGCCTGCACCAATGAGATGGTGGCATTCTTGCAGGTGATGCTATGGCCTTTTGAATGGTGCAAAGCATCTTTCATCTGTGTTTAAGGAATATGACTCATCAGACTGCAGCTACAAGCTGTTTAATGTTGTCTAACGTGACCCTTGCAAAGCATTGAGGATCCTGTATAATTTTAAAACAGTAGTTGCAGTACTGGCCTGCAAAGATCTAACGGAAAAATAGTCAAAGAGAAAAATCATCTATAGTAAGGTGTTGGCAGTCTCCTTCAGACTGAGTTACAGTTTAGTAAACATAAGTTAGCTGATGCTTTGAAAATTAGTTTGTAGCTGGTGGTGGAGCGTCTGGTGTTTAGAGTACTAGACAGAGATTCTGACGTTCTGGGTTGTCTGGAACCAGCTCTGCCACTACATAGTTATGAGCAAATCATTTAACTTCTCTGTGCCTCAGTTCTCTGAATTGTGAAATGGGGGTCTTTGCCCACCTCACATGCATACTGTGAGGCGATTCATGTTTGTAAAGTACTTCGAGATTCAAGATGGAAAGTGCTGTAAGACCAGAGTAGTAGTATAAGGGGATTGTTCTTCTGGTTGAAACCAAGTTTTGTATCTAATCCAGTGGTTCCCAACATTTTCTCAGCTGTGGCACACTTTGCTACCTTTAATTAATTTGAGGCACATCACCATGCAGTCTCTAAACGAACTCATGAATATTTATGAGCCAGTAAGCCAATCCAGAGCTCTTTGAGCAGTTTTTCAAAAAATTTTGTGGCACACTTGCTCAGAGCTGATGGCACACCTGCGTGCCATGGCACACTGGTTGGGAAACGCTGCTAATCCACTCTCTTCTAAAGAATTCCATATTGAAAGTGAAGAGAAAGACCCCAATGATATTCCCATATTGAATTGCTGTTAATAGCATTTTGTCAGCACCTGGGTTTCAAAATAAGAATAGTGGAAGGAATTATTGTAAAATATTCTGTATACAGGGGCCCTGATCTCTTAATTTGTTTATCCTTCTCCAGTAATTCATTCTAATAGGGCTCATGTTGCATCACCATTGTAACACCAGGTAGCCCTTGTGCAAAGATTGTCAGTACCAGATGTGTCGGATGGGGATTTAGTAAGTGCATTCTTTAAATGTATACAAAATTTCCCTACACGACTGTCTTATGATGGAAATTGAGATTGCGAGAATGTTCTGACGAATTGAATAGAATCGAATCGTAGGGTTGGAAGGGACCTCATGAGATCATCTAGTCCAACCTCCTGGGGATGTTGCACTGACACGGGAGCTCCTGAATTTAGTTTCAAGCAGCTGCTGCCCATGCACAGACCTCATGCCAGGAGATTGCCAGGAAAGTCTAGCTGTGGTGACGAAATTATTTTAACTTATTTTCCTACTTTATGTTCAAAAGGAGAACATCTCAAGTGAAGAGGAAGTTCAAATCAGTTCTTCGGCAGATAATCCTTAAAGTGTTATCTTTTGTTCATCTTAGCTTTCCTGGAGCCCTGATCCTCTCTACCACATCTGGATCTGTCTGTTTATTTCACCTAGCTCTGATTCAAAATATCCTTTTGCTTTTAGGGAGAACTTCATGTTTCCAAGCTCTTCAACCACCCCAACATTGTGCCATACAAAGCGACCTTCATAGCTGACAATGAGCTCTGGGTTGTCACATCCTTCATGGCTTATGGTAGGTGGAGAGGAGAAAACATGCCATCTGCTATATATAACATACTATATATACCTCCTAACTGTAGTTTCCACTTCATGCATCTGATGAAGTGGGTTGCAGCCCACAAAAGCTTATGCCCAAGAAATTTCTTAGTCTCTTAGGGTGCCACAGGACTCTCATTGTTCATGCTGTTTGACCAAACTATTTGTTTCTGCAAAATCATCTTTATTTAGGTGAAGTGTCTTTTTGTTTTTCCTGCTTCATCAAAAAATGTTTCTTGGTCTCTTTAGGTTCTGCAAAGGATTTAATCTGTACCCATTTCATGGATGGAATGAGTGAACTGGCTATTGCTTATATCCTCCAAGGTGTTCTGAAAGCTCTTGATTACATTCACCATATGGGCTACGTACATAGGTAAAAATGAAATTGCTCTCTTACTTATCCTCTCTGTAGGAAATGCTTACAAACAGTATTTGTCCAGCTGGGACGAGGTAGCTCGAGATTTTGAATAAGAATCTAGCTTGCCAGTTCTAGTCCGGTCCAGGTTGGAAGTAACACAGTTATGAACATCTGATGCCTATCTGATGGACTGTGTGAAAAGAATTGTCTCGGGTCAGCTCCGTGGGAGCAAGTATCCATTTTACAAAGAATCCCCCACTACAATCCACACCAGAAGTAACCATGTTAACAATTTCCATGGAAGACCATGGATGGTTTGAGCTGTGAAGAGTGTGCTTACTGCTGGGGAAGCTCCTGCCAGGCTTAAGATTGTGTTACAGTGCAGAGGAGCTTGCCATGCTATTGCTGCAGCTTCTGTAAAGAGCTTTGTTGTCTGTGCTTTTAGTCTTGGACTCCTCATTACTACATAAAAAGCAAACCACGAAGTGGCCTTGAGGCAAAGTGTAATGTTAATTTAAGGCTAAATTAAGCCTTTGCTGAAGTAAACCTTTCCATGGAGTCTACAAGGTGGAAAGGTGAAAAGGGGCTGATTGTGACAGCAGAAAACGTTTGCATCCTTTTGCTAAAGAAGTTGGAAGGGGCTGGTACAGGACTAGCTGGGAAGGGAGCCTACTCAGGATATCTAATTTCCATGGAGCCCCAGGTAGGAATAGGCCAGAGGAAGGCACATTCCCTCCCTTGGACTGAATAGTCTTTTCTACCCCTAGTATGCAGAGGGATTTCTCTTGCAGTTTGCTCTTCTGAGTGCTGGCTTCTGTGAAGCAGATCCATCTGTATCTTATGGTAGTTGTAATGAGATCACACAGCATCCAGGTGCAGCCTTTAAGGAAATGAGCAGGTTGCATTATTCTCATCTTTCCATCATTGTTCACCATACTGTCCCAGTGTCATAGTAGGCAAGTGATAGCCTAGTCTTTCATTCAGTGGACTGGCTGGTACGTTACGGTTTCATTTTCAGTTTCTTTCACTTTTTCTTCTTTTATCTAGGTTTTTAAAGTTAATGGTACCAAGTTGCATTTAGGTTTTTATAAGTGATGAGATAACTTAGCTGCCACACGTACTAAAAGTGAGATTTCAAAAACAAATTATTCTAGGGCCGGCTGTTGGCGCTTGCTCTGTCATGTATTCTCACTGGATACTTGACGTTTGGCATGCTTCCTTAGATCTGAACAGGATCCCTGTAGAGGAGTGGCTCTCAACCAGGGGTATATGTATCCCTGAAGGGAGACAGAGGTCTTCCAGGGGGTATGCTGACTTATTAAGACATTTGCCTAGTTTTGCAAGAGGCCAGTAGCATCACTGGCACTGGGTGGGGCCTTGTGCCCCAAGTCCCAGCACCAGTGCCCTGGCCCTTCCCCTGGCTTGAGGACCTGGGGTTGGGTCACCAGTGGTGGTGGCTGTCTTCCCTGGGGCTGGGCTGCCCATGGCAGTGGCAGCTGTCTTCCCAGTCCCAATCCCTGCCCGGGAATCCAGGGCTGGGCTGATGGTGGCAGTAGCCTGATCTGTACCCTGCCTGGGCCCCTGGGGACCAGATAGGGCCCAGGCCCCAAATCAGGACTGGAGGAGGTTGGGGGGTGGGAGGCCCGGGGTCTGGGCCCCAGGTCTTTTCCTGGGCCAGTGTTGCTCCTGCAAGAGGCTACATAAAAACACTAGCAAAATCCATACAAACTAAAATTTCATAAAATGTCTTGTGTATACTGCTCTCTGTACTGCATATGAACTGTAAGTACAGTGTTTGTATTCCAGTTGCGTTCAGTATATGGTAAAAATGACAGTAAATAGTTTTTTAGTAGTAATGTGCTATGACACTTTACTTGCTTACAAAACCAGATATAAAAAAAATAGTTTTTAAGCAGAGTGAAAACTGGGAGTACACAGGACAAATCAGACTGTTGAAAGAGGTGTTGTCTGGAAAAGTTGAGAGCCACTGTTATTGAGTAGCCTTCTCACATGGGTGTTGAGTTTAACTTCATTTGAAAGCAAATAACAGCCCCACAACTGTGTGTTGATCTCTTACTGGTGGTCACCTTTTCTTCAAGGAGTGTGAAAGCCAGCCACATCCTGATCTCAGTGGATGGGAAGGTGTACCTCTCAGGCCTGCGCAGTAACTTAAGCATGATCAACCACGGACAGCGGCTCAGAGTCGTCCACGATTTCCCCAAATACAGCATCAAAGTCCTACCATGGCTCAGTCCTGAAGTCTTACAGCAGGTATGGTATTACAGCACTGTCATTTCATGGCTCATTCGCCTCTTCTTCCTCATTCTTAACCTTCTCACGTGTGGACAGAGACACCTGTCCTTTGTATCTGGGACTTCTTATCAACAAGCAAGAAAATATTTTCAGGCTAATTTCGTAGCCAGGAGAGAGCATCTGATCTTGTAGTGAAGCTTGCATTGTGGTTCTTGGAAAACGCAAAACAGACCTTGGAACCTGATTCTCCCTCAGCATGACTTTCAGGGGGAAACTGCTCAGGTTCTGTAAGCAGGAGAAATTGGGCTGTTAGCATTTTAATGACACAACTTGCTGACTTTGCTTAGTGGATCTTACTGCCCTGCACCCCCATTAATGTCAGCTTGGCATTTCATATCATGGTGGGAAGCACAGCCCATTTGCCATACTTCTCCCGTGATATTGAAGGTGGGTATTTGGAGCTGCATCCCAAGGCATCTTTTCATTCCATAGTGTAGCAGTTTCACACCATGGCATCTGGCAAAAAGGCAGGCAGAGGTGCAAGGAAAGCGGTGAAAGCAGACTTCTTGAAATGGGCCGGAATATTCAATGTGCCGGGTCTGTTACTGAGTCCTTGCTAACAGTACTCATGGAGTCACCTTAGTGTACTAATGCATGTCCCTGATCCTGTCATACACATTTCCATTTGCAGCTAAGTTGTTCTTGCAGTGCTCTCTGACGCTGCTCAGTTAAGTGGGTTTCTGCTGCTTACTGTTAGAGCTACTGCCCTGCAAGTTGCTCTAGAAAGTTAAAACACTTTTGTGAGACCGTGTCACTTTCCTCCTTGGGAGCTTTTTCTCATCCCCCTTTTTTTGTTTTAAAAGTAGTGGCCGTGTGATGAGCTTGACCTAAGGTGCAAGTGGGTGTTGAAGGGGGGGCAAAATTAGCCTTCAGATAGGCCCATACTAATGCACTAGTTGTGGAGTTTTGCTCCTGTGCAGGGGCTTAAGCTCCGGAGGGGAGTCTGCGTAGTTGTGTGAAATGGATGGAGCAGCCCCAAACGGTAGTTTTGGAGTCAAATTTTCATGAAACTACCATTCTCTTTCTGTACCTAGTTGAATATATCTTGGGTGCTTATCTGGCCAGTTTACCAAAGTCTCCAAGCACCTCACCATCTAATCATCTTTGCAAACTCCTTGTGTTTTTAGGATGGTGCTACTATCCCCACTTTAGAGAAGGGGAACTAAGGCACTGAAAGATTAGGTGACTTGCCCATGCTCACACAGGAGGTCAGTGGAAGAGCAGGAAACTAAACCTGGATCGTCCATTGCAGGCTGGCTCCAGAAGTCCTGTCTCCTTCGAAAGAAACTAATCACTCACCCTGAGACAGTGAAATTTTCTTAAAAAATAACCAGACCTGCAGACCTTGTTGCCTATATAGTTGGGTTTAATTGTTTGGATTTTGAGTCCCTCCCCTTCAGATACCTGATCAGATTGCCATGAGGTTAAGCATAAGTTTAACTTAACTTATGGCTAATTCTCTCCATCCCTCTCTTTGGTTCCAGAATCTCCAGGGTTATGATGCAAAATCCGACATTTACAGTGTGGGAATAACAGCCTGTGAACTGGCAAATGGACACGTCCCATTCAAGGACATGCCTGCTACTCAGGTAGGGTTTGCAAGCTGCTTGGATTCTCCTTTAGTTCCAGCCTCACAACTGTCTGCTGTGCAGTTAGGAAATTGAATTCTGTATCTGTCAAAAATACTTAAAAGCAAGCAACCAGCTTACTGGCAGCAGCTGTGTTTGTAATGAGATGTGGCAGAATGATTCTGATTTTTTGGATCATTAAAGATAAAGGGTAATTCCACCAGCCTCCTGCCCAGATTGCGGGTTGGTTAAATACATTGCTTCCTCACCTTAACCCTGTTGTTTTGGTTCTCTTCTTTCCTTTCTTAGCAGACTTCCGCCAGAGTAGAAGCTGCATTTCAAAGGTGCATAAATGTATTAGGGGAAATTAGAGCTGGAAATGATATATTAGATTTTTTTTGTCACCAGTGCAGGATTGTTCCCTACATTAAATTTTCTAGTACTGTCTCTAATGTTCTTTAAATGTTCCAAAGTATGGAGCTGCTTCTGAAGGACTCTGGTAAGATTATTATTGATTGACTTGACACCACTTGGGCTTTTTAATGTGTAGCAAACCTCTCCCTTTTTCTTCTTTGCACTGCCTTTCTTTCTTACAGTTGCTCCTTAATCTTAATCAAATTCATGACTCAAAAGGATACCTCTCTGAACATTCCATGGATTTCTATAAAATCTGAGAACCCAATGTTACAAATAGTACAGTAAACAGAATTAAAGACAGTTACAGTTAGCCACCTCAAATGCCAGGCAAGAATCTGCGCCCATTGAGGTCCCTAATGAAATTTCTTTTCGGCTTCAATGGAAGCAGGAGCATGTCCATTCAGTTCTGGTTTCAGTCCTTCCTTTTCTCTCAGGGAACTGTTTTTAACACTGGGCAAGTGCTGCAGCACATTAGAGATATACCATCCTCCTACTACAAAAGTCCAGATACAGAACTTGATGAACATTTAATAGCAACTCTTTACAGACCAGTAGTAGTGTGCATGAGGGCAGTTACTGGTGCGGTAGGTGGTTGAGACATCACCAATGCCATGTTCGAGCATTCACACTTCCTTAGCTCTGCTGTTCAGTCCAAAATACAGTATCCCTCCCAAACAGAAATGTTCTGCCCATTCCTGGATAAATGCAGGATTACTGCATGGTTTATTGTGTAAGGGAATGAGGCCCTGGGGTGCTACTTCCACCTAATTACCCTCCCCACTGCTTTTTAACCCAAATCTGCTTACACTTTCATATTGAGCCATTTCTTGAAACCGTGGTGCAAGAATGAAGGGGTCTAGATGCTGCTGAAGGAATCAAGATCTATCAGGAGGTGTAAGAGTGACTGTGCAAAACCAGGGGAATATAATATGAAAGCAGAGGTCTCCTGATCACCTCCCTACAGCCACCTTCACCCTGGACCTGACAGATTGGATGTGACACCTTTGCAGGTTATGACAAAGAATTAAGAACTTTGCCTGCTTCCTGGATTAGATTTATAGACTTGCCATTGGGTATGCCCACTGTGAGGGACCAAATGCTGCACTGTTTATAATATGTGTGTGTAACTGCTCTGACTTCATGGAACCACACACCAGCTAAAGGCCTGATGCTTTGAATTGCTAAGAAAGTGAGAGCACTGTGAAACTTCCAAGATCAGGCCCTGAGTGAGAAGAGAATTTGGCTTCTTAGAGTTCATATAATACAAACTGTTAAATTAATGTCCTTAGCTGCTATTCTCTAGGGCCTGCAGCACAAGCAATGCTGAAGGAAAGCACAACACATGCAGACCCCAGACCATGTGCAGGACACAACTGAAGTTTGTTGCATAGGGTATTTTAACTTCAGATAAATGTATTGTTGTGAAGTCTACCTGTTCTTAGTCTGTCGTGCCTGTGACATCCTTTCATCCAATTTCATTTCAGATGCTGTTGGAGAAGCTGAACGGAACTGTTCCATGCTTGCTGGACACCACCACAATCCCTGCTGAAGAACTCACCATGAAAACATCCCGCTCATGTGCTAACTCCGGGATTGGCGAAGGCATGGCAGTTAGCAACGTGAGAGCAGCCAATGGGGAGTTAGCATTGCACCCTTACCATCGAACCTTCTCACCCCACTTCCATCACTTTGTAGAACAGTGCCTGCAGCGTAACTCAGACTTGAGGTACAGCTACAGTAGGATGCTTGGTAACAGATCTGCCTTAAACACCATTTGGGGCTTGGCTACTGTAGCTGTTGACTGTGTGATTTAAAGATTGCTTTAATTCTCATTGCCCCGCATGGCTGTTGGGTTGGGTCTCAGTACTAGCTATTTGTTCAGTGATCTCTGATTAAAAGCATGGCTGTATGAAGAGGTATGTTCAGCAAAATTGCTGTCCAAAATACCTATAAATATATAGCCTGAAAGCAGTAAGAATACATAGGACGTAGAACCTTGCATCAGAGTACCCAAAGAATTCCAGAGAGGCAGCTGTGTTAATCTGTTGCACAGTGTTTAAACCGGAAAGGAAAAAAAAAAAGCCTCCTGTGGCACCTTAAAGACTAACAGACTTCTTTGGGCACAAGCATCTGACGAAGTGGGTTGGAGACCACTAAAGCTTATGCCTGAAGAAATCTGTTAGTCTTTGAGGTGCCACAGGGCTCCCATTCTTTTTGCAAAGAATTCCAGTTATTAAGCCACAAAACTTTGCAAGGGGGTATCCACATTTTCTGTATGGAGAAACTGAGGCTGAGAGGTTAAGTTCTTACCTAGTGCAACACGTCCTGTCTTGGTGTATTGGGGAAGCTAACTCAAGAGTAGCAACTCCCATTCTTCGCTAGATCACAATGTCTCTAACACCATTTCATTAGCCTGTCTGATGAGCTCAGCTTGAGATGGCAATGAATGAATAAATGCTGAGAACAGAGCAAGAATGGCATTTCCTTTTATAGTTAGTCTGAGGTTATGTATTGTCATTTTACTCCATGGTAAACATCTCTGTACCTGTGAAAAATTATTCATAATTTGGGCTAGCAAAGGTTTTCTGTACATCTCTGTATAACTGCTTTGGCTGGCCAGGAGAGAAGAGTCTATAGAGCCGGGGTGTCAAACTCATTTGCTATGGTGGGCCATATTTGACTGAAATGTACTTTAGGTGGGCTGTACATTGAAACACTATGGCACTCGCACAGCATTGTGGAGTGCTGTGTATGCGAAACGGTGCTCCATGATTAACACCTCCCCCCGTGCCTCTGTTAGAGGGAGTGTAGTCCCACAGACCGTAGTCACAGGCTGGATAGAAGAGGTTTGTGGGCCGCATTCAGTCCATGGGCCCCGTATTTCACACCTCTGCACAGGGCATTGACCCTGTGATAACTGCATCACATGACTTCTCAATGAATGGCTGTATCTTAACTCACTCTGCCTTTTCATGAAAAGAGCTGCAATTCCAGGGCACTTGGAGAAAACTGTAGGGGATAACTGTGTCATTTTGGGCAACATCTTTAGTCGTTTGTGAAGGAGATTCCAGTGGCAAAAACAAATTCCTTCCTTTGTCAGGCCCCTGGGGATGCCTAAAGAGGATGAAAGGTGCTACTGCATATAAAAAGGAGAGGGCTATGGTTGAGGCACAGGACTGAGACAGGACACTGTGACTTTGTTCATGTCACTTCTGCTGGCTGCCTCGGTTTCCCCTTCACTAAAATAGGAATAATGACCTGTCTTATGTGGTGGTGTTTATAAAGAGCTCTGAGACCTGGAGGGGAGCTATTAGAAGGTCCAGGGTCATTTCTTCTAATTGTGTTCAGATCTCTCGCACAGTGACTCATTCCCTTCTAATTCTGTTTTGTATAGGCCAAGTGCAAGCACCCTGCTGAATCATTCTTTTTTCAAGCAGGTAAAGTAATTCATTTAATGTGCTGTTAGTGGACTGTGGCCGTCCCATAGTAACCTTTTGCCAGGCCATTGCTGCCTCTTCAGCTTTGGGGAGCTGGGTTCTGAGGATGGGGAGATGTTGCTGAGGACTCCTACCCTCTGGATAGATTAAAACACTGAAAGCTCCTTTGAGACTAGAGACTCCTGCCAAGTGCCTGTAGCCAGGAAGAATCCCGTTTCAAAGGGCTTGGCTGGCATAGTATTTGGAGACAGCCTACTAGTTGCACAAAGTCATCTTATCTTTCTTCTGTGGTGATAATCCTGCAGTGGTCCCCCACTGGTCAATTGCAATTGACTGCTGAATGGCAGTTGCCATTAAAAACCAATGTGTGGTGTGCCATCTGCTGGTGAAAGGTTGGAGATCACTGTAAGGAAAAAGAAATCTCAGTCCACTTCCCCTCTCTTTCCTCGCCTGCATTTTCCTAAAGCATTGTTGTGACAGCTAGGCAAAAAGTTTTACCCTGCCCCAAACTCTGGCCGCCTCTCCTAATAGTGGAGTGTCGTCAGCACTGCTTCTGGATTGGCAGAGGGGTCACTAGAATAAAGTTGAAGAATAAGAGTAAGTTTTACCACTGCCAGTTTAGAGGGCACCAGGCCAAATCCTGCAGACCCTCAACTTGGGCAGTGTAACATTGGATCAGACTGACTGACTTCCCTTGCCTGCAGGTGTGTTGTGCTGTTGCTTTTTACCAGTCCATGTTGCAATGTCCTACATGCAGTGCAAATGTTAGTGATGCTGAAAATCTTTGCATGTGAGAATGATTCAAACGAAAATTAACTCTCCCTCCACCCCCAGATCAAACGGCGTGCGTCCGAAGCACTGCCTGACCTACTGCGTCCCGTCACACCAATCACCGACTTTGAAGGTACACAGCCACAGGATCCCAGTGGCATTTTTGGACTGGTATCCAGTCTGGAACAACTAGAGGTGGATGACTGGGAATTCTAGAGCAACATGGCAAATACAGATTTCTAAAATCCTTGAAGGACCTTTCTGGACATAATAATTTATGGACCGCTCTCAAATGAAGCAGTGATGAATGTTACTTGCAGAAGAGTTTACATGACCATGGTAAGGAACTTCACCCAGTCTTTTACTTGAAGAGTAGAGCCTGGAATCACTAGCAGACAGAAGCTAGCTGGAAAAGTGATCTGTTCCTAGGAAATGCTGAATGTTTTCTGCATGAGGCCAGCAGTCTCCTAGCTCTTTCTGTTGAGCACCAGGTGTCGGTTGCATTAGTAGTGTTGTTGTTTGCTAGAGCTGAGCCAGGTCCAGTTTGTTGGCCTCATACATGTCATTTTTTTCTGTCCTGTTATGGACTCGCTAAACTCCCTAGCTCAGAGGGCGCTCTGTGTGTTTAGTTGATCTTTAGATAGACCTTTTGTCTTTACAAGGGTGCCTTTGAGACAAATGTAGGGGAGAAGGAAGGGAATGAACTCTTCTTAGTGTTGGGCATTCTCTTCCAGGTGGCTGGGTTATTGCTGAATTGTTCTTCTCACAGGGTCACTTTTTTTGGCAATAATGGATTTAGCTTGCTGCTTTATTGAGAGGAAAGACGTCGCCTCCTTTTCCAGCTGTATTCAGAGGCAAGGAGATTCCTCTGCACAGCTGGATGCTTCTTTTCAAGGAGACCTGCAGATTTTTTTGTTGTTTTTTATTTTTTTGTTTGTGAAACTCTTGCCAGGTGGTGCTGAATGCCCTAAAGTGCAGGTAAGAAGGGCATGGCAGGCTTCCAGAACCAGGTGCTCCTGTCTTCTGACGTGGCTACACCATGGTCGGCTGCATTTATTTAAAAAAAAAAATAAAAAAAAATGTAGTTTTGAAAGTCTTTGAAACTGCACCATATTATATTTTACAATAAATGCCATTCATCTGGCTGACCCTAGCCTGCAACAAGGCTAAGGAACTAGATGAAACGTGCTGGCCAGCTTCTGTTTTTTTGAGACCCTGTTGTGGGTGGGGAAGGTAAGTTTGGAGTTCCCTCTCTGTTGAACCTCCCTCTTCCTTACTGCTGCTCTGTGGTCACTGGGTGCAGAATTCCCCTCTCAAAAGCATTTACTGGTCACCTTTGCCTGTTCAGTGTCCTTTGACTGCTCCTTAAAACAAGATTTCAGTCCCTTTGCACATCTTTCAGACAACTCTGGATCTGCGCTGCTTACTGGGCAGCACTGTTCCTAATCGTTGATGGAAACCTCTACTGCTGTGGCAGCTCTCACCTCACTGTGGTGTTCAGGTTCTCCAAACTGCATTTTAAGGCCTTTCGTTCAGTTTTTCTAAGCACCATGTGCATCGCAGATCTTCCTGCTCAAAGCAGCACTGAGAATCCTGTCCCATACTGGTGGTTGACGAGAGCAGTGGTGCTGACAAAAGGTCCTGTTTATGATTATAAACTGCACTTGAACCAAAATAAAGTTTGTTACTCTAGTTTTGTTGCCAAAACAAATAAAAATTGAAGTATTTCTGAAGGGTTTCTTTGATTTTTAGATCTGTACAGGTGCTAAAGGTTCCCTGACCAGCCATACTGGGCCTTTTGTTACACAGGTGGGTACACAAGATGATCAGTGGTCCCTTCCAGCCTTACTTTGTGAATTGTGTCGGTCTGAAGTAGCAAGTTTCAATGAAATGCAGTTGGTGATGGTTGGTGAACATTTTCTTATACATAGCAACACTGCTGGTGTGATAGTGACTTCTCTTTGCTGTGAGATATGATGATAAGCTCTATAAAAAAAGCTAGGAATTATTTTTCTAGTTTTGCTTGGGCCTTCTCTTGGGGCAAGTGCCTTACAGACCCTAAGCCTCCACCTCCACATCCAATCATCTAAAAATGAAGAGGAGTCCTACAAAAACTTGGACAAATCACAAAGGATTATTATAAACAAATAATAGTTATGTAGGGGAAAAATCAGAAAGCCCAAGGTACAAACTGAGATCAAACTAGCTGAAGGCATAAAGGGTAACAAAATTTTTTAAAAATAATAAGAGAAAGACCAAGGGCAGCATAGGACCATTACTCAACAAAGAAAAATAACAGAAAATGTGGAAATGGCAGCAGAAGTAAATGATTTTTTTCATTTTGGTTTCACTGAGAAGGTTGTTGGTGACTGGAGGCCTGACAGAGGGAAGGCAGTAAAAAAGGGATGGCATCAGAAGCTAAAATAGGGAAAGAACAAGTTAAAAATTACCTAGACAAGTTGGATGTCTTCAGGTCACCAGGACTTGATATGCACCCTAGAATACTCAAGGAGATGTCTGAGGAGATATTTGAGCCATTGGCTATTTGAAAAATCATGGAAGACTGGAGAGATCCCAGAGGACTGGAAAAGCGTAAATATAGTGCTCATCTATAAGAAAGGAAATAAGGACAACACAGAATTATAGCCCAGTCAGCTTAACCTCCGTACCATGAAAAATAATGGAACAAATAATTAAGGAATCCGTTAGTAAGCATCCAGAAGAGAATAAGGTGTTAGCATGGATTTTTCAAGAACAAATCATGTCAGACCAACCTAATAGCTTTCTATGATGGGGTAACAAGCCTGGTGGATATGGGGAAGTGGTGGATGTGGTGTATCTAGACCAGTGGGTTCCCAGCCTGGGACTATGGACACACTGGGAGCTGGGGCCGGACACTGCTGGGGTCTGGAGTTCCCATGGAGCCCCAGGCTTCCAGGTGACAGGGAGCTTCCCACAGGCTAGGAGTTTTTAAACCTCCCATGCCCTGAGCATACTTAAAGCTTGCTCAGGGACAGGAGCCTGGGGGGAGGCCAAGTGCCAGCAGCTGCAGCCAGGTAAGGGGGATGGGGGCAAAAGGGGCCCTGTGGGGAGGGGAATGGGGGGGAAGCAGTAGGAGAATGGGCCAGCAGGCAGGGAGGACTCGAGTAGGAGCATGGGCAGGCAGGCTCTCCTGGGGTGGTGGGGGGCCTCATTCTGCTGGCGGAGGCTCCGCTGGAGCAGCGGATGCCTCATTCTGCCAGCAGGGGCCGTATTCAGCCCTGGGGGACACATTGTGTCCCACAGCAGCACCAATTCATTAAAAAAAAAGGTGGGGGGGAGGGAGCAAAAACTTTATTTAAAAAGGGGGTCAGCCTGGAAAAAGTTGGGAACCACTGATCTAGACTTTAGTAAGGCTTTTGATATGGCCTTGCATCATCATCTCATTAGCAAACTGGAAGTACAGCCAGGCTGGAGCTACTGTAAGATGGGTGAAATAACTGCTCCCAGAGCGTAGTTATCAATGGTTCACAGTCATGTTGGAAGGGCATAATGAGTGGATTGGTTATGGGTCTGATTTTGTTCAATATTTTCATCAATGATTTAAATGATGACAGAGAGAGTACACTTAAAAAGTTTGAGGATGATGCCAAGCTGGGAGGGGTTGCAAGTGCTTTGGAGGACAGGATCACAATTCAAAATGGTTTGGACAAACTGGTGAAATGATCTCAGGTAAACAGAATGAAAGTCACTAAAGACAAGTGCAAAGTACTCCACTTAGGAAAGAACAGTCCATTGCACATTACAGAATGGGCAAATACTGCCTAGGAAGGAGTACTGTGGAAAGGGATCGGGGCAAGCTAAATGAGAGTCAACAGTGTAGCACTTGTGTAAAAAAGAAAAAAAAAAAAAAAAAGCCATTTTGGTATGTATTAACAGGAGTATTGTAAGAAATACATGAGAAGTAATTCTTCTGCTCTACTTTGCCCTGATTAGACCTCAGCTTGAATATTATGTCCGGTTCTGGGTGTCTCATTTCATGAAAGATGTAGACAAATTGGAGAAAGCCCAGAGAAGTGCAACATGAATGATCAGAGGTCTGGAATACTTGACTTATGAGGGAAGATTGAAAGAGCTAGGTTTGTTTAATCTAGAAAAGAGGAGACTGAGAGGGGACATAAGTTTTCACATGTCTAAGAGGTTGTTACAAGAAAGGAGGAGAAAAATTGTACTCCTTAACTGCTGATGATAGGACAAGAAGCAATGAGCTTAAATTACAGCAAGGGAGGTTTAGGTTGGATATTAAGAAGTTCCAAACTGTCGGTGATTAACCACTGGAGTAAGTTGCCTAGGCAGGTTGTGGCATCTCCATCACTGAAGTGTTTAAGAGCCGATTAGACAAGCACCTGTCAGGGATAGTTTAAGAGGGTATTTGGTCAGGGGTCTGGACCTGATGACCTCTCATCATGCCTTCCAGTTTCTATGATTCTGTCCTTGCAGGGTACAGTACTAGGAAAGAGTAACTGCCCGCCACTGACATCCAGTTACTTAACAACGCAGCAACAGTGAAAGCCAGGAAACAAATGCGGTACCACTGAACTACAGCTGTGGATGCAGTTCAGAGGTGGAATGTATCTTTCAATTACCTGAATTGTAACATGCCTTAGATACACTGGTAAGTCTCTCTTTTTAGTAAAAAGTGCAGGAGGAGGCTGGCTGATTTCAGACTTAGCCAGATGTCAGCTTTGTGTTCCCTGAAAATCTGGTGGCTTTAATAGTACAGCATCTGTTCCCACAACAGCCTGGACCATTAGGTCTAGTGCAGTGATTCCCAACTTGGTGTCTAAGGACCCGTGGGGGTCCATAGACATGTTGCAGGGGGTCTGTGGAGCCTCTCCCTACTGGGGCCGGAATCCAACTGCAGCCCCAATGCTCCTTGCCAGAGCTGCCTACCCACCTGTGGCCGAATCCTGGGAGGGGGAGGGGGCTGAGGCGGCTCCCTAGGAGGGCAAGGGTGGGGGGCCGTAGTTGCCACAGCTTGGCTTCCCAGCAGCGTGGGCCATGGTGGTGACAGTGCCACTCACTGGCTGTCTTGGTGGCGCTGCCAGAGGGGCGCAGACCAGAGTCTGCCTGCATGGGCCAGATTACATAATCAGCTGGTGGGTTGCAAAGACTTTATTTTTTGTGTAAAAGGGGTCCCCAGCCTGAAAAAGGTTGGGAATCACTGGTCTAGTGTTAATGGAAAGGAAGGGCAGGAATGTCTGGAAGCACACGTTAAGTTGTGCCGGGGTCCTAGTGCAATGTAGGAGGGAAGCGGTTCACTGGAAGCAAACAGTTTGTAACAGAGTGATTTTCCTGCTCTGGCAAGAAAGTTGTTAAAAGTCCTATAGAAGGAGGCCAATGGGAACCTGGTATATAAGAGGGCTTCAGCTAGAGTTTACCTCTACCCTGGCTGTAGGAGGTAGGATCCATGACAGCATCCTGCAGGCCCCCAAGGTTTGACTGGCACAAAACCTTGCTACAGGGTACCTGGGGAGGCAAGGATATGCCCCAGGGGCTCCTAACTGCATGCTGAGCTGGAATGGAGTGTCAGGGTGGCATCAGGCAGAGCATGTAGGGTCCCTGGTCTAGGATCTGGAGAAGTAGGAAGGCTCAGGCTCCTCCTACATCCCCTAGACTGCTAGGGAGGAGTGAATGGACGGATAAGGGCCAATAAAGCACAATAGTCTTGGACTCTGCCTTACACCAGAACAGGCAGAAATTAAAAGGGCTCAGTTGGAAGGCTGAGGTCCCTACTGAGAACACATAGAGCATCGGCCACTGGATGGGGTAGCCACTTGAGCTGTTCCCCATAACTTAGCCAAGAGTTGCCCATCTGGTGGGTCACAT
The DNA here is from genome assembly GCA_007922195.1 of Podocnemis expansa. NCBI lineage: Eukaryota > Metazoa > Chordata > Testudines > Podocnemididae > Podocnemis > Podocnemis expansa. The sequence goes on along the minus strand of ML681990.1, from coordinate 10,359,948 downwards.
GCTGCCATCCATATACAGGGCTGTATTTTCCCATCTTAAAGGAATGGCCTCTGTCCTTATGTAGTATTCAGAACTAGGCATATCCAAATCTTCTAGCTGATACCCACAGTGGGTGCTTATATTTTTTTTGAAAGGAGAAAATCAAGATGCTGCCTTGAGGCTCTAAGTAGTTGGGGAAGGGCTTTTCAAGCCACAGGGAGAAGCAGCGTGTGATATCTGCTTAATTTAGTAAATGCCAGAAATAATCCTTTGTGCATGACAAATCAAGCCCACTCCACCTTCCCTTGATGTATGACATTTTCACAGTCAAGGTAGAAACCTTAGGATGCTAAGCCCCTATTCTCAGTGGTTTAAAAGTTCCTAGAACAGGGGGGGGCTGAAGAAAATGGTTCAGAGGCCCTCTTACTCTTGTAATTTAGATAAGGTTTTACATAGAGGTGTGTGCAGGGGCAGGGATCCTCTAACTAATCCAATTAATGCCAGGAAGCAATTCCAGCTTGAGATAACTGATTTCACTTAGGCTATGACCATTAGAGCACTGAGATGTCTTCATGTAGGGTTGTGAGCATCCTGTGGGAGTTTGATGTGAAAAGCTGAAACCCTAACTGATGCCATTGGGGTGGGGAGAGGGGGAGATAAAGGCAGTTATAGCCATGGCAAAACCCAGATGCTGTGGGATGGGACAGATTATAGGAGTGGTTGCTACCTGCCAAGACGAACATTACAGCTGTGGCACAGGAGGTTGAATAAATAAAGATGAGGCTCTGGCACCTCTTCTACAGCAAGATGGGAACAGTGACTAGCCCTGGTAAAATACTTTCCTGACCTCAGTGTGAAGGCAGTCTAAACATCTGAAATTACAAGGGCTGAGGAACTGGAACCATCTTCCCATCCTTCAGCCTGTTCAGGATGCTCTTTGCCTCCTACCACTGAGATTTCGAGTGCTTCTAGCTCTCGGGCTGTCACACACACCCTTTTGGAAGCACCAAAGAAGACTTCCCTAGACCTAGCAGAGGCAGAAGCTTTCCTGGGTTTGTGACTATTTGGATGCTGGGGAGGTTGGTGGGTACAAGCCCACCCACCACTAATGCCCCTCCCCTGGCTCAAGGGGAGGTGGCCCTAGGTCTGGGGCCAACTGATTCCAGGGGGCAACTAATGAAAAAAGGGTACGGGTGTGAGGATCATAGGTTCAAAACTAGGGAACTGGAGGGGGACACCGAGCAGCGAACCCCAGACAGCGCCTACTGCTCCCGGAACATGTCGAGGGAGCCGGCGGACGCCACCCAGAGGAACTCTGCCCGGAGACATGAACGGACGAGGGACCGGAAATAGGCGCCCTGCCCTGGGTTTGTGTATGGCAGGCAGCTGAAACCAGAAGTAACTTAGCCATGTCTTATGCTCACCAGCCACATGAAGGCTTCCTTACAAACTGAGTTTCAATACAATGCATCACGGCATTAGTGTCATTTGTTCCACTGTGGAGGTGAAACTGGCTGCAGCACCCCCCACTGCTTTTGGACCAAGGTAAGGCTAAGATTTGATCAGTTACATGTCAGTATGCATGATCCTCCTCAACCCCCCACCTTCTAGCCCAGGAGAGTTGCCTCACTCCCTTCATGTCAGGCACCAGTCAAGTCCTGGCAGTGTAGCCTGAGCCTTGCTGGTACTTCCCTCTAGAAGGTCACCGAGGCTGTGTCATGCAGACTGGGAGCCCCTAGCTCATCTTCTGTCTGCCAAGTGCCAGAGAAGGGGTAGATGAGCTCTCCCTGGGGCACTGAGTGCCAAGAGAGTTAGCCTAGCAGCTCCGTGCAAGGGGGTTTCCTAGTGAACTTTGCTGGTTAGTTTAAGAAACTGATATGTAACTGTGTGAGTTTCTAAAAGCAACACTGAACGCAGAGCAAGTTATTTTCTATAAACCTTTATTGGGATAATTACAAAACGTGGGAGCAGGAGGGAGAACGGGGGGGTGCTACTGCGGCTCTTCCTCATGCTCTGAAGGATCTGATTCCTCCCCCTTGTGCTTCTCTAGCTTTGCCATTAGCTCTGCAAAAGACAAAGGGAGCAGGGGTGAAGCTCTGAACAGGCCCCGTGTGCTTCATGGGTGCTGAGGCTCCTCAGGACAACAGTAAATAGCTCTCAAGATGCCAATGGGGCTAAAGGCAGCCATTGAGGGTAGATCTGGAAAGTGCATCTGAGCTGAAAGGAGGCTGCCCTGTAAGCTACAAAGCCTGGGAAAAGCCAGTACAATGCCACTGGTAGGTGTGTGGGGCCGGTGCCTGCAAGAGGGTAGACACCATTCAGGTAGGGATAGAAAAGTGGGGAGCAGTTGCACTCCCCTTTAGGCCCCATGACTCCCAGCTCATCCTCCCCAGCAGGCAGAGGGAAACATGATTTCTATAACATTCCACCACCTCCTGCTGGAAAGTGACCCAAAAGTACATGCTGCACTAACCCTGTGGATGCTTTTGGTTACTGTGCCCAGTCTAGCTGCCATCCATCACTTAACATTCTGGCTCCATCCCCCGGCCAGCACCTCCTACCCAAGGCAGAAGAAGAAAACTTCCCAGCCCTCCCCATTGCTGAGCTTACAGTCTGGCTCCACTTGGCCAGGCATGTGTGGGGTAAGAGCACACAGCTATATTGCTTATGAAGATAGAGGCTGGAGAGCAGCTGAGAGCTTTAACTCAGCTCACTATGGCATCTCTATTTAGCACAGTGAGTGATCCAGGCTGTGCTAAGCCATGCCACATGAAAAGGAGACAGGTCCCTGCCCAATGCAGTAACATCCACCCTTCTGTGGGTAAAGAAAGGCCTGATTCCAGCAGGGGGAAGGGAGAGAAGAGGCACCTTTGGCTGGGTTGAAGACACCATTGGTTTGCTGGTCGCACACGTAGCAGCGCTTGGATTTGCGATAGTGCTGCAGAGCGCAGCTCTCACAGAAGTAATGTTTGCACCTGCAGGGAGGAAGCAAGGGGGCAGGTTAAGTCTCCGGCAAAGGACTCTGGCTGTGGGAGGTAGGCCCAAAGTCACTAGACACAGAAGAGCTCTGACTGCTTGCTACGTTGGCACCACAGGAGAATTGAGCCACTGATGTTCTCCTGCCCTGCAGCAGCAAGCTGGCCTGAGTGGGACTGTTACAGCACAAATGCAGCAGAAGGAACCCACTGCAGTCTGAAGACCAAGGGACTGATACAGCCCTCTGCACAAGAACTAGGCACCCAGGGGAGCTGCCCCTGCTCCCAGAAGCTTGTATGCTGCTTCTGCTGAGATGCCAGGCCAGGAAACATGATTAAGAACTGCATCTAGGAGTCCTGCGTGGCAGCCAGGCTGATGCTCCAGAGACCAAACCCCTGGATGTGCTAGTGGGACCTTGTGAAGTCAGGAGAGATGCTTCCAGGCCAGGAACAAAGATCGCCCTGCTCACCACTGTGGGGGTGGAGGAAACACCCATCAAAACTCTTGGGGTAGTCTACACTTACAAGCTAGTCTGAATTAAGGAGGCTTAATTCAAACTAACTTCATACCTGTCTACACTAGGCTTCCATTAGTTCAAATTAAGGAATTCCTTAACTCAAACTAATGAAAACTTAGAATTAGTAAGACCTGCCAGTTAGTTCAACTAAGCCCTTAGTTTGATCCTTAATTTGAACTAAGGATGGCATAGACTAGGATTAACCCTTAGTTCAAACTTAAATTCAAATTAAGGGCAGTTAGTTCAAATTAACAAAGTGGACTAATTCAACTTAATGTTAAGTTGAATTAGTCCACTTTGTTAATCTGAACTAAAGTTTGAACTAAACTTGGACTTATTAGTTCGAATTAAATTCTAACTTTTCTTGGTGTAGACATAGGCTTGAAGTCTATTTCCAGTTTTATCACCACGTCACTCTTTGACCTTTGACAAATCCCTCTCCCATTCTGTGCCTAAGCTTCCCCATATGTGCAGTGAGGATAAGGATGCTTATAAAATGCTGGTAAAGTGCTGGGATGAAGAATCAGAAGAAAGCTACTGCAAGAGGAGAAAGGCTTTCCAATAGACAAGTGAGAGCACTTCAGGGGCTGTGGATGGAAGGTGCTATAAAAAAGCCAGGGAAGGGTCCAGGCACCTAGGAATGGAAAGCCCTGACTGTGGGTAAAAATGCTGGCCATGGAGAATGAAGGATGGACTTAGGACCACTGATCCAAAAGCAAGTGCTTATGTCCCCATCCTGGGAATAGAAACTGCTTACTTGGTCATCACGGGGTTCTTGAAGGAGCTTCTGCAGATGAAACACTTGAAGGGCAGGTCCTCATCATCACTGCTCACCTCATAGTTTTCTTCATCTGCAGGAGAGGAAAGACAACCACAGTCAGGCAGCCAGGTCAGCCCACCACTACCCAAGCATCATGCACAAACTACCTAGCACAGGAAACACACAGCAGGTGGGCCTGGTCCTTGGCCATAAATATTCTAGCACAGGCGGGGGGGCGTCTCTGATGTCAGCAGCTTGTGTGGGAATGAGATATAATTAGGTCTAATGAGCTAACATGTTCGCTGCTCATCTCACAAGGAGCAGGTTCCTCTCTGCCTCGCCCACTCACTGCTATAAGCAGACACTGCAGCAAGCCCTCCCTCCTAGTATTCCTTCCCAAGTAGCTGCCACTGAACCTCTTGACTTCAGATGCAACAATTTAACAATGACATGGGTCCTGGGCTTTTCAGCTACAGTTTGCAGGTGCCACGGCCTTGAGATGCAGCAACTGCCAGCATCTGAGCTGCCTGATGGTGAGAAATAACTTGCCCCTGGGGGAAATACATAGGGAAGTGCAGCTGGTATCACACTAAACCCCCTCCGCAAGCGGTGAGATAGCTCACTCTTGGGCCATGCTCTTTTCCAGCTACAGGTGAGATGACCTGAGGTGAAGATTTTGGAAAGTAGAGGATTTACCGTAGCAGAGCAAGAGATTAATTCCTCCTAGCTGCAATCAGCCCTGGCAGTAGTGCATACCTCACACTTCAAAGAAAGGTTAATTCCTCTGTTCCCATCCTCTGCAAGATGAACCTGGCCAGGACAGCAACTGCTGCTCATGGAAGGGGCATTCTCTCCAGTCCCTCTAGTAATGAACCATCATCCCAAAGCAGTAGGTTTGTTCAGTCCCTTCTTAGTTCTCACAACAGCAGCAATTACTGGCCACAGTTAGGCAGCTGCAGGATGGGTTTTACAATCCTGCAACACGGGGTTCCACAGTTTTGTGACCTGCTGCAATAATCATCTTTATCTTAAATCTGTGACCTGCCCCTTAGTGAGTCATTTGAGACAGGGAAGGGGTCTGTGATCACTTCTCCTTTACCTTTTATCACTTGAGATCCCATAGTCTTGCCTGTTCTAAAGTTGTAACACCATAAGACCTCTTTAGAACAGTCCAAAGAAGAGAGAGAGAGAGAAGGGAGAGGATCTCTATTGTACCATTGACTCCATAGCGTCCTTCGTCCAGTTCCCGTTCAATCTGCCAGCCATGTTTATAGTCAGAGCGGTCATGGAGAAATTTACAACTGTCTGCGTTGGGACAAACAGACAAGGAGTTAGCATTCCCCTCTGCCATTCTTCAGTTACTGCCATTTGTGAGTGGTTCATAAATGGGTCCTGTACTGCAGGGGCTGCCTGAGCTTTGCCCAACAGAGGTGTAAATTATCAGCATGCAGTCCCTCCTCCTTTTTAATACTGGGGCCTGGCTCATGGAGGTTACAGAGCCCAGCTTGCAATGAGCAGCAAGGCTCACAAGCACTGACTGTCACATAACCATCACCTCTGTCCTTGCAGAACAAGGCCCCTAGTGGAACACGCACACTAAGGAATGGATGGAGTCAGGGGTTAAAGCACTCGAACGCACTGGAATGGCATTCTGGGGCCCACTATTTTTAGGGGCTCAGGGTTCCAGGCCCCCTAAAAATAGAAAATGGAGCTGGAACGCTATGTTCCAGGGCCCACCGTTTAAAAATAGTTGGCCACGGAATGCAGCGTTCTGGCTCCATTTTCTATTTTTAGGAGCCTGGCAAACGCTGAGCCCCTAAAAATAGCAGACCCTGGAATGCTGTTCCAGCAGGCAGGGAGATTTTAAATCTCCTGCCCTGAGCCAGCTCTCACTGAGCATGCTCAGTGAGTGCTAGCTCAGGGCTCGAGCCTCAGCCCAGGTCAGGGTCGGGGGCCACTCAGCCCTGCAGCCAGGTAAGGGGGCCGCGGGGATGGGGGCGTTCAGGCTTAGGCAGGCCATCCCGGCGGGGAAAAGGCACAGGGAAGGGGGTTGGCCTGGGGCAGCTGGGGGACCAGCTCCCAGATGGGGGCTGGGGACAGTAGCTGGGGGGGGGGGCTGGTGTTTGGGGGGGAGGGGCTAACGTGGGGGGGTAGGTGTGTGTGGGGCCAGAGCCAGGGTGTGGGAGAGGGGCCCAGAAATTTAGGAGGGTTCCAGGGCCCACCAAATTATGCTTTAACCCCTGGATGGAGTGCCTCCCTTCACATATTCTCATAGTTCCCACCCAAGGGACTTGCCCAGGGTTACAAAGGGACACTCAGTGGTACAGCTGGAAACAGAAGCTAGATCTGACTTTCCCCTGACCTGGGCTGAGGCTTGCAGTCCTAAGTTGTAACCACATGCTCCCTTAGTCACCCTGGTCAATAGTACCCACTAAATGGACCCATTCATCTTCTTTCTATAGCACATCTTTTATATTGTAATCATACTGAGACCCAGGTGAGAACTATACTCAGTTATAGAAATCAATTGCTTTGGACTCAGCACTGTATAAACAAACACACTGTCTGAAGACCACAGAAATGGCCACCTTTATTGTAGAGTCCTGTTTAGATCTGTAGACATCTTCTAACTGTAGACCTGAAATTTCAGGTCATTAGACATCTAGATCTGTCACTTGCCTCTGCAAGAGATTACAGAGGCAAAATTATAGGTTGGGTCGAAGCCCCTTTGTGAGCTTGGGACAGCATCTGGAGAATTTGCACCTGCCTGAAAAGTTCTCTTTAGAAAGGAGCCAGCTAGTTAGTTTTCACTCAGGATGCGACTAGGGTGCTGTGGAAAAGGGAATGTTCATTTACCTCCAAAGCCACAAAACCCTGTCTCCTTGTAGTCTTTACAGATGTCAGGCTGATAGTCCCATCGTACGGTGGCTCTCAGGTGCTCTGGCGCTCGGATTGGCCCTTTCCTGAAAGGGATGGAAGACTACTTAGAACAGGTGCACTGATGCTTCTGAAATGCCCATAGATGGCTTCTGGTTTGAATCAGTCTTCAAGAGGCACCAGCCTAGCAAGATTGAAGCCCTCTGTCCCCTTACAAGATGGCTTTCTGCTGGCTTCTCTGCACATGACCTTGACAGCATGACTCACCCCTCATCACAGACCATCATCCTGGCAGCATGTACCTGACCATTCCTGAGGAGGCGTTTCCCATCGATGTATCCTTGGGCTTCACATACTTCTGATAGTTATTGATCCCGCGGTAAATTTTGTCATCCTCCTTCCCTCGTAGCTCCTAAATAGAGAGAGTGAGAAAACAGACCACCACCTAGACCTGCTTCCCAAAATCCCCTGCTATCCATTCTCCCTACTAACCTCTCTCTGTGCTCAGAGCCCTAGGGATAGCCATAAGAGCCAGAAGGTGTCCACTGTAACCAGGAAAAGGGATCTATACTTGGCTCGTCAAACTGAAGGAAAAATAAAACCCCACCCCCACGCCCCCCATTTCAAAATCAGTTGATGAATTTGGTGCTCATGGAGATAAGGCCTGGCCCAGGAATGGCTGTCCACCACAGACCTGGGGGCTCCCTACACCCAGCTCTGCCAATGCATCTCAGTCCTGACCTGCAGGTCACGCTATTCCAGTCCTGCCTTGCCAATATTCACACCCACCCCTCTGCCAGAACACCTTCAGAACCCCATTATTCCACTCAGTTCTGCCAAAGCACTGTCACCCTGATTTGCAACATTCCTCATTCCAGTCTCAGACCTCTCAACTGTAACTCTCATGTAAAAGAACTAAAACCCATTTCTCATGGCTTGCACTAAGCAGGTCGATCAGAACCTGGGACCTTCTACCCTACAAACTCCTTATCCCTTCCTCACACACTTCAGCTGTGAAGCAGATCCTTAGGACTCAGCTAACCCTCCTGGTGGGATGGACAATGAGGATACGGGGAAAAATGAATGACTAAACTTAGACAAATATGTCATTTCTCCTCTTCATCCCCTTCCCTGACCTCTGGGTTGTACAGGTCATAATTGACTGACCTCCTGGATTTTCTGGCTGCGCTCAAAGATGGCCTGAGCATCTTTTTCTTTCTCGGTGTCCAGCTCATACACAGCTGTTGCTCCCATGTCCTCTGGACCCACGGGTTTCTGAAATGCAACATGCACATTCCACATTCACAGTCAAGAGATGACTCACAGTACAGAAAGCTCCTCAGAGCCGCAAACAAGAGCATAGGATAAATTAACAAAGCTGAAGGAATGAGGACACTCATTTTCCACTTGTGATACCAGTTGGGTGTTTGTTATGCTTCACTGTGATGCCTTGATAGTCAACCATGCCAGGCTGCTGTTACCTTGTGTTAACAGCCCACTTCACATCCTTGTTCTTGAACACGTAAGTACTTTCTATCACACCTCATGCTCATTAATGGATTCTATCCCATAACATAGAGCAGTGTTTCTCAACCTTTACTGGACTGGGGAACACCATAAGGTATTAGTTACTTTATGTGGAACACCTGATGAAAGCTCACTTGAAAAAAGTAGTACATAGCGACTTTTACGTTTGTAACATTTGCGCACTATGCATTCCTGCATAACAAATTCAGGAACCTGAATTAAATACAATTTTACTAACAGGTGTTTTATTACTTAAAAAAAAAGATGCATAACGATTATGTATACAACTTAAAACTGAAAATATTACTCAAGTTTTAATGGGAATTTTGGGTCTGAATGATTGAACAAAGTTCACAGAGTCATAGGGTTGGAAGGGACCTCATGAGGTCATCTAGTCCAACCCCCTGCCAGAGGCAGGACCACTCCCACTAAACCATCCCAGGTTTTGTCCAGCTGGGCCTTAAACACCTCCAAAGATGGAGATTCCACCACCTCCCTCGGCAGCTCATTCCAAGGCTTCACCACTCGCCTAGTAAAAAAGTTTTTCCTAATATCCAGTCTCAACCTCCCTAACTGTAACTTGAAACCACTGCTCCTCGTTCTGTCCTCTGTTACTACTGAGAACAGTCGAGCTCCATCCTCCTTGGAGCATCCCTTCAAGTAGTTGAAGGTTGCTATCAAATCCCCCCTCAGTCTTCTCTTCTGCAGACTAAATAAGCCTAATGCTTTCAGTCTTTCCTCATAGGGCTTGTGCTCCAGCCCTTTAATCATTTTGGTTGCCCTCCGCTGAACTCTCTCTAGCATGTTCCTGTCATTTTTGCAGTGGGGAGCCCAAAACTGAACACAGTATTCTAGATGTGGCAGAATAGAGGGGAATGATCACATCCCTTGATCTGCTGGTAATACTTCTTTTGATGCAGCCCAGTATGCCATTGGCCTTTTTGGCTGCAAGAGCACACTGCTGACTCATATCCAGCTTCCCATCCACCATGACTCCCAGGTCCTTTTCTACACTGCTGCTACTTAGCTGAATGTTCCCCAGCCTGTAGCAGTGCATGAGGTTTTTCCATCCCAAGTGCAGGATTTTACACTTGTCCTTATTGAACCTCATAAGATTTCTATTGGCCCACCGTTCCAATTTATCTAGGTCTCCCTGAATCCTGTCCTTGCCCTCCAACGTGTCTACTGTTCCCCCCAGCTTGGTGTCATCCGCAAACTTACTGAGAATGCAGTCTATTCCATCATCCAGATCATTGATGAAAATGTTGAACAGAACCGGCCCCAGGACTGACCCCTGGGGCACACCACTCGTTACTGGTTGCCAGCTAGACATGGAACCATTGATTCCTACACGCTGAAACCGTTGATCTAGCCAGTTTTCTATCCACCCTATAGTCCACCCATCAAACCCACACTTCCTTAATTTGCCAATGAGAATGCTGTGGGGAACTGTATCAAAAGCCTTGCTAAAATCAAGGTATATCACATCAGCGGTTCTTCCTGCATCCAGAAAACCAGTCATCTGCTCGTAGAAGGAAATGAGATTGGTCAGGCATGATTTACCCTTGGTGAATCCATGCTGACTGTTCCTGATCACTTTATTTTCCTCTCAGTGTTTTAGGATGGATTCTTTGAGAACCTGCTCCATAATTTTTTATCTGTTCTTGGAGTAATGTTCATCAAATAAAATCTTACCGTGAAAGTTATGTTCTAGTGATTTTGATCCTGGCAGTAACAGCAGTGGGAAATTTAAAATACCTCAGCTACACCACGGTAGTGACAGACACTGATGCACTTTTGGAGGCTTTGCTGTGGCATTTTAAATCTCTTAAGCATATTAGTGCACCACATTGGTCCTTCTCCCCCTCCACTCAGGTGCAGTGGGGAGGGGAAAAGGAGTAATGTAGAGTTGGTCACGGAACATCTTCACCATGCCCATGTGACACCAGTTAAGAAACACTGATATAAGGAAGCATTTATTCCTGTTTTGCAGGAAGTTGCCCAAGGAGGCTCATGACTGAGCAAGGAATTGAACCCACTTCCTTGCCATAACTGCTCAATCATGCTTCTTACAAAGGCTAGATTTCTAACCCTTTAATGTAGTTAATGCACCTATTTGGTTTACATTTCATTTTTAATGCTGTGAAAACATTTCTATTAATGCTGAACTTTGTTAACCATTTATCAATTGTCCCTCACTGCAGAGAGAGAGAGAGATATACAATTATAACTAGGCAGGGGCTTCCCAGCCTCAGATTACAAATCAACTGAACTGCGAGGTTTCCAACAGATGAACATAAAGCCCCAAAGCTACATTCTTCTCCTGTACCTCCCCTTTCTGTGGGAGAGTGTGAAACTGATGCAGCGCGGCAGCCCTTCTCCTAACAGCCAAAGTGGTGAATAATAATTACAGCCTTGAGTTCGTCACAGTGCACCACACAATCAAGAACTAACAAATCCATGACACACTTGTGGGAGGTATGTCAGTGCTATCCCTGTGTCACAGAGGAGGAAATAGGGGCACAGCAAGGGGAAGTGGGTGGGAGTCCATGTCAAAGCCAAGTACTACTTCTTGACCCGAAGAAGAGCTCTGTGTAGTTTGAAAGTTTCTCTCTCACACCAAACAGAAGATATTACCTCACCCTCCTTATCTCTCTAAAGCACGGGGGTCGACAGGGTTACCACAACACTGCCAACTTTAAAAAAGTCTGTTTGCCTTACTAACACCTCCTCAGATTACATGAATTAGATCCAATTAATTGCACGCATCTACAAGCTGTTCCTTTTGGATCTTTGCTCAGCTGAGGGAGTTGAACTAGATATGGCAGTGGCTGCTTCCCCTGTACTACACAGTGCTGTTTGGATTTCTAATCCTAGAGAAAGTAATGTGTTAGTACCAAAAAGGCTTTTCCTGAAGTTTATTTGGGAAGATAGTCAATATTTAAAATCAAATAAGGATTTGTAGACACACTGAAAAATGCTAGCAGAATGAGGGGAATCACATGGGAAGGGATAGATGATATGACACAAAATATCCTATTGCTTCTTTATATAAAAATGGTATACCCATATCTTGAATACTGTATGCAGATCTGATTGCCCTATCTTAAAAAAAGATATATCAGAACTGGAAAAATATAGAAAAGGGCAACCAAAATGATCAGGGATATGAAAAGAGCTTCTATATAAGGAGAGAGTAATAAGACTGGAACTTTTCAGCTTGGAAAAGAAACAACTGAAGTGGGAAACGATAGAGATCTATAAAATCATGAATGGTGTGGAGAAAGCGAATAAGGAAGTGCTATTTACTTCTTCTGCTAACACAAGAACAAGGGGTCACCAAAAGAAATTAATAGGCAGCAGGTTTAAAACAAATAAAAGGGAAGTATTTCTTCACACAACGCAGAGTTGACCTGTGGAACTCTTTGCCAGAGGACGTTGTGAAAGCCAAGACTATAACAGGATTCAAAAAAGAACTAGATAAATTCATGGAGGATAGGTCCATCAATAGCTATGAGTCAGGATGGGCATGGAATGCTATTTTCCAGAAGCTGGGAATGGGTTACAGGACAGACCACTTGTTTTGTTCATTCCCTCTGAACCACCTGGCACTGGCCACTGTCAGGAGACTGTATATTGGGCTAAATGGACCATTGGTCTGAGCCACTATGGCCATTCTTACACCCCTCTTTCAGTAGTTGTGGGCTTAGGGCATTGGCCTGAGCATCAGAAGTCCTGGGCTCTGTTCTCCACTCGTCCACTGACTTGCTGTATGATATTGGAAAGTGATTTCTCCTCTCTGTGCTTCAGTTTCCCCATTTGTAGAGTGGGGATAAAATTACTGACCATTTTGTGAAGTGTTTTGAGTTCCTTGGTCCAGTGGTCAGGCTGTTAGCATAGGACACTGAAGTCCTGGGTTCAGTTACCTGCTCCACTTCCTGTATGTCAAGTCACTTGGGCAAGTTACTTAACCTCTCTGTGCCTCAGTTTCCTACCTGGGAATAATAGCACTGTTCTTCCTCATGGGAGTGTTGCAAGGATAAATTTATTAAAGATCGCGAGGTGCTCAGGTACCATGGTGATGGGAGCCAGGTAAGACTGACTTCCGGGGGACATAAAGGTACTAGAACAGGGGTCTCAAACTTGTGGCTTGCGGGATGCATAGAGCCCCTAAAGTTATTTCCTGCAGCCCGTGACAACACTGTTGTTATCAATATTTGCAATATCATTGTATGAAAAGATTTCAGTGATGTGGCCCTTGGGCTACCACACTAGTCCTCATGCAACCCTCATGGTGATTTGAATTTGAGACCCCTGCATTAGAAGAACACTCAAGTATAGGTTCAACAACAAAACCTAACCATGGGGCCCAATCATAAAACAAATGGCATTCTCTGGCCTCTGATACAGAGGTCAGACTAAGTGATCTAATTGTCCCTTCTGTTCAGTTCTATGATCACACCCCCTTTAAAGCCATGTGCTTACCGCAGATCTTGTTGATTTGTAAGCGACCCCGATTCCTGGTGTCTCCTCCTCCTCATCACTGTTGCTTGCTCCATATGAAGTCTTCTCTTTCCCACTTCTCTTGGTCTGAAAGATGGGAGGGCAAATATCTGAAGAACTGAACAAGATCTGCCACTGGCAAACTGAACAGAGCACCCAGACATGTGCTGGGTCTGTCCCCATCATGTGTTGTCCAGAAAAAGTGCTGCAGCCCAGGAAGGAAAACCAGAGGAATTGTGGATGCTACCATAGGCATCTGTCAGTGTCAGGACTCATACAGACACAGCAGTGGTATAATGCAGCCAGCCGCCTCTAGAAGGGCTGAGCAAAACTTGGAGGTGCCTCACTTGAGAGGCACACCATAGAATTAAAATTCTCTCATTAAGAGGGTTATGTTACGATTAATGTGGATTTGTGGGGCTGCAATGTTAAGACCATCCATCTTCCTCAAACTCCAGTGCATCTCCAGTGGATAACAATGGGGGGTCTGAGAAAACATCAAGTGAGCAACGGCACCCATATGCAGTAACTAAAGCTATACCTACATTACAGACTTCTGCCAGCAAGGGTGTGATCCCTGATTAAGGTGATCAGACAGCAAGTGTGAAAAATTAGGACAAGGTGGGAGTTAATAGGCACTGTATAAGGAACAGGCCCAAATACCAGGACTGTCCCTGTAAAATTGGGACATCTGGTCACTCTATAACTGATTACACAGCAATGACAGAAGACGCCTCTACTGTAGATGCTGCTATGTTGACTAAACTGCGTTATTACTGGCAGAGCTTTCTTCAGTCAGGGTGGAGGTGAAATAATCTGTACTGAGAAAAGGACAGCTTTATAGATATAAATTGCAGCCACACTAGGTGTTATAGCTATAGTGGCAAAACGCTGCTGGTGTAATTATGACCTAAATTTTCACTTTTTAAAGTTACTGTAGCATCCTGCATCCCTCTGGGTAAAAGTAATGCGGGACGGACGGACACACACACACACAAGACACTTCTGGTTCTCCCAGTTACTGTCCTTTGCTGATCATTTTCATATGTATTTACCCAACCTGTTCCTTTGAGCACCTAATTTGTCAAATCTGATGCTTTAAGTGTCCTCGTTAGGTTTTTAAAACCCTTGAGAGCAGAGGGAAGGTTCATCTCTCTTACAGAAGGGTGCTGGCCAAGGCTGTCTGCAGACTCCAGAAGACAATTCTGCATGATTTACTGTTATTCACATTTCCCTACAATCAGATGGGCTAGAAACACTGGGGTGGGGTGTATTAAGTGAGCATCTGAATTCTGCAGAATCTGACTCCGTCATGAGCCCAGCCAGATAAATCTTGTTAAATTGGTTGGATCCACTTCATAGGCAGCGTGTCTGACACCGCCACTGCCAGGCGAGCGTGCTCGCAAGCCAGCCGGAGGGCGGTCCTGTGGTGCCGGCACAGAGCAACTTATGCAGATCTCCTGGGTTTGAATGGAGGACCCATCAAGGTCCATTGCACAAGGGATGGGATCCAGTGACAGGACAACGCATGGAGCTGGGCATCTCTGTGATCGGCTCTGTCACCTTCTGGATCATCGGGTTATGGGCTTCCCGCCGCCTCTCCTTCCTGACCACCGTGTTCCCTTCATCGCTGCTGCTCCCTGCACAGGAAAAGACACCAGATCCCTAAGGGGGCAGAAGGAGCCAGGCTAGGTCAGGTCCTGAGCCCCAAGGGTGGAGCCCCAGCCCTACGAGCTCCCAGTGCCCTCGCCCCATGGGAGGCACCCCACGTGCCAGGCCTGGCCACAGGGCTCATGTGGCGCCTTAGCCTGGGCGGGGCGGGGTCTCTGGCTGCAGGGGATCCAGACCAGCCCCCAGGACTTCTCCAGGCTGCCACGGCTCCCCCCGGCTAGGAGAATGGCACTGTCCAACCCCCCCCCCCCGTAATAGCAGGACAACCCAGAAACACTCACCCCCCTCCCCACTGATAATGAGACGATCCCCCCCCGATAATGGCACAGTCCAGAAACCCTCTCCAGTGACAATGGCACAGTCCAGAAACCCGCCTTGGTGACAATGGGACAGACCACCCCCCCGCGACAATAGGCCCATCCAGACCCCCCCCCCCGTGCTAACAGAAACCTTGGGACAGTCCAGAAACCGGTGATAATGGAACAGACCCACCCCGCCCCCCATGATATTGGTACAGTCCAGAATCCCCCGTTCTCCCAGGTACAAACGACATGCCCTAAATGGCTCAGCCCGACACACACATCCCTCCCCTCCTCGCAGTAATGGCACGGTCCGTAACGGGGCCCTGCCATTGGCCGACCCCTCCTCACCCTGCTCCTGGTCACTGGCCGGGCGCTTGCGCCGCCCCCTACCGGCCGCAGGGCCCCGCTTCTTGAACAGGAAGCTGCAGACTCGGGGCTCCTCTTCCGCCATGTTCCGCTGTCAACGAGACGGGCCGGGCGGGAGAGAGGGACCCACCGGCGCCAACGAGACTGGCCGGGCTGGGGAGGAGAAGGAGCGGCCGGCAGCGGCGCCGCGCGGTTCCCCCTAGCGGTGGGGAGGAGGAATCGCCCGTGTTCAACTTCCCGCTGGGGGGCGGAGCGGCGCCCGCAGGAAGGGGAGGGAGCTGGGGGGACTGACAGGAGCAAGCCACGCCCACAGAGGGGCGGGCGCTCCCCAGTAGGGGCACGTGGCTTCACCCAGCAGCCTTGAGTCCCCGCCCCCGCCCAGCACGAGCGTGTCTGCTGCAGGCTCCCCCCTCTGTGGTTCTGGCTGGCTCTTGCTGGGGGGCTTCATAGGAGTAGCCCAAGAGGCCAGGCTGAGAAATGCTCCCCTCCTTGGCCCAGGTGCAGGGCTGGTGCCAGCTGTGTTTGCCCAGGGTATGGTTACCAGATACTAAAGCATGTAGGAGGACAGGGAGGTACAGAAAGGAGGACCCTGGAGGACACATGGAGAAAATGTAATATTAGTGTAATAGTCTTCTGCTTTTAGGGGGCCATGGAACGCTACCCCCTATAAATAGGGTGTTCCAGCCTACTTTAACCCCTGTAAGTAAAAAGCCAGGCAACATCATGGGTTTTTAAAATGCCTGCTGGACAGAGGACATGAAAGTAAAAAGAAGGATGTCCTTTTGCTTGATATCTGGTAACCCTAGCCCAGGGCAGGGATTTCCCCAGCACCCTCCCAGTTGTCAGCTAGTAACAGTGTTATACCAATTTAGTGAGCAACCCCAATATCTCTTATGCATCCCCCTACACCCCTCTCTAATTTCAAGTCCTGGGGAGAATACTGGCCCAGGGGCAGGGATGAAGGCAAATCAGCTCCATGGGGGAAAGCCAAGTTCCTGGCCACTAATGTTCAGTGCTGGGTAGAAGCCTGGCTGATCTGTTCAATTTCCATCTCTGGCTAGGTCATTCTGTCCCCTGCCACCAGTCAGTACAACAGGCCTCTGCCCCTGCTGCCTGGCCCCATCAGAGAGCTGCAGTGTCCCACCCCAGAGATGGCGCCTGCGTTCGGGTTTGTGAAGCACTTTGCCATGTCCCTGGACATAAGATGCTAATGGATGAGATTATTATATGCTACACTGAGTCAATAGCAGCTGTTTCTGAATACTAAGGACATTGCTTTTTTCCAGCCTGCCAATTGAATGCTCAGGAGGCACATATATCACTTTGCCTAATATTTGAGAGGTTAAGGCCTCCTCCCTGCACCTGTGTCTCATCTCCCCACCTCTCTCTTCTTTGTGCCTTGCCTTGCTTCCTGTGAGTGGAAAGCCTCACCAATGCAAAGTATTTAGTTCTCATTCTTAACTTAGCTAAGCAAAGAGCGTGGCTGGCAGCAGGGTTGGGTGTCTCAGTCATTTCCAGTTCAGAGGATTTAGTGTCTTTGGTAGGGGATTTATTGGGTGTCTCAAAGAGTTGGGAACAGGATGGGTTATAGCTCCCTTTGTCTCATGGTCAGGAGTAAGTAACTAGGGTAACCAGTTACCCCGATATCAAGACCAGTGGTTCTCAACCTTTTTGGATCAAGTGCCAAAGATACCATTTTTACAACCCTGAAGGGCCACCAGTCTTCACCAGCAGCACTCCTCCCCGCCCAGCCAGACGGGAAGAGTTCAGCCAGGAAGCTGCCTCTTTGCTGACCTTCTCTCTCCCTGGCTGCAGCAGGGAAACCATCCAGTAACCCTGTGCACTCAGCACTCAGAAATAATTCAGTAACTCTGTGCACTCCACCTGAGTCCCTAGGTAGTGGCCCCCTTCTGCAGCCAGGGGGATGAAAGATCAGTGCTCCTTTCCCTCTGGCTCTAGCAGAGTCTAGGGATCAACTGCAGCAAGGAGTCTGCACAGGTCTTTTAGCACTGTGTGTAGAGGTATCACTGCTATGGGGCTCCAGGGGCATCAGCCCCCCTGAAACTCAGGGCCAGCCCCTGAGCAGCACGCCTCTAAACTGCACAGCAGCACAGCCCCTGTCTCTGCCCTGCACAGATGGCAGCTGCAGCCTCTGTCTGGCCAGAAGACACAGTCTTCCGGCTGGTAGGGTTAGGGTAGAGCTTGGGGGACTGCCGGGGGGGGGGTTAGGGAACAGATTGGGGCCCATGTGGCCGGGGGGGCCTGGGCCCCAGTGAATCTTTATGTGTAGCAGCCCCCCTGCCTTTGGGAATGCACTCCACCTGGGTCCATAAGCAGCAGCTCCCTTCTGCAGCCAGCAGGAGGGGACTCAGGCCATTTTGAAAGCCTTCATGGGCCACTTTGGGCCCCCAGGACCACAGGCTGGGAACCACTGCTCATGACCATCTTGATATGAGAGGGTTTGTCCTATATAGTAGTGGTTCTCAACCTTTTGCAGGTCATAACACACTTAGTGGCTTGTTGCAACCCTACAGGGCACACCAGCCTACCCTCCCCAGGCCAAATCCAGCTATCTCCACACACTTTCCACTATGTGGTGACACAGTAATATGTCCCAACACGGTAGTTGAGAACCACTGCTGTATAGGTCCGTCTTCCCTCCCCATTCCTGATGTTTCATACTTGCTATCTGTCACAGTAGGAGTAACCAAAAGAATTTCCTTTTGGTGGCCTGTGTGAAATGAGTTAGCTTGTTTCATTCAGAATGGATGTGCATTCAAATTAAATTAGCTTTCCTGTTGGCAGCAGAAAGGACAGAAACTCATGCAGGAGGTGATGTGATGTCCCATTTGAGGGAGTATTAGTGCCCACTACAGAAAAGACTGCAAACAGTTGCTTGACAGTGTGCAGTCAGATGATCTAAGTATAAACAGCCCTCAAACACAGCTCTGCCAATACAGCTCAATCCTAGTCTGCAATGAGTTCTCTTATTCTAGTTAGAGCCACCACTACTCCACCAATGCATGTAGTTCTTAGCACAGTGTCCATTGCTCTTTCAGTTCCCTGGCCCCTGCCCAAGCATCTCATTCTGACCTACAGCACCTTGGGCTGTTCCAATCATGAACTCTCCTGCAGTTTTGTCCATGCCCCTCACTCATCTTTCTCTGGTATTTA
Organism: Podocnemis expansa; assembly: GCA_007922195.1. Lineage (NCBI taxonomy): Eukaryota > Metazoa > Chordata > Testudines > Podocnemididae > Podocnemis > Podocnemis expansa. The sequence goes on along the minus strand of ML681990.1, from coordinate 10,341,296 downwards.
TACTGCTCCTGCCATTAATATCTGAGCAGACCCCTCCTGAGCTTTTCCCATGTTATGTTTTAAACCATGTCCACTAAGGACTGTAAAAAGGGCCAGACTCTAATGTTAGTTACATTGGTGTCCTCTGGAGGGACCCCCTGTTGATGGCCATATATACCAGAGGACCCTTGCGTGGTCACTTGTGTGTTAACTGCTTATGCTAAACAATCTGTTCCACCATGTATTTAGTGGTGACATTTTGATTACCTTTCCCAGACCAGAAGAGCTCTGAATAGCTTGAAAGCATGTCTCTTTCACTAGCAGAGGTTGGATGAAGAAAAGATATTCTCTCATCTATCTCTTGTCTCTATATAAACCGCAGAATCTTCTTTCATAATGTTCTCAAACTAACTTAGTCTAAATCAGTTGTTTAGAAAACTATTGGGTTCCCCACTGAGTCTTGGCTTCAGTCCGTTCTCTTTTAACAGGACTGAATCCTTTCCTCCTGGCCTTGTTTTAATGTAATGAAATGTATATTAGTCTTGTCACTGTGCAGAAAGCGCAGTATGTTCCCACTCACTGATGTTATAGGCATTAGCTATTTAGAGATTGAACAGGTTTCTAATCAAACAATGGGCTGCCGAAAGCCATCTGTCATTCCTTGATTCTTCTGTTACCATCTTCCTATAATAATCAAGCTGCTCAGTGTGCTGTAATATTATCCCCACTAGCTGTGAAGACAGATAAAGTGCTCAGGTGCTCTGGGTTTGGCACTCCTCACATGGGAGTGGGGGGCTAAGTGTCATCTTGGCTAGGGGCTGAGGAGATGGTGCTGTAAAACGTACATGGCTGTTCCCAGGAGAAGCTGTGCTTTCTGCTGGCAACCAGCCTGGGCAATAGCTTCCTCAGTGAGTGAGGTGGCAACAGGAGCCATCAGTGGAACAGGGAAAAACAAACAGCAAGGCTGTGGAGCCAAGATTTGTGTCTGTAAGCAAGGTCTCTAGAGGCTGGGCACTTCTGTTGCTTAATAACTAAAAGGGGAGCACCCAATTTGCATGGACTTGGTATTTGCATGAGAACAATTAGGTACTTAGCATAATCGCACTATATATGGATGAATTTGCCCAGGTGCCGGGCATGATGGGATAATTGGTGTGTGTGTGTGTGCATACTTCTGCATGCAACAAACTAAACTGCACAAATTCATACAAATAAATGCTCTGGCTCAAACAAGGCTGGATTATTGCAGAAGCTAAAGGGACTGAAGCCCCAGGCCGCAGACAAATGGGGGGGCAAGATCTAGTCCCTAAAGCCCCTGTGATAATCTGCACCCCCTGTCCTGCTCAGCGCTGGCAAGGCTTGGGAGAGTGCTGAGAGTGCTCCCACCCCAGCCCTGGGCCGGCTAGGTGGTGCAGGGCTGGGACAGAAGCACTGTCTGACCCCAGGGCCCTCCCACCAGTGATGGCCCACCTGCCCGCAGGCCACCATGCTGACGGGAAGCAGAGCCCAGCCCCAGCAGTGGGGGGTTGGGGCCCCCTGTGGTGGGGTACCCATGGCAGGCGCAGCTTGGGGCCCCAGGCCAGTTAATCCGGCCCTGGGCACAAACTCCCAAAACCAAGGAAGAAATGGGCTCATGAAAATGAGTCACAAAGGGGCTGCTTATTTTTGTTTGGAATGTGGACAACACCTTCAAAAGCTCACAGCCACCACCCAGTTTCTGAAGAGGCCATGATGAAGAGGGGAGAAAGCAAAATGGGAGAAACACAATCCCAAAATCTCCTCCTCACGTATACAATATCCCCCTTCCCTCCAGTGTACAGACATTTCCATACCGGTTGGCCTGATGGAATCTCTCTCTGGCCTCTGAGTGAATGGATCTGTGGCAGCCTCTACCCTGTCTGATTTTTGATCTCCCCAACATGACCACAGGGGAGAGCAGACAGACATAGGACAAACAGGAAGGAAGGAGTACAAGAAAAGAGCACAGCCTCTGGGCTACCTTGTTCCTACTTCTCTGCAGTTGTGCTAGCCCTGCATGAGCAGAGATCAGGATGCTTGTTGTTGGCTGGCAGTTTTTCCATTCACAAAGCCTGTTTGGTAAATGTTGTTTACGGGTGAACCTGCCAATAACAGGAATGAGAGCGAAAGCACTGGCACCATCCAGGCCATGAGCTTTTTTAATCCTTTGCACCTGAGGACCGTGCAAACATTAATTTACCTTTATGTTCTACTCCTGTTTTCTGCTGGAGAAACGGAGGCACAGAGAGATGTGCCAGGGTGACATAAGGAGCCAGAAATAGAACCCAAGAGTGCTGGCTCCCTGTCTCTACAGGAGGCCACACAAAACAGAAGGATGAATGCGGAGATGGCAGGAAAGGGAGTTCTCTGGCCAGCACCAGTTCCACCTTGCGGATGGGACAATGAAGGGGAAGGATAACATCAGGCAGGAAGAGTGTGTGCAGGTAAAAGTGGGGTGTGATTTGCCTCCCCTTCTCCAACCATCTCTTAGCTCTGTTATTCACCATGGCTGGGCCTCCATTGCTGGCACTTTGCTGGTCACCATAGCAACAAGTAATAAGAGCTGAGCATCATTCTGGAGCTTTTCTGGGTGTGGTAAAGGCTGAGAAAAAAGACAGTCTTGCTGGGCCTGCAAGAAGAGGGCAGGAGCCACAAATTGCCATGGGGCACAAGAATCCAGCCTGGGATCCCCTAAAGGAAAAAATGCTAACTTTCTGAACACTGGAGGATGCTGTAGAGGGAGGAAACGCTGAATGCAGCAGGCTACAAAATCCTCTTTGTCTTCACAGGGTGGCTAAGGCTCTTTCACCCCAGTTCCTGTTGATGCACCGACTTTCTGATTTGGAGCCTTCCCTCTGCTATTTTGGTCCTTTCCCCCCATCCTCCCTGTCCCGTTTCAACCCCATCCTGTTTTCCTGGCCCTGGGTGAGTGTTGTTTTTCCAACATATCTCAAAGCTGACCCTCAACTTGTGCTCAGGTCTCCCTGGAGCAGCAACTGGACTCCTTTAGCAGTGGAAAAGGGGAGGGGCATCTTGGTGGAGAGGGCTGTGGAGCAGAGCATAAGGACTGGGTTGCTCCACTTTCTAGATAAAGTCCTTCCCGCTGAGAATATATAAACTCCTACCCTTGCTGCCCTTTGTGCGTTCATGTGCTCAGCGTGAGAACAGCCATAGCCAGGGGGATCATTCCAGACCAGCAGTTCTCAACCACTTTGTCAGGACAAATTGCTGTGTCACCACACAGTGGTGTGTCGCAGAGAGCTGGGTTGATAGCTGGATTCAACATGGGGTTGGAAGCTGGGGTGTCTTGTAGGGTTGCGCATGCTGTCAAGTGTGTTGCAACCTGCGAAAGGTTGAGAACCACTGTTCTAGACTGGCACCAAGAGGTCAGCTTATTGAGCTGAGGAAGGCCTCCTTGTCTAGAAAGCTTCCAGTCTTTAGGGGCAGTGTAAACCAGGACACCTGGGTTCTTGTCCTGTCTCTATCACTGGCCCACCTAGGGGCTTTGAGTAAGTCCCTTTCCCTCTGGGGGCATCTGCAAAATGGCATTAATGATACTGGGCTCTGTTGCAAAGTGTTTTGAGATTATGGTGAAATACGTTGCGTAAGAGCCTGGTACTTTTATGTGTTAATTTATTTCCATGTCTCAGTTGTGTGGGACAGCTCAGGGTGCAAAAATGTACACCCCTCTCACGCAGCCAGGGTCTGCAACCATCAACTCTGGGGGCTACTCTTGCAGCTGCCTTTTTATTGCTTTGGCAAACACAGCCTCATATTAATCCAAACCACCACCTACAAATTGACGAGTCAAGCAGTGAAACCCAACCCAGTAGACACACTTCTCCTGCCCAGACTACCCCTGCACTAGACCAAGGGCCTGATTCCTCACTGCCCTGTACTTTGTGCCGTCACTTAAATGCACAATGGGAGTGCAGGGGGCATGTGAAATGCTACAGAAAGGTAACAAATTACACTCTCCCTAGCACTGCTGCAAACAATGGGACAAGGTACAGAGCAGCTTGCAGTGGGCTTGCTCACTGAATCTCAGTGGTTTTCTGATCTGCTTTTCAGTTTTCAGAACAATTCCTTCTGTTGTGTTCTGTTTTCCCACTGAGGGGGAGCCATGCCCTGGAGATTGTGTTTGCTGCTCTGGCTGTTTTTTTGATGCTGTGTTGTGGGTGGGAGATATGCCGCTTCTCTAAACACCTGAGCAAAGTCACTTTACATTCCGGTTGTCCTCAAGAACCACAGAACCAGGTAATGAAGGATGGCGCCTTGGTTGGGGGATGGGTTGGCAAATCTAGTTCAGTTTCCTCCTCTGCCATAGAGTCTCTGGTATGTCTACACTGGAGCCTTACATTGACTTAGGGAAGCTTAAGTCGACCTACAGACCCCCATGGCCAAATTGGGCTTTTATTAAGTTGACTTAAGCACTTCCTTAAATTGACTTAATAACTCCACATTTTAAGGTTGACTTAATGCGTAAGTCGTCTTTATTAAGTTGACTTAAGCCAGTGTAGATGGGGGATAGCCCTTGAGTCAACTTAGTTGGCCTCCATGCCCCCTCCCAGAGTTTCTGGCCACCAGGAAGGTCAACCTCACACCTGTCAGCATGAATGCAGGCAGTCAACAGGAGTTTTCAGTGTGGATGCTCTATGTCTACTTAACAAGGTCAACTTTAAGCTTGTTAAGTCTACTTAACAGAGCTTCCAGCATAGACATACTCTCAGTGTGATAAACCATGTGTATGTCTACACTGCATTGTAAGTCAAGGCTCAGACTGAGGTTTGAGCTCAAACCCAACACCCATGTCTACACACAACTCTTTCTGATTTAGGGCAGCAAGCCCTCTGGACTAGGGTTTTAGAACCCACCTGAGGATGGGTCCTAGGACTCACATCCAAGCCTTGTCATTTTGCAGTGTGGATGCAAGTCAAGCTGCAGATCCTAGTCAGAAAGTCTGTGTAGTGCAAATATGTGTGTGTTACATACCTGTGAGACCCAGGTTCACAATGCAGTGTGGACGTGCAAGTGTGACCGCAAGCCCAAGTCCCACTGTAGAGCTGTAATCTGTGTGCCTCATTTTCCCATTTATACCATGGGGTTAGCAGCCCTGCCCTATCTCATGGGTGTTATGGGGATAAATATATTAAAGACTGTGAGCACTCAGTGAACAAGGTCATGAGGGTCAGAAAAGTACCACGGACAGAGTCAGTCTCTTCCTGAGTTTTGGTATTATGTTTTCTGTTCCTCTTGCAGGCTTCTCTCTTAGCAAAGGTTGTTTTATTATGCCCTATCACCTTGGCAAAAACAGATAGTGTAGCTGTGACCTTTGCCTGTTGCTAGACACTTTCTCTTTGAAATTCAGCATTCTCTCTCACTTCCTCTGACATTGTTGTGTTTCTTTTGTTCTCATTTCCTGTTATGTGTTTCTTTTCAAACTCCTTCAGCCTAATATTGTGTGGTTCAAGAAGCTATTAGATATCAGTAGCAAGGTTTTGTCCTTCCGGCCATGAGTTCCTGAAGTTGTGATCCTGTAAAATATCATGAGGTGTGTTGTTATAGTTGAACAATGCTAAATAGATATGCTATGTTTGAATGCACACAGTATTTTTTTTAATTGAGGGTGAAATCTAAGTCCTGTTAAAGTTGATGGAAGTTTTCTCTTTGGCCAGTGAGACCAGGATTTTACACCAAGGCCTTTGCTATTTGTATTGGCTTGGCCAACTTAGTTGGCTGTATGGTAAGACTGTCCTGGGAATGACCCCTTCAAGGGGATTGCTGAATTGAGTCTTCTGAGAATTGTGGGTATTCTCTAGCCTGGACTTATTTAGAATCCCATGGTGAGCAAACTGTACATTGCTACCCAGTGTGATTTGCAACAGCTCAGTGAAAGAAAAAGAAAAAGAAAGAAAGAAAGAGAAGTATTTCACTGAGATCTGAAGAGCATTTCTCTCACTCATTTTAATAGATCTGCACCAGCTTTGGATGGAGGACAAAAAGGAATCTCCTGTGCTTTCAGTGTTTTTTACATGATGTTTCATTGTAGATTTCACACTTGGCTATCTTCTCTTTCAGGGCAGCATTCATGACATAATGAGGCATTTCAGTCTCTCTTCTTACATTTCTCAGTGCCCAGATGGGCCCTGTGGATTGTGTGTAGGATATCTGACCTTATGTTGTGCAGACTTGATTACAGTGATCACCTTCTTAACCAAGCAATTTAGTGTCTGTATTTGCTCAGCAACATCTAATTTTACCATCCAGTCAAGTTCAGCTGTGTCAGTGGTAATGGGACTTTATGGATGCAATGTTGCTGTAACTGTGGCGAGCCCAGGATATTAGAGACAAGGTGGATGAGGTGGTATCTTTTATTGCACCAGCTTCTGTTGGTGAGAGACAAGCTTAGGAACTTATACAGAGCTCTTCTTCAGATCTGAGAAACATAATCAGAGAATCACAGCTAAATACATGGTGGAACAGATTGTCTGGCATAAGTAGTTAACACATATTTCAACAGACCGTTCAAGGTGAAGTAGCTTATTAATACTCCCCTGTCATGGGCAGAAAGGAAGGGAAGAGATGGGAATTTATGTAATACATAACAACCAAGGAGTCCTGTGGCACTTTAAGACTAAGAAATTTATTTATCGTGTGAGATTTCTTGGGAGAAAATCCTACTTTGTCAGATGCTTTGACGAAGTGGGATTTTCTCTGATGAAAGCTCATGCAATAAATAAATTTGTTAGTTTAAGTGCCACAGGACTCCTTGCTTGTTTTGCAGAACTAGACTAACTCGGCTATCCCTTTGGAGCTATGTAATACATGTCTTTTAGTCCATACAGTGGAAGCTATGTGAATGCGACATATTCTGGTGTTATTGCATCCCAGTCCATTAAAATGTCTCAGTAAAACATTAATGATTTTTGCATTTTGTTCTATAAACAACATTTGCATCTGTTAGATCAGCTGCATTTGCAGACTGAAGTCTGACCTAAACACCTGGGGCTTCCTGCGCTCTGTCAACCTGTACTTAGATGGAGTCCTGTGGCACTTTTAAAGACTAACAAATTTATTTATAAACTTATAAGTCTTTAAAAGTGCCACAGGACTCCTTGGTTGTTTTGCTGAACTAGACTAACATGGCTACCCCTTTGGAAGCTGTACTTGGATTTTCTCCCTTGAAAACTCATACAATAAATAAATGTATTAGTCTTTAAAAGTGGCACAGGACTCCTTGTGTGTTGTAAGTAGGTGGTATCTTATATGGTAATTAGATGTAATTAGATTGTACAACATACTCCTTGTATGTTGTGATTAGACGGTGACCATTATATGAAACAAGCGTAGCTTCATGACGAATTCTTTGCTGGGGCTCTTAACATATTTACAAAGCAAAATCCCATAACAGGTTGATTTGTGACACTGGAAAGAAGTGTGATTTTGAAAAGAGATAATTGGACTTGAGTGTGGCCTATTCTTAGAATTCCTGTGAGTGCTTGGCAAGTCACTTAGTTTGTCCATGCCTCAGTTCCCCCATCCGTGGAGCAATGATAATAATGCTTCCTGTCTTCACAGGGAGTTAGTGAGGGTGTGTGAATTAAGGACTGAGAGGTGCTCAGACACTATGGTGATGAGCATCAGTAAGTACCTTAGATCAGTGTTTCCCAGCCACTGTACCCCAGCCTGAGCAGATGAGTCATGGAATTTTTTGAAAAACTACTTGAATTCTAGATTGGCTCATGAATATTTATGAACCTGTGGCTTGCTTGTTTTTCTCAACTAGACCAGTGGTTCCCAACATTTTATTTGCTGTGGCACACCTTGTTACCTTTAATTAATTTGAGGCACACCACCATATTTTCCAAATAAACTCATGAATATTCATAAGCCAATGAACCAATCCAGAGCTCTGAGTAGTTTTTCAAAAAATTCTGTGGCACACCTGCTGAGACCTGATGGCGCGCCTGTGTGCCATGGCACACTGGTTGGGAAACACTGAACTAGACTAACATGGCTGCCTCTTTGAATATTTCTGAGTTTGTTTGGAGACCCTATGTTGGTGTGCCTCAAAATAATTAAAGGTGGCAAGGTGTGCCATGCAAAGAAAAGGTTGGGAGCCACTGCCTTAGGAGGGAGCATGTCTGCTGTAAATTTTAGGGGGAGGGGATCTCCTGAGGAAATGAATCAGCTCCCTGGTGACCCTTAGTTACCCCACCCCTATGCTTGGTTCCCTTGGGAACTGAGCTAAGGGAGGGGAAGGGCTTTGGAGGGATGGGGATGCAGTGAGCAGAGGGAATGGTGCCTCATAATCAGGGCTTAATTTGTAATGAAAGAGGTGCAATTTTTTTTTCTTTCATAAGTGGCTCGAAAGCTGGGAGGTGGTTGTGAACTGCCAGGTGCAGAAATGCCAGGCTATGACCTCCCAAGCTTAGCAGTGCTGTGGCTAGGCATTGCCAAGCCCAGAGATACTGCGGCTATGAACTGCCAAGCCTGGCGGTGCTGGAGCTCAGCCCTGGCACAAACTAAACCCACAGTCTTGCTGAGCTGGCCTGAGCATCTCTAGCAAAATGATGGTGCTGACACCTCTTCTCCACAAGCAGCTGAGCCCAAGTCGCCGAACCAAGTGAGGGGACCCATTTGGAGACCTGGGCTCCATCTCTCTGCTGAGGAGGGTGACGGGCTGCTTGCGTGGCCCTGCTAGAGCGAGGCGGGGCCTTGCGGCTTGTTGGAGGAGCCCCGGCTGGGTCTGCTTTGGCTAGGGTTACCAGATGCCAAAGCATGGAAAGGAGGACAAGGAAGTACGAAAAGGAGGACATATGGAGAAAATGTAGTATTAATGTAATATTCTTCTGTTTTTAGGGTACCCTGGAACGTTTCTCCCTAAAAATAGGGTGTTCTGGGGGCATTCCAGCATACTTTAACCCCTGTAAGTAAAAAGCCAGACAAAATCATGTATTTTGAAAATTCCTGCCGGATGGAGGATGTGAAGCTAAAAAGGAGGCCATGTCCTCCTTTCTCCTGACATCTGGTAACCCTAGCTTTGGCAAAGCTCCCATTCAGGGATTTCCCTAACACCCCCTTTACACCCCTCTGAATTTCCCAACACCCCCCAGTTGTCAGCTAGTAACAGTGTTGCCCCAATGTAGAGACCACCCCCAACACCCCCCCTTTCCAGTCCCGGGGAGAATACTGCTCCCATCGCCCCCGAGCCAGGGAAGCAAGTTGATTATTCCTGCTGGGGGGGGGGGGGGCTCGGCCGGGGGCTCCAGGTTGGCTGCCGCACACAAAGGAGAGGCGCCGGGAGCCAATCACAGGCGGCTGCCGCCGAGCGATAAAGGGAGGCGCAGGCGGCTGGGGGCGCGCGCAGGAAGCGGCTCGCGCGGCGGAGGCTGGGCGGAAAAGCCCGAGCCGAACCCCAGGTGCGCGCGCGCGCGCGCGGGAGCCCAGGCGCCTGGTGAGTCCCGGGGGCAGGCGCGTGCGGGGCGATGTGCAGCGCCGGGCGCCGGGCGGGAGAAGGAGGCTGTTGCATGGCGGGGTGGGGCCTGAATGGTGTCTGCACGGGGCAGAGGCCTCAGCTTTTGGAAGCCCAAAGGGGGGGGGGGGTGGTCAGAGCCAGCAGCGTCCCCGACTTCAAATTGGGGGGGATGTAGGAGGAGGTGTGGGGGGTGTTGGGGTGCTCACTGAATTGGTCTAGCACTGTTACTAGCTGACAGCGGGGGGGTGTTGGGACATTCAGGGGGTGTGTGGGAGGGGGTGTTAGGGAAACCCCTGGCCAAGGCTGAGCCTGGCTTGGCAGTCCCCTGGGCTTCTTGCATCACTTCTCAAAGTGCAAAGGCTGCTTGAGCCCCGAGGCCCAAAGGGGGTGGCTAGCTTAGTCTAGCAAAAAAAAAAAAAACCCAAAAAACCACAAGGAGTTGTATGGCACTTAAAGACTAACAGATTTATTTTTTGCATGCACTTTCATGGGAGAAAATCCCACTTTGTACAATGCTTTGAAGATGGGTGGCGAAGTGGGGTTGTCTCCCACAAAAGCGCATGTGAAAAATAAGCCTGTGTTTAAGTGCCACATGACTCCTTGGGTTTTTTTTTTTTTTTTGCTGGACTAGACTAACACAGCTATCCCTTTGGAAATATCTTAGTCTACTTCAGTGGTTCCCAACCAGTGGGGCATGGCACACAGGTGTGCTGCAAAATTAAAAAAAAAAAATACTCAGGTCTGGATGGGCTCATGAATGTTCATTTGGAAAGTATATGGTGGTGTGCCTCAAATTAATTAAAGGTAGCAAGCTGTGCCACAGCAGAGAAAAGAATGGGAACCGCTGGTCTGGTTCAGCAAAATAAGGCATCCTGCCGCACAACTCCTTGCTTGTTTTGCTTGAGCCCCAGCACTTCATTCATGACAAATGAAGCCCTGCTGGAGGCCCCTCTGGGGTGCAGGGCCAGCCACGGCCAAGGCAATGGGGTGTGTGAACCATTAGCCAGCCCAGGGAGGTGGATGACTCTCCAGGCTCCTCAGTTGAGCTCACCAGGCTAGAGGCCAGCCCAGGGAGGTGAGTGGAAGTGAGAGCACGCTTTGTCCCTCTCTGCACTGTGGCAGTGCGCTGGGGTTAGCTGGGCTGGAACGATTTGCAGCCAACTTGTGGTCCATCAGAAATGCTTTGCTGGCCAAACTGGGCCCTTGGTGGCAGTGTGATGGTGTTATAATGAAAACTTGAGGAGATCCAGGGTGGCTTTTCTTGTCCAACCCCCACCCTGTGTGGTTAGGTCATGCTCATGGGATGGAGGAAATGCAAGTTCAGTGTCCTGCTCTGCTGAATATTCAAAGCAGTGACTTGAATCTGTGTTTCCCACACAGCCTCAGGAAGTGCCGTAACTATAAGTTACTGAGGTGTTTTTCTTGTGCTCCTTCTTCTCTCACCCACTTGTTTTCTAGCCAGCCCTACTGCTCACTCTGACTCCCTGCACCACAGGGTTGTTGTCGCCCCCCCCCCCCCATCTTGAATTTTCTAGCCTCTGTTGGGCTGTAACTTCTTGACCAGCTCTTTGTCACATGCTGCACTACACACCAGAGAGGAGCTGAAAGGGTCCTTTTTTTAATGTGATCTGAGAGGCCAAAGATGGAAGGAGAGCTGTTTAGATCACAACTAGTTTATCCTCCTTGGCTAATGCAGGATTATTACTGACAGTGCGTTTTCTGATGTCTCAAAGAGGCTGCTGTTAAACCTTTGGAGCCAGCAGCTTTCATTGCTTCCCTTGGGGGATTGTTCCAGATCTAAGAGTGTTAATAAAATCAAGCTCTTGTCTGACACTTTTCATCCACAGATCTCAAAATGCTTTCCAAGGAGGTTGGTATCATTAGCCCCATTCCACAGATGGGAGAAACTGAAGTGCAGAGGGGTGACACCCTGACCTCTTTGATTCCAATGGATCCACTAAAACCTAGTCTGGCTGAAACTGGCCGGAAATGACTTCTAGGCCAAACACTGCTCCTATTTTAGTCAACAGGAATTTTTTCCACTGACTTCAGCTGAGACTAGGATTTGGCTCTACGGGTGTGTGTCCAATATTGAAGTACTTGGTAACAATGTGAATTCCTCATCATGCCCTAGAAATTGGGTCTGCTGGGGATATTATGGCATGACTGTCTTCAGGGAAGACATCTGGTGCCCCAGCTAAACTGTCACTTCTTCAAGGCCGAAGGATGTACTTGGATTTATCTAGTTCCAAAGGGATAGCTGAGTTAGTCTGGTTCAGCAAGACAAGCAAGGAGTCCTGTGGCACCTAAAGACTAACAAATTTATTGCATGAGCTTTCATGGGAGAAAATCCCACTTTGTCAGATGCTTTGAAGATGGGAGAACTTACAGAATGGGAGAAAAATAAATGGAGGGAAGTATAAGTCATGGGATCAGGTTGTACTGTAACAGCAAATTTGCTTTTTGATTTGCTGTTACAGTATGACCTGATCCCATGACTTGCAGTTCCCTACATTTATTGTTCTCCCATCTTCAAAGCATCTGACAAAGTGGGATTTTCTCCCACAAAAGGTGATGCAATAAATAAATTTGTCTTGGTCTTTAAGTCCCACAGGACTCCTTGTTCACTTTGGATTTGTCTGAAATGGTGCTGGTGTAGATTCTGGAATAATTGCAGGGTAACAGATCAAACATGGCTGTCAATAACTTGAGTAATACTATTGTACAATATTGTTTAGATGAGACACTGTGAGAAACCATTAAATGATGGTGGTGGGGAGGAGAAACAAGCCCCAAATTCCTGTTGTTGTTGGTGTAGTAGGTGGTGCTCTTCCTTCCAAGTCAGAACGAGTCTTATTCCAGTGTGATGCAAAGGTGCTGCACTGGTGGGAGGTGCCATTTTTCTCCTGAGACAAAATAAAAGTCCTGACAACTTGTGATCAATAAAGATAATATGGTTCTTTTTATCAGAGAAGGGGTTCTAGTCCTGGTTTTCCTTAGATTCCATTCTGCCTCCCTAAAACGCCCTCTGCAGTTTCAGTTCAGATATGGGATTCTTCTTTATTTCCTGTACTAAACAGCTGCACATTGTTGCTGTATTTGCCATCTGAGAGATGGCTGCCTTTCAGTAGTGGATTATCTGCCTTCTTAGGGAAGTTGCTGTGTTTAGCTATCAGTGGTTCTTAACTTTTTGCAGTTGTGAAATGCTTGGCAGCATGTTGTGACCCTATAGGACAGTGGTTTTCCAACCCCCCCCCCCCCGATGCACTAGAAAAAAAAATGCCTGCAACCCAACAATTACATTTTTCAGCAATGCATTCCAGTCTTTTGGCAATGGCAGCAGGAGATGTTGCAACCCGGTACCTAAGGGTCTGTGACCAAATACTGGGTCCCGATCCATGGGTTGAAAATCATTGCTGTAGGACACACCAGTCAACCACATCAAGCTGAATCCAGACATCTCCCTAGCTCTCTGTGACACCCTTAGTGCTGTGTGGTGACACAATAATGTGTCCCAACACAGTGGGTGAGAATTGCTAGCTATTTGTAAAACTCCTCAGAGGGAATGCACTAGAACCAGAGTAAGACTTGTTACCTTGCTCAAGAATCAGTGCCCCATTGAGCTAGTTGCTCTGCAGGCAAAAAAAAGTCAAGACAGCCCCTGCCTGAGGGCAGGCCTACAGTACCACTTAAGTCAATCCAATTTGTCAATTGCCAAAGGGATAGCCATGTTAGTCTAGTCCAGCAAAAAAACCAAGGAGTCGTGTGGCTCTTAAAGACTAACAGATTTCTTTTTCGCATGAGCTTTCGTGATCCCATGACTTAGGAGAACAATAAATGTAGGGAACTGTAAGTCATGGGATCACGAAAGCTCATGCGAAAAAGAAATCTGTTAGTCTTTAAGAGCCACACGACTCCTTTTTGGTTTTTTTAATCCAACTTGTCACTCAAGGGTGTGAAAAAGACTCCCTTTGACCTATGCAAGTAACAGCAATGTAAGGGCTGTCCCCACCCACTCATCTGCCAGCATAGATTCTGCTCTTGCAGAAGTGGAGTGACTATGCTGAAAGGAGAGCTGTCTCTCACTGACATACAGCGTCTTCACCAGACCTGCCCTGAGAGTGCTCAGCCTGCATGTTGGATGGGATGCAACAGGCCCATTAAGTGGGAGAACCACAAGGAGATTTTAGTTGAAAAGCAGAGTACAGCAAACTTGAACAGTGTTTCAGATGAAGAAAGCCAGAACAGAAACACTGGGTTTCCACCCCTGTAAAGTCCCATTCCACCCCCCCCCCCCCCAACACACCGCTTTTTTCTTGTCTCCAGTTCACCTTGACCTAACAATCCCAAGTGTTCTGTGTTTTGTTCAGTCACAACAGCACTGGCACTGGGGAGGTGTGGGGTGGGGCTTAATTCCCTAGTCACAGCCCTACAAACTGTGACCCTCCCAGATCTCCCATTAGTGGCTGACTGGGTTCTCCGCAAGCATTTTCTAGGAGAGACGCTAGCCTGCGTGGATGGAGGGGTCCTACATCCTGCTACAGCACCAAGCAAGCCTGGAGGTGGAGTTTAAGAACTCAGGGAGGTCCAGTGCAGGGATAGAGGCCTGGAGTCAAAAAGAGATCCAGTAATGGAGTCTGAAGGGGGCCTCTGGGATCTTTACTTCACTGTGGTCCTAGTTACATTGGTTTTAATTTAGGGCCTGTGGAATTGCCAAATTATGGGCAAGATTTAAAGCTCTTTTGGGTGCCCAACCCAAGATCCTAGGGAGAGGGTGGACCTCACTTTCTGAAAACTGTCTCAGACTGTACATCCCAAATCTTTTGTTCATCATGGCAAGTCTTGGCTAGTGAGCCTCCTTTCTGAGGTGCTGAACATCACTGTTCCATTGACTTTAATGGAACCTGTGGGTGCTCAGCAGTTCTGAAAAATCACACTTGTATCTATTTATAGCCCTTCTTGTGGAAGAAAGGGTAAGTGCGGAGTATATTTTAGTATGTCAGCCTCTTTAGGTGCATTCTAAAAAACTAAGGAAATTCCCCTGTAAAAACATGGTTATGGCTGTCAAGCTGGATCAGAGACTTCTGTTAATGTTCCTTAAGAGATATAATAGGGCTTTTCTTAAATGCTGGAAAACCAATAACTTGCACTAGAATTCCTGACATCTGTTTTAACAGATTCACCCTTCTGTATGTCCAGTTGTCTTAGGCACTGACCTATTAGCGGCTCTCTAGTTCTTCAGGCAGCTGATTGTGTGTGGAACTTGCAGCCCCAGTATGACTGAGAGTCGGATACCCCAAGAAGATTCTCAAAGAGAGAATAAATGGTTTTATGGCCAGTATAATTTGCAGACCTGTGTTGTTCAAACTGCCCTGCAAGGCATGAGCTGAGAGTGACTATGGGGATCAGGAGCAAATCTCATGCTCTCACACACAGCAGTGTACATCAGGCTTGTTATGTTAGATGTGTTGCCCTTGCCAGCCCCCTAAGGACTGGTTAATGACTGTTACCAGAAACAGGACACTGAATGAACCCATGTTCTTGCATGGCAAAGCCAATGCTCCTGTGGTGTCTGATTAGTTGAGCCAAGTACCCATGATTCTCACTCATGTCAGTGTCAGCTCTAAGGATTGGGCCCAGTGGGGCTGCAGCCCGTGGTAACGGTCCTAGGAACAGCTCTTATTTTGTGCTTTAGCATGTGGAACCATCCAAGAGGATGTCATCCCTGCGGTGACTCAAAGGCTGCGAGGGCTCTTTACTAAGCAATTGCTTATACAGGGAAATTTTTTCCCTCCAGATCAACTGGTGAGCATGCCATGGGCAGCCACATAAGGAGTCCTGGGTCACTTTCTCAGGAACCAGAGGGCTTAGAAGGCGCAACATGCAGCCTATTTCAGCTGGGGGGTGGGGGAAGGGTCACAGAGATGCAAAAACGAGTGGAAAAGAACAAAAGCGGCCTAGAGTTTGTAGGATCATCTCAGCTGCAAGTCCTACAGTGCTGGGGTGTTCCAGCTAGGAATGTGAGTGTCCTGATGCTTATAGGGCAGACATGAGACAGTGTTGATTCCAGCAGAAGAGTTGCCTTCAGAAATCCCAGCGCTCCTGCTCCTGCTGGGGAGAAGGCTGGAAATGGGAGTGGGCCTTACTTTTTTTTGTTCCAAATTCCGATCCCTTTGCCATGGAGGTAGAAAACCCTTCTAGCATGCTGGTGGGTGGGTCAGGACTTAGCCCAGTGATGATTCCAGTAAACAGACATGGCACAGGGTTCCCCAGCCCCTTGGGTACAGATCCTCAAAGGTATTTAAATGCCTGATTCCTACTGAAATTGGTGGGAATCAGCAGCTTTCTCCAGATTGCCTCTATTGTGATGCTGACAGGACACTGCCAGCTGAACACAGCTAGGCCTAGGGTGAGGTGAGACAACAAGACCCCTTGGAAAACATTCTTTTAGTGCTAGGTTATTTAATATTAGCCCCCCAACAACATCTTTCCTGTCCTGGTTTTCTGTTCCAGCCTGCTGTTGTGGTGTCATAAACCTTGATTGGGGTCATCTTCTGAATACTGAACACAGTGGGCCCTGATCCATGACTAGGGGCCTTGTGGCACTGTTACAATGTGAATAAAAACAATAGTTTTTAAAAAATTGACCTCTCTGTCTGTTTCCTCTTGCCATCAAATTAGGGGAGTCTCAGCAGCACCCCACATTTGACAGGGGAGCTGGGAGGCTTTGATATCCTGCTGTGGAAAGCTGCTAGGGATCTGAACAGACCCATCTGCCTGATGGGCTTTGAAGGACACCTGCTCCAGCCTCTCCCAGTTTTGCTTCTGTGGGTGGGAGAACTCCGCCCCCCCCATTCCATCCTACGTGCTTGCTGCTTTGTTGCCCCTGACAAAGGCATCCCTGTTTCTCCTTGGAACTTTTCCTCTTCTGTGTCCTTTAGCTTGTCATCTGCAGATCTCCTTCCCCCTGGCAGCCTTTCAAGAGGCAACTCAGCAGCGGGATGTGGCTGGAAAAAGGATTGGTGGAACAAGCTGATAAAAGTATTTAAACGTGGGATCTCAGTGCAGCTGGAAGCCAGCTGCACCCAGGTCATATTCCCAGCCCTGCAAGATGCTGAGCAACTCCAGTGGAAGTGAATGGCAGGTGAAGACTCAGCAACTAGGGAAGGTGTTTAGCCTGGCCCATCACTACAATATCAGAGCTCCCCCTGGGAGGATGAGTGGTGCTGTTATTTCTATGCTATAGATGAAGCGGAGCAAGATTAAGTGACATGCCCATGGTCACAAAGAAAAGCTGTTAGCACAAGGACTTGAATTCACCTATCCCCCCCAGCCTAGCTTAGGACCCTACCCACTGGGCCATTTCTATTGTCCCCACCCTTGGCCCCCAAAGGAGAATCACCTATGTGCTTTCGTTGCTGGTCTAGCATGTTTCACTGTATCTTGGTGCACTACCTATCAGAAAGCATCAGGGAGTGGTCCTAGTCTGCCACAGACTAACTCCTCCTTTGCCAGCCCGCTCTTCTCCTCCTAGTTGCCAGCCCCCCAAGACTTCCAGTGAGATTTTACTGTCATCCCCATATCCCACACTGCTGTCTTCTCACTCTGCCAGCCCACCTGGACCCCTAACCCCCAAGGACGGTCAGGCTGGTCTCTTTCACAGATGCCTCCCTGCGGTGGTGAAAGGAAGAGCCTTGTCTAAGGCCCTGAGCACAAATCCTCCCCCTGCTCTGGCAGAGAATGTGTTGATTTGAATACCTGGTACCTTTTCTGCAGCCTAAAATTCACCCCAGAGAAGTGAGTGAAAGAGGCTAGGTTCTCTTCTTTGTGGTGCTGCAGCATGAGGGAGCCTTCCTGCCCAGCACTTTACCCTTGGGAAAGTCTGACGCAAAGGCTTGATTATCCCATCAGTAAACAGACGCCTCACAGAGGTTGTAATGGGAACCATATGCATGTGAGGGGCCTGGTTCATGATCTGTACAGTAAGTATTTTGGCTTTCTGAGGGGCCTTGGCACTCACCAGCTGCCCAGAGATTGCTGCAGGCCAGTTGCACTTGGTCATGTTGAGCCGAGAGCTTGGGAGATGAGAATCCCAGGAGGGGAGGAAATTGTCATCAGTGCTATGCTGAGAGGTACCGCTTTCTCTTCTTGAAAGTAGTGCAGCTACGTTGACAGAAAGTTGCCTTAGTCCTTTCTGAGCAAAGGAGGGCTGTCATGGGACAGATCATGACTGCTGAGTGAGACGCCAGTGCATGGTGAAGATCAATGGAATACAGCACTTGACAGACTGTCCTCTTGTGTGCCTGTGAGTGTGTTGGGGTCAGTCATTGTGACCACATCCTTATTTATCTTTTTTTCTCAAATCTGTAGCAGGAAGCTGGGGGGTGGCAGTGGTACTGGGAAAGATTGTAGGCAAACACTGCAGAGAGGCAGAGCTGCTTTGGGGATGATGCAGTTTTCCTTCTTCCAGTGAAGCTTCTTGTTCAGTGTCAGCAGACAGTGACTCAATTTTTTTTGTGATTCTTTGGTATTGTCTTAATGCCATTCATGGCTGCAGGAAGTTCTGGGCATGAGCCCCTTCCATGCTACAACTACCTCTGGCTTGTCTACAGTGTCAATAATTAAATAAGACTGGCAGGCAAAACTCTGAAATGCTCAGAAGGGGCCAGTGTGATCATCTAATCTGACCTCCTGCACAGAGTAGAGCCCAGAACCTTGCTTGCCCACTCTTGTAATAAATTTGTAATGGTTAAGGCTTAACCTGTGATTGAGTTATTTAAAGTTTTCAAATAACAATTTAAAGTACAGAGAATCCACAACCAGGGAGTGAGCTGTGCCCCATGCTAAAAAGGAAGGTGAAAACCCCCCCTAGAGCTTTTGCTAACCTGCAGATCAGTTAAACCCTGAGCATGTGGGCAAAACTCACTAGCCAGTCACCCAAGAAAGAATTCTCTGATCACTCTACATCCCACCCCCGCAATCAAACATCTCATCTCAGGCCTTTGGCATATCTACTACTGAGTGAACTGTCTGGGAGTTTGAGCGAGGACTTCAGGACTCTGCCCTAAGCAAAGCCAGGGTTGGTGAATTGTCATGCATAGTTACAACACAGGTAATAATAGAGCAGGCTTTCTTTGGACCGTACTGGTGCCCCCTCCGTCCTATCCCCTGCTTGTTGTAAAACCCGGACCTGGAAGACCACCCTCTAATGGTGAAGGAGTCATTTGGTCACTGTGGCCAGCTGTATTCATTGTGTCTTTGGTCATCTTGCTGACAAGGGAGGTAAAGTAACTATTCCACTGGAATCTGTGATTTTTAAGGTGATCCAAAGTCACAAGAGGCTTTGCACAGTGAGAATCTTAACAGGAGACATTTCCCATGTCTCCCCCTGATGGCCAGCCTTGCTCACTCTGACATGCTCCAGGGCTGCTGAGACAGCACAGGATGCTCCCTACTGGGTGGAATTTACTCTGCTGGAAGCTGAAGGCAGTGCTCTCTTTCCCGGGATCATCTGAAGCAGAGGGGCCATGAGAAGGTGACACCAAATCTGCTCAGTTATAGGCTACTGGATAATTGAGCATTAATTAACATACACTTTGCAGTAATAGAGAGCCTGTCATGAGTGGATTGTAAAGTGTGCTGAGTGGGGAAACCATTTTCTCATCCCATGAATATTTCAGAGTTTGAAATCCCCTCCCCGAAGAAGGATGAAAAGACTATTGAAAATACTTGTGAAACTAACCCCCCCCCCATTGAGTCAACTGAACAGTGATAATTTTTAATTTTATTATTGCCCCTTTTCTACTGACAAAACAGCAATTTGTAGAATTCTTGACTAGCTCTATTCTGAACTCAACTTACAGAATTAGTCTTGCATGCCCCTTCAGGAGAGGCCATTTGCTGCACCTGCACTGTCCTAATTGCATAAGTGCCTTAGTGACTGTGTGGCCTGTTATTGCAGAACCTAGTGGGAAGCATGACATGTTTTGTAAATGCTGGTTCACAGGCCAGTCAAACCTGAGCCAGGGTCCACCCTTACTGAGCAACCTCCTCCTGTCTTGAGGCCACCACAAAGAATTTTTGAGCCAAACTCCTTGCTGGTGTTACACTGCTGAAGTCAGAGGAGTTGCACCAGGGCTTAATCTGGCCTAATTACCACTGTCCCACTCCAACACAATTAAAAGACAAACTCAGTTACACAGCTGTCTTTATTTTCTCTGGGTTCCTTGAGTAAGATCACTGACAATAGTTACTATGTTGGCTTAAGCCTTGTTCCAGCAGCAGTGACCTTAAGAGCTGTTTCCTCTGCAGTGTATGGAAGCAAGTTTCAATCCCGCTCCTCTTTACTCACTAGGACCTAGAGTGGTGTGTGGATAGAGACCCTGGTGACTGAGTCTCAGGTCTTAGTGTAAAACTAACTCCCACCCTCCACAGGCAATGCCTCTGCTTATGGCTGTTCCCCCTCTCTTGTTCTCTAGCACTGGCCTCCTTTTCCTCAGGTGAGGTTGCCTTTTCTTGCTGTGCAGATGGCTGCCCTTCCTCTTCTTCTGTTTTTCTGTTTCATCAATTCTGTGTTTCAGATCACGGCTGAGAAACAGGCTTCTCTTGTTTGTCACAGTCATCTCTCTAAGGTACTTACCCAACTCCTGTTGCTGTAGTAGCCGAGCATCTCAGTCTCTCTCATGCAGTGGTTCCTAACCTGTTGTCTGTGGACCACTGGTAGTCCAGGAGGGTCCTGCAGGTGGTCTGTGAGGGTGGGGTGAAAGATAATTACTGCAGGTAAAAATACTGAGTGCAATATGTTTGTGAGTGAGCATAATAAATTATTAGAATAGAATCATAGGGTTGGCAGGGACCTCATGAGATTGAGTCCAACCCCCTGGGGCTTGAACCCAGGACCTTCTCCAGTAGCAGTGTTTTTAATACCCTTTGATATACATTTGACTCCCATGAGTGACAGGCTATGTTAAAAATGTATAAAATGGCTTGCTTATGTAGTGGTCTGCAAAAGCTTTTGATGACAATGTAGTCCACATAAAGGAAAAGGTTGGGAACCACTGATCTAATGTGTTTATCCTCACAGCAAACCTCTGAGTCAGGGTGGGGCTAGTATCCCCATTGTACAGATGGGAAACTGAGGTACAGAAACAGTATTACCCAAAATAGCACAAGAAGCTAGTGGAAGGAGCAGAGGGTGGGTCCCTAACCACTGATCTGAGCTTCCTGCTCTGTAACTACTTATTTGTGTGTTTTTTACTTCTGTAAAACTGTAGGCAGTGGAGCCCCACCTGACACTCAGATGGGCTGGGTTCTGCTCTCTGAGCGTGGATTTCCTCTTGTACACCTTCTCTTATCTCTGTAAGCTCTTTGGGGCAGGGATTGTGTCTTCCTGTGCATTTGTGCAGCACCTAGCACCACAGGGCCCTGATCCTGGCTATGGACTCTCTGTGCTATTGTAATGTAAAGTACTAATTCTGTGTTGGTCTCTGCTTTGGACTCAGTCACTGAGGTCAGCTGGGAAAGCTCCAGCTAGTGTGAAACCCTTGACACCAGCTGCAGAGTTGGCTTGTTCAAAGCTGTCCCCCAGGAGCATGGCTGAGTGTGCAGTTTCCATGTTGCCATGCTGACTGGCTCAGTGGGACTAATGGGCTTGCTGGATCGGTAAGAGGATCTGGCCACATTAGCCATCTGCAGCAGACTAGGGCTGTCTAGCCAAAGCCTTTCCACAGAGCCATGAGCAGCTGCCAGTGATGGGGGGTGGAAGGGACTATCCTCTGTATCCACAGTGAGGATGCTGTGGCTGTTCTAGAAGAGCAGACCTGTGCTCTGGAGAGGAGGCTGCACTGTTCTAATCCTGTCATCTTGTGTGGCCTGAGCCCATGACAGAGCCTGCAACGAGCCAAGGAGGCTGCTGTACGGTGGCAAAGATGCATTCAGTAGGGAGCCCCTTTTAGTGCTGCAATACCACAAATAGGCTGGTGGCTCTGGCGGGGCAGTCTCCTGGTGGGAAGGCTGTTCTTGGGCTCTGGTGCTGGGCACAGGAATTCTGGTCTGGAAGGCAGTTCTGGAGTGGAGAGAAATGCATCTTCCATGTGATGCCTGGAAAGGCTGTTCTAGACTAGCATGTCCTGTACTGAACTGGTGGGACTGCTCTAGAGCTGCAAGACTACACACAATCTCTTCTAGAGACTCTCTAGTAAAGCATCCACAGGCTGAGGTGGTGACACCCTTCAGATCTAAGCTGGCAAGCACTGGCCATGCAATTCACTGCCTGTGCAGCCCCCAGTGGTGGTCATGGTGGTGGAGGCCATAGTGTAGACCAGGGGTCTCAAACTCAAGTCACCATGAGGGCTGCATGAGGACTAGTACATTAGCCCCATGGCCGCACCACTGAAACCTTTTCATACAATGATATTGGTAACAATAGTGTTGCTGCAGGCTGCAGGAAGTAGCTTTAGGGGCCATGTGTCTGAGACCCCTGGTGTAGATGAGGAACAGATGTTCTCATCACTATATTCTCTAGCAGGGGTGTCTAAAAACTCCTGAGCCCTGGCTGCATTAGTGCCCTTAATAGTGGGGATCAGGTGGTTCTGTGCTAAGATAGGGTGTTGACTTGGTGGTCTTTGCTTCCCACTGCACTGTCTGATCCATGCAAGAGCTTTGAGGCATGACTTGGAAAGAGAAGGTGGTACAGCAGTTAGGGCATGAGCCGGCACTTAGAAGACCTGCTCTGCCACAGACTGTCTGGGTGAGACAGTCTGGCAAATCCCTTATTCCAACTGTGCCTCACCTGGAACACATAACAGAACTGCCCTGCCTTACAGTGGTATTGGATGGATTCATGCATTACAGATTGGGAGATGCACAGAAGCTACAGTGGTAAGGGCCAAGTAAATCCTTAAGACAGAAGTTTTTGTGCTCCTTTAACACATGGTAGGGGCTCATATTTTAGAGCAGAAGGCCCTTTGATGAAATCCCCTTTGCACAGTGCCATGGCCTGAGCAGAGTACAGAAGATGAAAAGGGCACAGAGCCCTTCTTGGGAGCCTCGCCTGTGGTTTCTAACCCTCTGTCTCTAGCCTTGTATCTCAAGAGTGTACCCTTCCCCTTGCTGCTTTCATGACTGCCTCCCTGTCCTCTAGCAGGAAGGATGTGTAGCAACTTCTCCTATGCAAATCCACCCAGAGCTGTGCAGAGGCCCATGGCTAGGTCTTCGCTACTAAGAGCGCTCTGCTGTGGGTGTGGGGGCCAAGTAGGGTATGTGGCATCTGTGGTGGGGAGGGAGTGCTGGGGCAGTTTGCTGGGGTGTGTGGAAGGCAGGGAGAGACAAGGGTTGGGGTGTTGTCATGGGTTGCGATGGAGAGGGCAGGGGACAAAGGGGTGTCAGGGGAAGGTTGAATGGAGTGTGCACATCTGAGGGAGATGTGGGAGGGGAAGACATTGAGGGGAATGTATGTGGGAAGAAGGGGAACAGCTTTGGTAGGTGGTGGGTTGAGGGAGGTGTGTGGAGGGGGAGGAGCACGCTGGTGGTTGAGGAGTGGGAGTTGATGGGGTGGAGCTGAGGGGCAGTTGAAGGGGTGGGGCACAATGAACAGGGTGTTGAGGGAGGGGTAGTTGATGGCATGGGGGCATCATGAAGGGTGTGGGTGATGGGGGTATGAGGGTTGGGGTGGCTGGGTGTGTTTGTATGGGGACTGAGGGGTGTGAGGTATGAGCGGCTGAGGGTATGTGGGAGTGGTGGCTGGGGGGGTGTGTGTGTGAGAGAGAGAGAGAGAGATTCAGGTATTGGGAGGTGATGTTTGGAGAGCAGTGGCTGAGTGGTGTGAGGGAAGTTGAAGGTGTGGGGGCCTGTTCAGGATGTGGTGATGGTGAGGACTGAGGATGCAAGGGGGTGGTTGAAGGTGTGGGGCTTGGTGAAGAGTGGGAAGGAGGGATGGGGGTAAGTGGGGGGGGCTTTCTGCCTGTGTTGGTATCTGAGTGTTTCTCCGTCCATTGGTATCTTGTTTTGAGGCAGCAGGGATCATGCTTCTATGACCCCAGAGAAGAGGCATGTTAGGCCTCTGGGCTGACCCGCCCCTCCCGCCCCTGACTGGAGTGGGTTTATGTCAGGGATGTGGGCCCAGCGTTGGAGCCTGCACCCCTCTCCGTGCAGTTGCTGCTCTCCCAGGTTGACTGTCTGTTTTTTCTCTGAAGGTCTCCCTTGCTCTGAGAGTTTCCTTGGTGCTGAAAGCATCCCATCCCCAGAGAACCAATCCCCTGACTAGGGGAAAAGCAGCTCTGCTTGTTGCTCAGCTTCATCCCAGCTGCAGTCTTTGCCGGAGTTTGACAGAGACTGGTAAGAAGTTCATTTCTTTTTCAGTGCTGGTTCTGGCTGGAACAGGAAGATTCTTAGGAAGTCCAAAGATCTCTTTGGGGGTCCGAAGATCCTGGTTCCCTTCTCAACAGTGCATGCCCTAGGGAAAGCCCAGGGAAGGGGCCCAAGCCCCTCAGTATGGGTCAGGGTCCTGAACCCCCTTGTTAGTGAGTGTTTGGATCCTGGGTTCTGGTTCTGGCTGGCCTGCTTTGACCCTGCTGACTGCATGCGTCTGGCCAAGTGTAACTCCAGCTGTGTGGCTCAGTGGAGCAGGAAATAACAAGCAAACCACAGAAGACGGGAAATGAGTTAGGTAAAAGCAGAGCCACTTTCTCAGAAGGGCTGCAGTGCCTGCGAAACCTGCATGCTCTGCTAGAGGATGACAGCACACAGCAGGGAGCTTGGGGTGGGGGTGAGGGGTGGCCATGGCCACCTTGCTCCTGCTTCAAGTGAGAGCTAAACTTCTGTGCAGGAGAACGAAGGGACTGGGGTGTGGGATGCCTGGTACTGTCAGCGCTAGAGTTGTTAAAGCCATACACAATCAGTGCACATGCTTGCTTTCCCCCTGCTTCCCTGGGAGCTGGGCAAGGCCCCCACAGTTTCCCATGTTCCCACGGGACCTTTCTGTCGCCACCCCACAGACGGATCCTTCAACTCTCCCTCCCTCTCCGGAGAGGCTTTTTAGCCATTCAGTCTCCCTTTGGTTACTAGGCTCCCAGCTGTGGCGGAACAGCTGTGAGACTCTGGCCTGGTGCCTGGAAGTAGCATCTTCACTGCTAATAGGTCAGCTGTTGCCTCCTATTACTAAATATTGGTATTGTGGGAGAAGCTAGGAGCCCCAGTTATGGGCCGGGACTGTGTTGTGCCAGGTGCTGTACAATTGCCCATAAGGTTATGTTGGGAAGCTACTTGTCTAGAGTCATTGTGTCTTTCCAGCTGCCCCTCTAAGTTATCTGGCTACAGAAAAGCACAGTGTTGCAGTGTGGCTACGTAGGGTCTCCCTTACTGTCCAGGTCACATGCTGTCTTAATACAATTTATTGCAGACTGGTATTTCTAGTCTGATGCATAGTAGTTCCTTGCCACATGCTGGCAAGCACTCGTCTGCTGGGCTAAACTCAGCTCAGGAAGGTGCTTCACAAAGCTGATCTGGCACCTAATGCTCCTTTATTCCAATGGGAGTTGGTGCTGAAGTCCCTCTGTGAATCCTATTCTCAGTGTTCAGGCTGGGACTTTCAAAGGAGCCTGTGAGATCTGGGTGCCTAAATCCCTATGGCTCTTTTCCCCATTTCACACAGGACCAGCTTGGAAATGCACCTGGTCAGTTTTTAAGCATGTGAGCTCTATGGAATGCTAAACTAATGTAGGCTTGTCTGGGGCAAGGGAGCAGATCTGTCCTAACGAGCTGTGCTCCCTTCCATGTTTCCCTTCTAGACATCGCAAAGGGCCAGACTTGACCACAGCAGCCAGGCAGCATTTAGCCGTCATTGACTTCGGGATTAAACCAAAAGACAGAGGAAGACAGAATCATGTTCCAGGCTAAGGGACCAGCCAGTGCAACCTCCACTCACGTATGTGTTCTCCTTACCCCCAGGAGTTTTCACATAGCAAGAGTCAAAATGTCCCTCTGCCTCCAAGGAGCTGCATGTTCTTCTTCTCACAGAGGTAGAGAACATGTGCTGAGCATTTGGAAATGTGATGTTTAAAGGTGATTGACCAGCCATTACTGCTACTGGCTGATAAACCCTGAGAACTGTAATGCAAACCCACTCATGGTCATACCCTCTAATGTAGTTGGGCCAAAATAGCTGAAGCTGCTACAGCCTTGGCTAGGAGAGATGGGTACCCTACCTCCTGTGGTAGATCTAGGGGTCTTCTGGTTCAATTCTGGCTGCTGCTGCTGACCCACCCGGGCTGTTACAGAGGTGAGTTTCTGAATGGAAGCAGTGACTGCAGCTTGTATCCATCACTCCTTAATCATGAGGTAGCCATGAGCCCTGCCTTTTTCACCCTCTTCCACAATAAAATCTTCCAAACCTTCATCTTAAAGTTACCATTTGAAATATTTCATCATCCAATCAGGCAGCAGAGGCAATGCTGCATGACTTAACTGCCAAATCAGATAACAAGGACAATGAGTAATCTGAGCAACAAATTCACTACTATCCCATTGGTTAAAAACAAGTGGACACTTACCAGTAATGACCATGTTAGAAGGGAAGCAGGATCAGCAACATCTTAATGAAGTGTTTCCCCAGATGGGGCTCCTCTTATGCAAAAAGCTAGCCAGAGCATAGTGTGCTGGGTACTGATGAAACTCAGGCTATTAAATAAATATCATGGGGACAGCTGCTGCAAAGTACTTTTTTGAAAACCTGCTCCCCATTGGTGATTTGACAAGCAATTGGAAATTGGGCCCCAAGGAAGCAGAGATCTGATTAGCTGAGTATGGGGCCAGCCCACCACATGGCAAGGCAAGAAGGAGGTGAGTGGTTGAGTACTTATTTGTGTGTCCAGGGTGCAGTCTGACTTTTTTTTTTTCATCAGGCACATACATATTATTTAGGATCAGACTAGGCAGAGATGGGAGAAAACCTGGGAACATCCCATGCTGGGACAAGATCTAGCATTTTCTGTGAGCAACACAATGTACTGGATATTAAACAGATCATACACTTGACAGGAGCTGGACCAGAAGACTTCTGAGAAGTGACGAGACAGGATGCTGTCAATTGCTCTGACAAGGGATGTATTTCAGCTTCAAAGTGATGATGTTTTTTCATATCACTGCTGAATTGGTGCTGGGGCTATTGAGAGCCACACTCAGAACATCTGGCTGTGCTCAGAGATCTCATTTATGCTCAGTGATGTCTGGACTCAGTCATCAATGAGGGGTCATGCAGGCCAGTTAAAGGGGTGGCTGTGGGAGATTTAGTTGTGCAGTTGACCTCTTGCAAAGGGGTGGCTTCTCCTTTAAACCCTGCAGCATCTTCTTCCCAGTCCAGGGAGCCCACCTAGTTCTACAGGGCCTGATTCTCTTCTCCTTTCTACAATTCTCTCTCCATTAAATGCAGTGGGCTACCCTAGACTTGTGGTGTGAGGGCTTGTCTTCATGTATAACTCTTCTGTCGGCAGAGGTAATCCACTTACCTGAGGGGTGGTAACCATTTTGATGGGAGAAGCCATCTACTTGGCAGAGTGCAGCCAACAGGGGAGGGTAAGGGCATCATAACACCATGCACAAGGTGTGGATTTTTCATGTCCCTGTGTGATGTAAATTCTACCACTCTAGGTCTGTCGTGTAGACCTGGCCTCAGCTGCATTGTGCCAGGCACTGGGAACAGCTGTGAAATATTTGAGGAGGTGGCTCCTAGAAACAGGCAGCTTCAGCATGTGTTTTATACAAACTGTTCCTCAAAATGCTGTTGGAGCTAAAGGGAGATGATACAATGTGGGGAAAGGAGATGGAAATGTGAGGAGGTGGATGGAGGGAGAGGAAGGCTGTTCCAAACAGCAGAAACTGCAGAGGAGAAGATATTTGCAGCAGCAAGCTATCTTGGGTGGGAGACAGGGGACAGACATGGTCTGGGGTATGTTTGAAGCAGCAGCCAAGTTTGGAAAGGAGGCAGGAGTTAAGACACCTAAGAGCAAAAAGGGCTGAAACTGACATTCATTGCCTTGTTCATGACACGGGTCACTGAATTCCCTCATTGTGAGCTGGGTTATGTTGCTGTGTACTATGCTAGGAGTCCATTAACTCCTTTATTTCTGAACTGCTGTTTGAAAGAGGAACTCTCTGGGCCTCATTGTCTGCCATCAAGTGTGACACACTGTTACTTACAAGGGGGCTCATAGATCAGAGTGGTAATGACTTGTACCCACGCTGTACTGTTGTTGGCACCAATCCAGGGTGCAGGGTAACAGCCAGACCGCTGGGTGGAGTGAAGGGGAGAGGAAGTGGGGCAGAGGGCAGCAGTTGTAACTAAGGCTGGGTGAGACCATTCACCTGGCAGCCACAGGCTAGGGCAGTGGTTCCCAACCTTTTTCTCTGCTGTAGCACAGCTTGATACCTTTAAATTTTTTGAGGCACACCACCATTAAAAAAAATCACAAATATTCAAATTAACTTAAATTACTTATGAATATTCATGAACTATGGCACAGTGTTTCGGAAATGCTGCTATGTGGGGTAGCAGGGGCGGCAAAACAGAAGGTCAGGAGTCACCTGCAGTGGCAGCAGTGAGTGTGGGGAGCAGAGCAGGGCAGGAGTGGGAAAGAGGACAAGGGCAGCCATGTGGGAACAGCACAGGGGTGGCGAGAGAGGAAGGGAAAACAAGAGTGGCTTGGGGGGGGACAGGAAGGAACCTGGGGAGTGGGATGGTAGGGCAGGGGAGCATGGCACAGCACCCACCTCCCCCTTCTCCACAGTGGCTCCCTGCCACCCAGAGCAAATCCTCACCCCACTGCTGTTCCCTCCCCAGCCCCCTGGTGACTGATGGACTCTCCCATCAATGCAGGGGCCAGAATTAGGCCTCCACCCCTCAGCTACACACCCCCTGCTACACATCCACTCCCACCCACCTCTGCTACACCCACACCTGCCCCACACAACCACCAGCAGCCCTCCCCCCCAAAAGCCCTTACCTGGGCTGTTTGCAGGCTGCCTGACACAAGCTGCTCTGCCCTGTGGGGGTAGATTCACGCACTCCCAGCCTCCCATAGCTCTCTGCTGGCTAGGTAAGGTGGAGCGGGGTTTAAGGTGGAGCCACCAGAATGCCACGTTTGGGGTTCTCCTGCTATTTTTTAGGGGGACCCCTGGAACTCTGTTCCTGTGCCTTCCTCTATTTTTTTAGGGGGGCTGGAATGCTGCCTGCCTAAAATAGGTACTGGAACACAATTCCAGACCCCCTTTCTCATTACTTTACTTTAACCCCTGCCTTTTCCCAGCCCTGCACAGCCCACATGGCTGGGGTGAGCAGGGAGGGAACTTTAACTCCAGCTCTCGGGGATGCTCACAGCACACTTTGGGTGTTGCTGCAGCACACTAGTGTGCCCTGGCATGCTGGTTGGGAACCACTGGCCTAGGGGTTGCTGTGTGATGTTTGCTGCTCCTGCTGTGGCAGTGGGAGGTACTGAGCACAAGCAGCATAATGCAGGGACCCATCTTGTGGGCCTAAGGCAGCAGAGGTCTCAGCAGCAGTGTGGGGACTTGCTGTTGGAAAAGGAGTCACCGTCACCTAGATCTGACAGGTTGCAAATGGCTTTCCTCTTGCTAAAGACTGAACTGAAAAACCCAGGTCTCCTTAAAATCCCCAGGGCCCCTTGGTGGCTGAATGTGAAACTCTGGCTCTGAGCATGGGTTTCTAGGAAAAATAACCTTCCCGTACCAGGCCCCTAGGAAGGCTGCCTAATTAAATTCTCAAACCCCATCCCTCGTCTGCTCCATGTGGCAACGGAGCAGAGAGCTTGTGCAGAAGACTGCCTAGCTGGAAGCTGAGTACTCCCCACTTGCACCAGTCTCCCTGGCATGCTGCTCCATATCAGTAGGCGCACCACACAAGAGCACAACAGCAGGGGATGGCTGTGAGCCCAGCACACAACAGCACCTGCAATCTCTTCCACCATGCAGCTTCCTCAGCAGCTGCTGTGTGGTTTGTGGCCCTTTCCCCAGCCATGCTACTGACTGGATCCCAGGGTGTTTCTAAGCCTCTGACTGGTCCCTGCTTGCTTTTTTTTTTTTTTTTTTTTTTTTTTTTTTGTTCCCCGGCAACAACAACACAAAATGGAAATATTCAGCAGGGCTTGGGCTGCCAAAGAAGTAGGATGGGCTCATTGCAGGGCTAGCTGATGAACTGAGCAGTAGAAGATGACATTGTACAGGGGGAAGCCTGCCTAGTGCATTCCAGTAGAGCAGGGCTGATCCACCCAGGCACCTTAAGTGCCTTGCCCTGTTACTACAGACGACAGTTCCAGCTCATTGAGCACAGAGTCTTTTACTGGATGCCAAACAGCCACGAGGAAGTGAACGCTGGCCAGCACTGTTGTGTGAATAAAGTGACTGATCTTCATTTGATGGCTTCCAAGATCAGAGGGGACCATTACTGGTTACCTAGAACTGCCCCACAATAATATCTAGAGTGCAACTTTTAGAAAAACAGCCAATCTTGATTTAAAAAGGGTCAGTGATGGAAAATTCACCAGGCCCTTGGTAGATTGTTCCAGTGGTTGATTACTGTCAGGGATAGAAATTGTGCCTTATTTCCATTTGAATTTGTATAGCGTATGCCATTGGATTGTGTTCTTCCTTTCTCTGCTAGACTGAAAAACCCATTATTAAATATTTATTCCCAGTGTTGCTACTTAGACTCATCAATTCACCCCTTAATCATCTTTTTGTTAAGCTAACTAGATTGAGCTCCTCAAGTCTATGACTATAAGGTATGCTTTCTAATCCTCTGTTGATTCCCATGGTGTGAGGTTTCCCTCTTGCTGTCTGGCTTGGGGTGCTGTTGTGCCTCCCTGATTGCTAACTTCTGGACTTTGACTTACCTTGCTATGCTAGGGTGGACCTCCACTTCTGAGTCAGTCCACACTACCCTCCAGTGTATAATCAGTCCCAGGCAGAGGGTGTGCACTCACTAGCCCCTCAGGGGCTGGTCGCCCAGTAAGCACCTCCAGCCCCCGATGCCCCACTGAGGCCTTCCATCTTGCAGGGAGTGGGACCATCCTGGGTCACTGCAGGCTCCTATACACCAGTCTGTAAGTTTGCCCCTAGTTAGGGCCATGCACATTCATACTGTCTCTAAAATCCACCCAGATGTGGATAAAACAAACACTGTTTTATTGGTTAAAGCATGTTTTAAAGCGAGTATATAGCGAATCAGTGCAGAAACAATTAAATCAATTACTGGTAATTAGTCTGTCAGGAGCTAACTGCTACCAAACAAATAAAAGATAATTTGCAATCTAACCTAAACTCATTACTTCATTTATGCTCATTTTACCCCTCCAATTCAGTTATGATGATCTCCAGCCAGTTTGTGTGCCTCTCTGGGCAGGGCAAAGTTCTTGCTTGTAGATGGAGATGTTTCTATTTAATGTAGCTATTTCTCTTTTCACATCCCCTTCCCTCATCCTCTGTGTGGCCAGGTCATTCACTTTGTTCAGAAAGGGCAGGTGATCTTCCCCTCTCTGGCCAAGGTGCTGCAGACATTAAAGAAGTCATTGTCATTTGTATTTTCTCTGGATGTGCATTTGCAGCCTTGACTGTTCATCCATTTGAAATCCATGTGGACATATTTCATATCTGTACACATACATGATGCTACAGGAAGCATGCTATCATAACAGTAATGCAGAGTATGTTATGAGCATCTGAAAAATGCCTTATATGGCGCATTTTGCATTAAACCATACAATTACATTGCAAGAGTGAACAGGAAAGTTTGCCAGATCATATTACAGGGAGTTGGAGGGAGGTGTAGCACATGACACATGGCTCTTCATGGAGCCCTCTCCAATGTGGCACCACCCTTCCAGAATTGGGGGCACCAAAACTGGATCCAGTATTTCACCAATACCAAATACAGAGCTAAAATAACCTCTCTACCGCTGCTCAAGATTGCTTGGTGTATGTGTCCCAGGATCATATTACTTGTTTCGGCAGCTTCACGCTGCAAGCTGATTCTCCACCACGATCCTCAGCTCTTTTTTCAGAAGTGCTACTTCCCTGAACAGCATTCCTCCATCCTGTAAGCACTGCCTATGGTCTCTGTTCCTAGATATACATTTCCATAAAGCTGTATTGAAACACATGTTTCCTTGGGCCCAGTTTGCCAAGTGATCCAGATCATGCTGAATCAGTGATTTTTATTCTTCATTATTTACCGGGCCACTGATTTGTGCATAAGCTGCAAACTTTATCAGTAGTGCTTTTCGATTTGTGGTCTGGAATAAAAAACATTAAATACCAGAGGGCCAAACCCAGTCTATGGGGGGCCCAGTGACAATTCCTCATTTACAGTTACATTTTTGGGACTTGTCAGGTAGCTGCATTTTAATCCACTTAATGTGTGCCATGTTTAATATTAGATCCTAGTTTTTTAATCAAAAGATGAGCAAGGCCAAGTCCAGGGCTATTCTTGCCATAGAGGCAACCTAGGTGGTTGCCTAGGGCACCAACAATTGGGGGAGCCAAGGGCTGAGCTGGAGTTGCTCCGCTCCCCTCCTGTGGCTGGATTCCTGGCCAGGGCTGGATCCCAGCGGTAGTAGTGCCATTCTGCTGGTGGCTGAGGCATGGGGAGGGGTGCCAAAATTACTTGGCCTAGGGTGGCAGAAAAGCTTGGGCCATCCCTGGCCAAGTCAGATGTTTTGAAGAGGTCCTAAGATTTGCTGATCAAGAGACATCCACAAAGCTCCCTAGGGGATATGGAAGCAGGGACAAAATTTAAGGCAGCAATCAGGCCTGGCCTGAACTGAAACAGGGTGCACAGCCCCAGTATATGGCATGCACAAAACTGCTTGGCTCTTTATTATCAGTGTGCTAACTGGCTCCCACAGCAATAGGGGGATCATGTTGGCCTTATTTGTTGACATAAAGACTGGATGTTATTTATAGTCTGTAATCTCAGACTGGTAATTACACCAAGCTCATTGTATTAGTTACATGGTGGTTATTGCAGCAGATCCAGGGTAATGAGCTGGTTGTGGCTGTTGCAGATACAAAGTAGTGGTTCTACTGTTGTCATATTCTTTGATAGCCACAAATACCATTAAGCACCATGCCTAGTTAGTTAACGACCCTGTTATTACCTCATTAAGTACTGATGCTGCACTTTCTTCAAGATTATTAAACAGGTTGATTGTTTGGTAGCAGGCAAACGTAACAGAAAGTAAATCTTCACTGAGTTGCCATTTGTTTAAAGAAGCTACAGTTAAATAATGCTGGTATTAGAGGCTGATACTTGAGGGGAGGAGAAGCAAAGCCATCCTAGAGGAAGGCTGAGTTTGTGGCTGAGAGTCAGATGAGGATTCATTTCCCTCTTGTGCCACAGGCTTCCCTGGTGACCTTGAGCAAATCACTTGACCTCTTTGTTATCCGTTCCTCATCTGTAAAATGTAGATAATGTGACTTCCTTTTTCTCACCCTTCTGGCTGCCTTTTCTGTTGAGATGAAGAACTTTCTGGGGAAGCAACAGTGTGTCCACGCAGTGTCTAATGCAATGGGGCCCTGATTTAAGTTGTATCCGGGCACTGTCATAACACAACTAAACAATGAGTTCAGTAATGCAGTCATGTCACAGACCTGCCTGTGGGCTGTCATGGCAGGTGTGTATGTCAGCAGGTGTCATTCCCAAGGCATGTATTAAGGGTGGCCATCATTGGCGTAGCTCTTGCTTGGCCTGTCTCTGGAGCCATCTGCACAAAATCCCTGGCATTCCCATATGAAGGGGGCCACCAGGTAGGGTGGAGCTTAGCCAGTAATGTGGGTTGACATGTCTAGACTCCAAACTCTGATTTGCAATCGCTGAGAATACAGATGCTGAGGGACCTGACTGGCACTTGTGTACATGTGGGGTCAGATTTTCCAATTAGCTCAGTGTCCAGTTAGGCGTCTGGACAAGAGCCCCAACATGCTGTGCCTCTGAAAATTCTGGCGTAAGTATGCTGAGTGCCCTCTAGTGGCAGTTCCAATTACAGTGTGCGGCTTAGCATGGGACATGGCTGTTGGATTCAGGAGCAGCTGGCTGTTTCTGCACAGAGTGGAAGATAATGCCTCGTGGGTCATCAGCAGCAAAACTAAAAGTACCTTCTAATATGAGCTCCTTCCCACTCCTGTCTAATGTGCCACAGCATCCCTGCTTCCCAGTCAGGCATGAGGTCTCCGATATGTCTCCTGCTCCTTTGTGTTCTTCATCTGTTGTGAGTCTTATGCTCACTCTCACTTTGATTTCTTACTCCCCCTCTTTTAGGAGGCAAAGAACAACTCTGGAAACAGCACAGTGCAACGCTCCAAGGTACCTGGCTGGCACAACTGCCTCATACTGAATCCTAAATCCTTAATTTTTTTTTATAGATTGGGAGTTTTAAGGGGTGGCAATTGCATGTTCAGACTGAGGAAGCATAGCTCAAAGCCAATGGATGGGTCCAGCATTACAGCAGCTATGATAGGGTGGCTTTTGCATAGTGTTGTAGGCAATGTATGAAGAGAACAGCTCAGAAGGGAGCCAGTATCCCCATCACCTGGGACTGTGCTCCTGGAACATGTGGCAAGCTAAACAGGGCTGGGCTGGCTCCACATTTGCACGGAAACCTCCAAGAAAGAACTAGATTGGGGGCAGGAGGTGGCTCTAGTTCTCACAGACCTAATGTCCC
The DNA here is from genome assembly GCA_007922195.1 of Podocnemis expansa. Taxonomy (NCBI): domain Eukaryota; kingdom Metazoa; phylum Chordata; order Testudines; family Podocnemididae; genus Podocnemis; species Podocnemis expansa. The sequence continues at coordinate 10,307,096 of ML681990.1, read as the reverse complement.
AGCATTTGGGCTAGTTTGAAATACTACTAATGACCCAGTGGGAAGAGTGTTGTGGGGGCCAGACACCTGCGTTTCCTTGATGCTGTCTGGCCCATAGCAGGCTGTTTTCCTCTTGTGACTTTCTCCCTTTGGTTTCTGTGTGGTTCAGTCATTCAGCCTGAAAGCCCAGGTCAAGGAGATGTGCGCTGCCTGCCAAAAGGCCGTCTACCCCATGGAGCGGCTGGTGGCCGATAAACTCATCTTCCACAACACCTGCTTCTGCTGCAAGCACTGCCACGCCAAGCTCAGGTGAGGGGCAGGCTGGTGGTCTTGTGTGTCTGCTTCAGGTCCTTTGGGAGTCATCCCATGGAATCCCAGCCCTCTGCTCAGGCTTGGGCTCAAGCCGTGCTTTAGGCCTGAGAAAAGAAATGCAGCAACGTGCTATTTTGACATGAATCCTTTGTGCTAAGGCACCATCCAGAGCTCCCCTGAAAGTCCTGCTGACATTGTCAGATGTATGGAATGCTGCTTCAAAGGCTGAGAAGGAGTTTGAAAGGATATTTCCAAGGTGTCCTAGCGCAGAGGCCAAGTGTTTGCTGGGTGCAAGGCTGTCTCTCAGTGTAAGGGTGGTTTTCAAAGGCCTCTTGACAATACAGATGACAGGCCTTTCCTCCCATCTACCCCACTCTGATTCTGCCATCTCTGCCCCCCCAAGTCCCCACTCTGTTCTGCTCTATAGCTGCTCTCCTTTGCCTCACATTCTTAGCTGTACATTCACTGATAGCCTTGCCATTGTGCCCCCTTGTAGCATCCTGGCTTCTCCACCCCCTTCCTCCAGTGCTCAGCTGGCCCTATTCAGCCAAGGGCTCCACTGATTCCTTTTCTCTTCCTTTCAGCCTGGGCAGCTATGCAGCACTGCAGGGTGAGTTCTACTGCAAGCCACACTTCCAGCAGCTGTTCAAGAGCAAAGGCAACTACGATGAGGGCTTTGGGCGCAAGCAGCACAAGGAGCTCTGGGTGCACAAAGAGGTGGAGGGTGGGACCAAGACGGCATGATGGGGGCCTGGTCCAGCCTCCCCTGTTCTGAACCCAGCAATGACAACGTGGAGAGCAAAGCTGAACAAAGGCTGACTGAGCTGCTGTACAGCAAAGCCAACCAGCTGAGCCACTGGGTGTGGAGAGAGGGTGTCCTTTGGGAACTGCAGGACCTGCCTGAGGAGGGAGAGTGCAGGGGAACATGAGGCTCACTGGGGATGGTCAAAGGCTCCTACCCAAACCATGCCTAGGCTGGGAGGAGAGCAGGTGCTCAAGGAGGAAAAGATCAGGCATGGCCTAGGCAGGTGGGGCCGTCACGGGGGCAGTCCCCTAACAGCCATATTGCCCCTTTTACAGAAATCAGGGCAGAGCCACTTAATCTCCCACCAGGCTGGGGCATGCTCCAGAAGACTATCAAAGTGTATCTCCCCAACCCCACTCAGCAACCACTGCTGTCCCAGAGATGGGGGCAGCTGGGGTTGACAGAGCTCTGTTGGGGTGTCAGCCCCGCCCCCCCCACTCCTGCCTGGTGTTGGTGTGAGGAGGTCACTCTTTGGTTTGCAACAGCTCAGTTCAGTGGGGATTGTTCAGCCTTCACGCTATTGGCCTGTGACTGTTTGACGTTGTCTGTCTGGTTTTTATAGTTGCCTTGGATTGGTACGTTCCATGCTGGCGCCTGGGCTGCAGGCTTGTTGCACCAGGTTGCAGCCACATGCTGGTTTTTGATTATTTTTGTAATACACAGTCTCTGAGCCTTGCCTGCTTCCTTGTGCTGTGTGGGGTGTCAGAATGCTGGGGTCATTGTGTCTGCCCCCCTGCTGGCCAGATGCTGGAGGTGATGGTCCCAGGGAGCCCCTGCCTTGCCAGGCCTGTGACCAGGAGGTGCACATCTGCATGAAATTCAAACTGGGATTGTTGTCCACAGGCCTGCATTGGGGGAATTTTGCTGAGCTGGCCAGCTCCAGTGCAGTACTTCACAGATCAGCCTCCAGGTGCCACAAAGAGCTAGACCATAAATTCTAACTGAGTCTGTCTCCATAACTGCAGCCAGGATCACTGAACGGGAAAAAGGAAGAAAACGAGGCTGCTGAGTGTGCATTTGCACAAGAGGATGTGTGTCTGTTTGCACGTATGGCTGGATGTGTGTCTGCGGGTGTGTGCGTGCATGCACTGGGGCTGCAGGCATATGTAGGTTGGGTAAAGAATGTTTGCAAACAAAGTTGAAGATGTACTGAAAACAGCAGCCATCCAGCACGCACGCAGCACAAGGTGACAGATGAGCTAAGCTGGCTTGAAGATGGAGTGCCTCCACCAGCGCTGGCAGTTTATAGCCCTGGCACCTCTGGTCTTGCCAGGTCAACTGTGGAAATTAAAAGTGTGTGTGAGGCCCACCACTTTATAAGCTCTCCTTATAAAGTCAGCACCAGCCTTCACCCAACCCCAGCAATGGTGTAAGAGGATCTGGCTTGCCTTAGAGGGTCCCACCTGCTCCACATTCACTTTGTACCACTGTTCAGAGTGGTTGAGAGCTACAGGTGCTTCTGCCATGGTCATCTCAGCCCCTTAATGCCTTGGGTGGGTGGAGGTGGTCCTTATTGCACCCCTGCTGCTCATCAAAGCCATATTTTAATGTGGTGCTTCTTTGCTTCCTATGATCCAAGCCGATCCAAGCCAAGCCAAGCCAAGCCATGTGAGCTCCAGGGCTGGGCTATGGGCATCCTTCAGCAAGTTATTGGCCTGCTCTGTGCCTCAGTTTCCATCACTAAAATGCTGCACAATGAGTTTGCCCATCTCCCACATGCAGGTGTGCAGCTCCATTACCAGTGAGGTTAGGGTACACCATTGGTTCATGCTCTGAGGTGCCAGGCAGTGTGGGTGTCACGCGGCCCACCCACTGCCCCGCACAGCCCAAGTGTTTATTCTACCTTCGATTGTCCTGCTGCCTTGGGCCGAGACGTAGGCAGGGGAAGGCAGGCAGCTCTTTAACTGGCTCCCTGTGTCAGAGATTGGGGGGGGGGCCCCCACTGGGAGGCAAAGCTGAACTCACAGGACAAGCTTGTCACAGCTAGTGTCCAAAAGCCCCAATGCTAGGGTAGCCCAGGCCTCAGCTAACTAAAAGAGGCAGTGTTTGGTGTCGACCAGTGACCTGCTCACCTTGCCCCCCCCCCCCAATGCCTTGGTGACAGGGTGGGCATCACCCTTTACAGCAAGGGTGTGGGACCAGGCAGCTGCACCCACAGGCCCAAGGAGCAAAGGCAGGTGCCAGGTCTGCTCAGGCACCGAGGGCCTGGCCTGCGTGCTTTGCCATGGAGTACAGTGCTAGGCCCCTCAAGCCTGCACACAGCCAGTGGTTGGGGCTTTCACTCAGCCCAATAGACCGAGAAGAGACAGTGGCAAAGTCACACGCTGCAACGCGTGTTCCTTGGGCCAGGCTCATGTCACACCCTGGCCACTCCACTTGCCGAAAGTACTGTGCTTTAGGTTTTGCTCTCAAGCAAGCTGGGGCACCTGCTGTGTTCACTGCTTTTGTGGCATGGCCCCTGAGAGCTGTGAAGTGCAGTGGTGGGTTGGGGGAACATCTGTGGAAATGGGAGGAGGGAACTCACAAATGGGAAACGCGAATGGCACCCAGGTGATTCCCCAACTCTATGGACTGCAGGGACGATAATAATCCTGTTCGTCCTGCTGCAGGACCTTTTTGTTCCCTACCCATCCTTTATACTGGAACTAGATGGAGCTAGCATAATTGACTGGCTAATGTGGGCATGTCCTTTTGCTGTATTGGAGAAGGCAGAGCAACTCAGCTGTGTGTCATTGGTCCTACATGGCCAATGGCGAGTCTCCTCCAACCCAAGGGGTCATTGATAGCACATGGCATGAAGGTGCTCATTCTCTCCAAGGCTTGGGCTATTAGTCAGTTCTGGGAGTGTTGTTTCTTAGCCCTTCCCCACTCCTTCAGTGGCCCCTTCCTCCACCTACAGCTGTCGTAAGAAAGTCTACATCCAGCCACCAGTACTGGGCTGGAGTTGGGAGCTGGACGCTGGGCCTGCTGACAAACATCCCAACCCCAGAGCAGGGTGTATAATAACGGCAGGCTCCCCTCAGCCACAAGCCACTGGGGGCACACATGCCCCCTGCCTCAGCCCTGGCCAAATGGCTGAGGCAACATGGTAGCAGTGAAGGCTGGCAGGGCACAAGGCCATCGTCCCATGCCTATGAGACACCAGGTTATTTGTAAAACAAGCAAGGCATCCTGTGGTACTTAAAGACTAACAAATTTATTTACTGCATGTGCTTTTGTGGGAGAAGAAGCCCACTTCGTCTACCACTTCAAAGCATCTGACAAAGTGGGACGTTTTTATTTCTTCCCCAAAAACATCATGCAGTTAAATAAATTTGTTAGCCTTTAGGTGCCATAGGCCTGCTTGCTTATTTGCTTGAGCTAGACTAGCATGGCTACCCCTTTGGAACCAAGTTATTTGTGCTTCACAAGCATATCCTGTGATGGGCGATTCCTCTCCCAACTGGGGCCATGGGCCCAGAGCTGCCGCTGGAGTTGGGGGCCACAGGAGCGTTAAGGCTCTGGGCAACAGTGCCTGATGCAATGGCCCATGAGGGCCTCTTGGCTCAGCACTGCAGCACCCACCTCCCTCATCTGTGCCCCAGCTAGCTGGGACAGACAGCACCAAAGCCTCAGGCTTTGGGAGACCAAACAAGGGTTGCAACTGGCTCACAGCCCCATCACCGCCTCACTGCTGATGAGGCCTCAAGTCAGCTGATTAAGCATAAGCCAGTCCACAGTCACATCTTGTGTTGTATGCGGGCAAGGCACGCTGACGGCCATGGCAATAGCCATGCTTGTGGCAGGGCCAGCACAGCCTGGTGTAGTTTTTGAGGCGCCCATGGCCTATGCAGGCATTTGGGCGCTAATCTGGGATTTAAGGAGTGGAACGGGCGGTCTCCTGCTCTGCCCCCACGCTCCTTGGCTTCATCGGTGCTGGCTCTCATGGCCACAGCTGTGAGGTACAGCTGAGTGCATGACCCTGCCCGAAATGGGGCGGGGTTGGGGGGGGCATAATATGTTTAAGAACCATGAGGTGCTCAGATATTACATGTTCCAATGTGGAGGCCTGTGGCATGGTAACAAATTTATTTAATTGCATGAGCATTCACAGGTGAAAATGCTGATGCACGCTAAGGCAATAAATAAATTTGTTAGTCTTTATGTGCCACAGGATGCCTTGTTTTAATGAAGTAAACTAAAACAGCTGCTCCTTTGGCACAGGGCTCATGGGAACGGCGACACTGCCAAAGAACAGCTGTGGCATGGCCCAAGTCAGTTACCACAGACTAGTGCAATGGGGCTAAAAAAAAAAAAGGGCAACATTGCAATGTGGGCAAGGGCTGCAGCCTCCGCTTTGAACCCCCTCAGGGGGGTGGGGGTGGGGTGGCAAGGGTCGCAGAGCTTGGGCTTCCACCCACACAGCTATACTGTAATTTTTTAGCAGGGCTGTTGCCCTCATGCTCAGGATTTAACTGAGTGTCATAGTTGGGGGTCGGGAAGGAACTTTTCCCCCAGGGCAGATTGGCTTGGGCGCTGGGGTTTTTTTTTTTTTGCCTTCCTCTGTAGCATTGGGCGTGGCTCACTTGCTGGTTGATTCTCTGTATTAAAGTCTTTAAATCATGATTTGAGGCCTTTAATAGCTCAGTTATGGGTTTGAGGTTCATTGTAGGACTGGGTTGGTGAGGTTTTTGTGGCCTGCATCGTGCAGGAGGTCAGACTAGATGATCATATTGGTCCCTTCTGACCTATGAGTCTAAAAAGGGGTCTTGCCCTGTGCTGCATGGCCCTGCCCCCTGGGCCCAATCCAGCCCCCAGACCTAATCTGGGAGCTGGACTGGGCTCCTCTTGCTGGCAGCCCAGCCTGGATCCAGCCCCTGCTGTTGCCAGCCCGTAGCAGATGGCCCAGGCCTGATCTAGCCCCTGCTGCTGCCAGGGCAGTGCCTGAGATGGTTGGGACTGCAGCCCTGTGGGCCCAATGACAGCAATGCCCCTGATTTTTAGTCTCCACCAGCCTTAATCAATTCATCCTGGCTCAGAGCAGGTATGGCTGGTTTTTTTGTGGCAGCGTTAGCTCTCCTCAGTAGTTAGTGCACTGGATGGTGAGCTAAGAAACATGAATTTGCTTCTGGTAACTCACAGTGTCTTTTTTACCTCAACCCCTTCTGCTCTGGTCTATTTAGATTGTAAAGCCAGGCACACTCTCATTCTGTGGTTCACAGTACCTAGGAAAGGGGTGATGGTGTCTCAGCTGACACCAATTGCTACCATAACATAACTGCAGTGCAAATCAATGTTGCCAAAGCTGGTTGACTTAAAATGTCACAGCCAATTAAGGTCTGTGACTGGAACAAATATTTAAAAAATGTCCCAGCGTCCTTGATCTTGTCTTTGAGTAATAGATACAGGCAGGTAGAGACAGGGAAGAGTTGGTTTTAAAGTTTCAGTTCCCTTGCTGTGGAGGCCATTTGCCTTTCCTTGGTTTGGATGATGAATGTGGATGAGTCAGTTTTGCAGCCTGTTTCACTTCCTCCCAGGTGGTGCACACAGGACACCCCATTTGGATTAGGGAAGATTTGAGAGTGAGAACATGGGTGTGCATGAGGGAGTGGCAGGGGAAGGACAGAATTTGTGCAATTGGGGTCTTAAGCTGACCAAAAAAAAGCAAGAATCATGATAGTGACTTTTCCTTCCTCATTCAACAAAGCCCTAGTCTTTGTTCTTAACCCAGAGAGGTAAAATCCTGCTCTCCTTGGGCACAGAAGGACTAGAAGCACCATGTGCCCCTACCGATTGGAAATGGGTGCAATGAGGTGAAGGCCAGGCTTTGATCACATGCCCCTGACCTGCATCAGGGATCTCCAGCCATCAGCTGGGGCCAAGGATTTCCCTAACCACCCCACCATACAGCCTCCCTTACAACCCCCTCTCCCCCAGTTGTCAGCTAGTTACAGTGTTGTACCAGTTGTGAGCATCTCAACACCCTCCCACCCCCTAATTTCAAGTCCTGGGGCAAAAACTGGTTAGGGCTGGTGCAGACCCCAGCAATCAGACCCTTAGCTCAAGTTCTAAAGGGATAGCTGTGTTAGTCTAGTCCAGCAAAAAAACAAGGAGAGTCACGTGGCACTTAAAGACTCCTTAGCTCAAGACTGAAGGAGAGTAAAGTTTTAGGAGGAGTAGGTGCCTTCAGCAGAGAAGAGTTTGAAAGACCTCATTGGTAAGAATGGTCCAACACACAAAGCAAATGGTTATGCAAAACGCAATCACTACAGCTTTGTTTTCTGTGCCAGCTGGAAAGTGGGGAACCTGCCCCCCCACCTGGCTGAAGCTGGTTTTCTAACTACAGTTTGAGCTTGCATGCAGGAGTCTCATTTCAGACCAATTGGGGAGGGGGGTGGAATAGCATCAGCCTCCTCTCTGAGTTTATTGCTGCTCACAGGAGGTGCACGGGTTAGTCCTAGCCTAGAGGAATGGGCAGGGGGGAGCCGTGCATCATACTCAATGGCTTGCTACCACTGCTTCTTGGCCAGCCAGCAGGGAACATAACAACAGACCCTGCCCCCCTCCCCCAGGCACCTTCAGGCCCATGATAAACACCATGCCGTGCACTAGTGAGAAGCTATGAAAAATCAGGGAAATCAAGGGGGGGACAACTTGTCCCCCTGTTCTTGCATCATCACCCTCACTGCACTTGTGAGTAAATGAGATGCGTGGACAGACAGACGTTCCTTCAGCAGCTCAGCAGGCGACAGGGACAAAGGGTACATGTGGCCAGCCCCCACCTTCCACAAACACCCCACAGGCCTCAGGAGGGAATGTTTAAAACTGGGGTGCTCATCCAGCCCAGTTTGGGGGCATGCACATGGGGAAGGCGGATCTTATAGGAGTCAGCACTGGTCTCTGTGTAAACATGTTTGTCAAGGGGTTTTTGTAAGGGAAGGCTCGTTGCCCTAAACAAAAAAGAAAGAATAGGCAGGTTCCTGGCTCAGATCCCCACCTCAGCTGCTCCAGCCCCTTCTAGGCCAAGTAGTTCTGGTCCTGTTTAGAGTCAAACTCCTCCAGCCAGCTTGCTGAGTCTGGCACGCTAGGCCTGCACCCCAGAGTATAGCCCCTACCTTTGCAAGCAGGGGCCCCCTCGAGCCCACGTGGCTTAGCTGGGACCTGCCCTGTGGGGGCTCAAGCAGTAGCAACACAGGATCATGCTGTTCTTATTGCCTGAAGGGCCTTGAGAGTCCCCATCTGCTGAGCCTGAATGAGGGGCTAACCCCCCTCTACTGGTTTTCATCAGTTCTAGTGGCAGAAGGACCCATGGTGAGCCAGCCACAGGCAGGCAGGACCTAGCCTGCCTTGCATTCACTTCTGTTGGAATTAGAGCAAGGAGAGCTTCTAGAAACACGTCCCATCTTGATTTCAGCATTTCCAGGTCTGGAGAATCTCTCAGGCACCCTGCAATGTTGTTCAAGGTTAAATGAACCTCACTGACAAACATTCACACCTTATTTCTAGTCTGAATTTGTTTAGCTTCAACTTGCAGCTCTGGCCTCTTCTAATGCCTTTGTGAAAAACCCTCTAATTTAATTTCTGTATCCAGTCTAGGAATTTAGGGTATGTCTACACTTGCAAGTTAATTCAAATTAAGGAGGCTTAATTCAAACTAACTTAGTCCCTGTCTACACTAGGCTTTCATTAGTTCAAATTAAGGAATTCAGTAATTCAAACTAATGAAAGCTTAATTTGAATTAGTGAGACCTGCTGGTTAGTTCGAACTAGGCCCTTCATTCAAACTTAAATTTGAATTAAGGGCAGTTAGTTCAAATTAACAAAGTGGACTAATTTGACTTAATGTTAATTCAAACTAATAAGTTTGAGTTTAGTTAGAACTAAACTGGAACTTAATAGTTCAAATTAACAAATTTGAACTAACTTTTCCTAGTGTAGACATACCCTTAGAGACTGGCCTAGTCACACCTTCACTTGCTCTGTGTGAGCTAAAACAATTGAGCACTGGGAATCTGGTACTAGAAGGAAGGCAGGCTTTCCGGGCCTCATCTCTGCACCCTCTCCCATTTATCCCTCCTTCTAGATGTAGAGACACCAGAACTGCACTACTAGATGGTTTTAATGAGGTATCTGATTATGCTTGGAGCTAAGACCCTGCCCCCCTTACCCACTCCTCAGGCAGCCATTTCAGCATAGCAATGAATTTGGGTTATTCAATTTGTCCTCAGCCCTGGGTCACATTTCCAAGTTCTTTTCTCCACAGCCACAAGAGCTAAAAACTGACTTTGCTCTATATCAAATGAGTGTTCAGATCCCTTTGGAACTTGATCAAATGAAAGGTGATGCTGGTATCAGGAGCTTGAAGAAAACCATCATGTTCAGTGCAGGCTGTGATAAAAAAAAAATTGCAGGAATTAGCAACACAGAGAGGCCTGGGGGTGCACATCTGCCTTCTTTGCAATCACTGGCATTGAACCTCTCATCTGTTAGGCCACAGAGGAAAGCAGGAGGATAATAAATTTAGCACAAGGGCACCTGGTCTCCATCACTGACACCTCCTTTGGCTCAGTTGCCCACTCTGTAAAATGGGAACTACACCAGCATGGTTGGTGGAGCTGTGAAGAGCAGAAGCTGGCCCGGGGGGGGAGTGCCAGGCCTTTGGGCTACTAGTGGATTTTGAAAAGCACAGTCACACACACTCAAGACCTGTAGAAGCAGGCTCAACTTACAGCTCATAGCTAGGGTCCTTTAAATATGTGGATATCTGCATTATATCCACATCCACAGTACAACACAGACATCCATGGACCATTTCTTGTGGATGCAGATCAGATACAGATCAACTTATTTGCATCTGTGCAGGGCTCTACTCATAGCCGCCTTTAGATCTTCACCCACTTTGGCTCAAGTCACATATTCTACCTGCCCCATTAGCAGCAAAGCAGCCTCCTGGTAGCAGGCAGGACTGGCTGCAATTTGAAGTAGAGTCATTCCCCCATCCTACAGAGTGGTTCCTTTGAGCCCCTGTTGAAGCATGAGCTCTTCCTTCCCCATGCAAGCCTTCAGAAGCCTTCCTTGGCTACCACAGCCTTGTGACATGGCAAGGGATGGCTGCTACTCAAACAGCTCAGAAGTCAGTGCTGGTCAAAGCTCCTGGAGCCAACCTGTAAAAGACTAAGTTTCATCATAGAAAATGACCCTGGTTTTGAGGACAGCATAGCAGTAGGGCTGATGGCTGAAGGCTGCAGCACCTAGCTCAGCTTCTCCAGAGGTTAAAGTGGGCCAGAACAGCACAAAACACCATTCCAGGGCCCACTATTTTGAAGGGCTCAGTATTCTGGCCCCCCTAAAAATAGAAAACAGTGCCAGAACGCTCCTGGCTTGTGCTGGGGGGTAAGGGGAGGATTAGGGGCACCTGAGCTGGGGGCAGGTATTGGGTGCAGGGGTAAATAGCTAGGGTGGCAGGGAAGGCATTTGGGGGGCAGGAGCTGGGGTGGGGGAGGGTGCCCACCAAATTATACTTTAACCCCTACGCTTCTCCATTGTAAAAGCTCATTACTGAGAGATGGAAGCCAGCCAGCATCTCCTGCAAGCGCAGGGAAAGTGAGTTCTGTGCTCCTCTGCAGCCACCCTGCACTAAGGGGATGTTGCCAGCACTGGGCTGACTTCAGCTAGGTGGGAGAGACACTGTCCAGTGCAAGATCTGTACTCATTTCAGACTTCCAGTGAGGAAAACCACTGGCAGTATTTGCCAAGCAGAGTAAGAAAGATGTTCCTGGCTCCCTGTAGACATCACTGCAATGGTTGCTTCCAGCAATTGTAGGGGTGCACCTGCAGCTACATTCCAACCCCTGCTATGGCACCTCTGTGCTCCTCCAGAAGTGAAGGCAGCTTGTCGAGGAACATCCTTACTGCAGCAGCATGTGCTATATTTCTGTGCAACTCCTAACAGAGGCTTGCCAGGAAAGGAGCCAGGATAAACGAGGAGCAGCCAGGACACCATGTGCTCCAATATCTGGACAAGCAGGCTTGGGACTGATCTAACCTACACTGGGCCAGCGGGGCTGGCAGCGCAGCTGTTGCAGCCCTGAAAGTGGCCCAGAGTCAGAGACGCACAAAGGGAGCATAGAACCACCTTGGCCTCCACACCTTTGGGGCTCTCTCTCCTGTGAGGACAGCAGCGTGCAGATCCTGGCCCCTTTGTGTCTGGCAGATGGGCTCCAATGCAACTTACCATCTCTGCAAATCACACACACAACCTTTCATGTCAGCTTATTGCACACACAATGTCTTTATGCTGCCACTTAATCTCAAATCTTCCCCTCTCTTTTCCTGACTTGCAGAGCACATGGACTTTGACTGAGCCGAAGAAAGTCAAACCAAGAAATGAGCCACCCTGTATTAAAAGATGATAATGCTCCAATTCTCAGCAACGTAGGCATCAGGACAAAATAAGACTCTCCTAAATGTTGCACTGTCAAGTTCTGACACTGAGTCACTACAAGTTCCAAAGTGGTAGCCATGTTAGTCTAGTTCAGGAAAACAAACAAGGAGTCCTTGTTCGTTTTGAGTCACTACAGAGGCAGGCACCTGGCAAAGATCATAGCAACATGTGAATGAACAGTACATGAGAAGAAAGCCAACATCCCTTGCTGTAATGCAATATGACCCACACAAACAATATTAAGCCAAAAAACAAGGGTTCCCAATGTAGTTGTTGTCCCACTAGAAACATCCATTAGGGCAGAGCGTACCTAGCGCTTCAATTTGTGCTATTTGCTTTGGCCTGAGAACAATTGAATGCTGCATTTAAAGAGACACTGTCACTTGAAAATCACCCCCTTCCATCCTCAGTTTTGTCCATCACTTAGACATGGCACCAGTAATGTTTACTGGACACCAAGTAGAATGAAGCTACCAGTGTTACAGGAGGGGCAGCAAATATCTATTACCCTAAAACAAGCTAGAGAGGAAGACAGGAGGCTGCCTGGTTTTAGCTGTTAGTCTTCAAAAGTGCCACAGGACTTGTTTGTTTTGCTGAACTAGATTAACATGACTACCCCTTTGAACTGTAGAAAAGGGCCAGGGGTCATGGTGGATGGGAAGCTAGATATGAGTCAGCAGTGTGCTCTTGCTGCCAAAAAGGCCAAAGGGATACAGGGCTGCATCAGTAAATGTTGTCAGCAGATCGAGGGATGAGATTGTTTCCCTCTATTTGGCACTGGTGAGGCCGCATCTGGAATGCTGTGTCCAGTTTTGGGCTCTGAGTCCAGCAGAGGGCAACAAAAAATGATCAAGGGGCTGGAGCACAAGACCTATGAGGAGAGACTGAAGGAACTAGGCTTATTTAGCCTGCAGAAAAGAAGACTGAGGGGGGATTTGATAGCAACCTTCAACTACTTGAAGGGATGCTCCAAGGACAGAGCTCGGCTGTTCTCGGTAGTAACAGAGGACAGAACAAGGAGCAATGGTTTCAAGTTGAAGTTGGGGAGGTTAAGGCTGGATATTAGTAAAAACTTTCTTACTAGGAGGGTGGTGAAGCATTGGAATGGGCTATTTAGGGAAGTGGTGGAATCTCCATCTTTGGAGATATTTAAGGCTCAGTTAGACAAAACCCTGGCTGGGATAACTGAGTGAGTGGTCCTCCTTTTTTGGCAGGGGGCTGGACTAGATGACCTCATGAGGTCCCTTCTAACCCTATGATTCTAACCTGTCAATATTATTTCTAAATGTCCAGCACTCTGATCCCACAGTGATGGGGGGCCATGGAAGGATCTAGATAGGCAGACAACATCTGCCCCACGCTGTCACCTCTCTTGTTGTAGAAATAAGCTCACTTCCTCCTGTAGTGGCAGGAACTTGGCCAGAGTCGACACACTGACCTGACCCTAGGACTGGATCCTTGTTCAGTGCTTCAGTTAGGATTTCCCTCCTCCTACACCCCAAGGAAAGACCCTGTGGCAAAAACTTCTTCCCCACATGAAGTTCAACCCTGTGGATAAAAGTACATCAGGCCAGTTACCAAGACATCATTAGCAATGGAACCGTTTGTTGTGTTGTAGCCGTTTTAGTCCCAGGATATGAGAGAGACAAGGTGGGTGGTAGCATTTTTGTATTGGAACAACTTCTGTTGGTGGATAGGACAATCTCTGAGAAGCTTGACAGCTCATTGTGTCTATTGGCAGAAGCTGCCCCAATAAAATAGTGTCACAGACTGTCTCTTCTGTTCCCAAGAAACATACATAACCATTTGCACCATCAAAAAAGCTAATTTCATATAAATGATAACTTTATTGTAAATAAAATGATACATTGGCCTGGCTTTGCACTGCAAGCCCCTGGTCGGTATATATAATCAGATAAAACTACTGGTTCAAGTTCTTCAGCACAATCCAGGTTAAGATATCTCCCTGCTCTGCAGATGTCATGTCAGATGTGGTATTACAGACTCCAGAATCCTCCTGCTCTCATCCCTGAACTTCCTCCCAGGCACACTTCCTAGTGGGGATACTCAGACCCACTGTGTCATCAGCTCCTAATTTCACCTGGGAGAGTCACAGGAGCCTTTGGGAGTTGGTGCCCAAATCCCTTAAGCCTCTGAAAAGTCAGTCTGAATTCCCAATTAAGGGACAGTTCCTGGAGACTGTACACAGGTTTCAGTTCATATTCAGACACTTAAAAAACCCTCCCACGCAGCAGCTAAGCATCAATCTCAGGGAACTTGTCCTATCTACTGTTTGGTTCTGGACCAGTGATTCTCAACCTTTTGTGGGTTGGCTACGTAGCATGACCCTACAGGACACACCAGTCCACCCCCTCTAGGCCAAATCCAGCCATCTCCCTGGCTCTCCACAACACACCACTAACGTGTCCCAAGAGAGTAGTTGAGAACCACTGGTCTAGACACCTGGCCTTCGAATACCAGGCCACAGTTATACAGTGGGGACACGTTTACTGAGGCACCACAAGTTATTTAGGCCCTGCTGGCATATCAGAAATAATGGGCATCAAAGTACCAATTCCTATGGTCCTGCACATCCAGATGTGATGCACATATCCACAGACCATTTCTGGTGGATGAAGATTAGACATGCAGGGCTCTACTGATTCCTCTGTGGGTCAGTTGGCTTTGTTTATTAACAGCTAAATAAGGTAACTGCCTTTGTGATCCGCAGCTTCACTAGGTCCTTTGGAATACCCTCCCATCCCCCCAAGCACAGAAGCCAAACTGCTGCTATTTACAGTGATTAGGAGAGAAATGAGTTCTTCTGAAGAGCAAGTGGATAACCTGGAATGCACAGAATCGTCACACCAAGACCAAAATGCCAATTTTTTTGGTTCCTCACAAGCATGATGGGGAGTTAAATTCCCTTCACTAAGCTTATTTCAGTTCTAAGCTGACCACATGAAACAGAGATGAGGCATTTGGCAGTCTCCTTTCTCGTGGGGATTTTGTAGATATTTCATCTCATTTATTTGAGGTCTGAAATGTTCCAGAGCAATGATTTACTCCAGGGCTATCCTTCAGGGACTCTAGTTCCCTTCATTACTGAAGGGCTTTTCAACGGAGGAGACCAGAACTCATAATAAGCATTGAGTCTCACACACCCCCGGGAGCAGCAGCTGAAGATGTAAAAATTTGATTTGGAAGAGTCACAACTACTTAATTTTTGGCAGACAAGCCCCAAAGTAGGCTCTAGCATCATTTACACAACTCTGGCACTGCAGAGGCCTTTAGTGGATAAAAACAAAATTTATGCCCATTTCAAGGCTTCTTTACACTGACAGGGCTTAGTGTAAATGAGTCAGGCCTCCAGGTTACACTGCTCAGGACAGATTGAGGATTTTAGCTTTTCAATTTATATGAATGGGTATAAGTGGCAGACAGGCCCAGTGAGGAACCAAAGAGGGCGTTTTGGGTTGGCACTACTTGTTATAAACCATCAGCAAAATCTCTGCAAAACCAGCTGCTTTTTTTCCTTTTTAAATTCATAAAGGTGTCAAATTTATTCCCCCCCCCCCGTAACAGTCAAGTCGATATATATAAAAATCATCAAATATGATCTTTTACGATATAAATAAAAAGTACGAGGCATCAACGTTTACATGATGTAAAAAGAGCTAAAAAAGAGCGATACAAACTACACTCAGAAAAGTGCATCTCCAAACATACAAGTAATGCTTTGGCTTGTACTTGTGCCAAACAGGTGGCATTGGGTCAGGTTCCGGAATACAAGAAGCCCAAGCAGGCTTACCAAGTTCTCAAAAACAGAAGTCTTCTGTCACTGTACAATTTCAATTTACTCTTCCATTAATAAAAACTGGAATATGAGCATATATGCAGAGTAGGCACATTTCAGTATAGATGGGGCACTCTGGATATAGTCAGAAGCTCTGGCAGGGTAAAAACTTGGCACATCAGTCCAGGATGCTATTTGCTCTGCTCCAGAACAGCATTTCATAGATATGTATGAGGTAAAAGCCACAACAGATCCTGAGGATTTAGCTGCTTTGAAACATTAAACACTATTACACTATTTCTTCAGCCCCCTACGCTATTCTCCCAAAGAGCAATGTGCTGGATGAGTAAAGACCATGGACATAGGCCTTGGTCAGTTCTGTAAGGACAAGCTGGGTAAAGAGAGGCCGAAGCAGACAGGAACGCTGCATTGGTCCTCATGGCTGCTGTACACCTGCATGTTAAATTCAAAGAGAAAAGGCTCTAATCTTTGGTACATTTCAAAAGTTAAGAGCTGGATGCATGTGCTAAAACCACAGGCTTGAAGAAAGCTGCCACTGGCTCAACAAAAGGACTAGTCAGTCTATTGAGACCATGAGACCAATCTTCCATTGCCCTGCACCTTTTGGGATCATTTCCACCAGGGCAAAGTGCATGTAAAATGCTCCCAAATCACAGTGGTAGTGTCATACCCCACTTTGCACTGGTGCAAGTGAGGACAATGTATAAAGCAGCTGAAAGTGAAGCCGTATGCTTTTAAAGCGACACCAGCTGGAAAAGTCTGGCTCAAAATCCAGGCTTTTGCAAGATCAACAGACATGTTTCCATAGGAATTAAATAATTTCTGGAAAGAATTCCTCCTGCAGTGCTTCCAACCCCAAACACTACATTCTGGGGTTACTGCATGAGAGTCTGAAAGTGAAACTGACTAGAAAGTGATTATAAACACCAGCCTGCTTTCACCGCGTACACCTGTCTCTCAGTTTGGTCCATGAAAGCCACTTTATATTACACCTTTATTAATCCAAGGTGGTGTTCATACCTAGGTGAGAAGCCTGTTTAATAAAAACATGACAATCTGACACAAATGCGTCCTTAAATGAGGTCTTTATACCCTCATTGATCTGAGACCAGGACTACTAGCATACCAGTCAAAAGGCAGCATTTGTGAGGTATGTCTACACTGCTATCTCCTTGGGGATCAATTGAGCAGCTTGTGTTGACCCACTCAGTCAACCCCAAATGTGCTCTCCCGTTGACGTAATTACTTCACCTTCCCAAAAGGAGCAAGGCTGCATTGACTAGAGGGAGTCTTCCATCAACACAGCACAGTGAAGACACCACGGTAATGGACATGTAAGTCAGTCAACAGGAGATAGGCAAGTAACAAAGTACCTTGCACATCTCCCGCCAGTGGCAGCGTACACCAGGCCTAACACGCTACTGGGGCACAAACATCAGAGTCTTGGTACATAAACCCGGCAACACACAAGAGAGCATGACTTTTGTGCGTATTTTGCCTCTCTCTCTTTAGACCAACTCCATCTTTCCAGTCAATTTCAGACACGTATGACAAATGTTCTTTACCTTTCCCTCACTGACTGACATGGCTCAGTTACAAAAACTTCTCTAACATGGTTTTTGTTTTTTTAAGACCATGGAAACCTGAAACAATATTTCCAAATTTACTGAAACAGGCAGTGAACAATCACCTTTGGTTTCACCCTAGAGCCAGTGACCTAGGGTCTAGGAAACTCCCCCCATACAAGAAAGAGCAACCCATTTACTTCATGTAGCTTTGTCAGTTTGACCTAATGCAAGCATTTACCTTTCCCTGAAGCAGGATCTCTGGCAGCATTGAAATAATCTTTGGTTTAAGGGATTGGTAAAAAATAATTTCTCTCTTGAAAAGAGAAGTGCAGCAGAAAAGCTGTCCTGCAGAACTCTGTTCCAGAAGAGTTTTTGCTGGAAACAGCAGTCTTATGGAGGTACAATGAGAACCTCCTGTCCTCATGTTAGGATAAGTTTGGCCTTGAAAGTCAAGTATGGATTCCCTAAGCTTGCTGGGAGAGCGCTCTAGCTTTGGCCCTGTTGAGTGCGTGTTCTGGAACATCTTTTCTGATTATCTTGACATTTGGACAATCAAACACCCCCTCCAGAACTGCGTTATAAAATAATACTATTCACATATTTTCTGAATCAATATTTTCTGAACACCTTCAGATGCTGAATACTTAAGAAGAAAATATATAATTATATATATAGCATGTGTGTTCAACGACACATGGCTTTGCCGGATTCCGTGTACTGCAGAAGCCTGGAAAGACCGAGCAGTCTGGAAAACAGAGCGATCCATGCTGTGAACTCCCTGTGGAAAGCTGGTTTGAGTGGCTGTTGTGTGTTTCTACTCTGAATATAGATCCTCCAGTTCTCATTCTGGTCCAGATTTCCGTTGCCTATGTACATTCAACAAGCTTTCGAGATCCCTCTGTCTGTGCCTGCAGAAAACAAGCAGTCAGCTGCAATCTCACATCAAGGTAACAAGGAGAAAATGCAGCTTTGTGTGTGCAGCCATTGACAGAATGAGCATCAGTCCAGCAAAACCAGGAGACAAGAACAGACCCCAGGTTCCTCAGCATTGCTTGCCCAGAGGACCAGCCCAGCTGAGACAGCATTTTGAAGACAGCTCCACAATGGTCATTTGCATGGTTTCACCAGATAGGGGCACTGAAAGCCCAGAGGGAACTGCTGGCATGGGAGGTAATTCAGTAAAGGAACTGTGCAAAGTGATGTCTGAGCAGCTCTTCAGCTGAAGGTCTCTGCCTGGCTTCCACAAAGATTCGCTTTAGAAAGTCCCGGCAATGTTCTGATATGTGAGAAGGGAGCTGGGGATTGGTTGGCTGGGTGGCAATCTTGAAAATGGCTGCCATGGCTTCATACTCTGCCCAAGGAGGTTTCTCTGTCAGCATTTCTACAACAGTGCAGCCAAGACTCCTGGAAAAGCAGACAAGAAACAAATGTGACAGGGCTTCATGCAATACCACGTACCATTTCCAGAGGAACTCCTAACAGCAGGTGGTCTGGTACAGTTCTGCTCTGAAAAGGGACTAGAAAAATGGCCTCAAACTTGGATTTACTCCCTGCATGGATTCCAAGCTAGGTCTGCTGACTAGCGAGACATTACTAATTTTTACTACTATGTTGACAGTGACAGTTCCAAGACAGGGAGCTGGGTCCATTCTGGCATCAGCAATTTTTAAGTTACACCTGTGCAGTCCTATGTCCTCATATTCTGTCCTGAGTAAATACCTGTGCTGCCCACTGAAGGCAACAGGTCCATACAGATGCCACTGACAGCATCACTTCATCTTCTGACCTGGTACCACAGGTATTGGTGTAGAAGACCACCACCACCCAGCTTAACTCTCAGATCCCAGGGGGAAGTTTGCAGGACTGCAAGACAGAAAAGATCTCTTTGTACCTGGAAGCTCAGTAAATCAAAGCTGAATCCCACAAGGCCATTTTGACAGTTACTTTTCAGGATAGGAAGACACTAGGACCTTGTTATCCCTGCATGGAAGGAAAGCCTGAATTATTCCCCCATTGTAGAGAGCAGTGGTTCTCAACCCTTTTTCCGTTGCGATGCACTTGATGAATAGTGTTCCTCTTTGTGACACACTACAATATGTCAGCAGTGGTGCTCAGGTCGGAAGTGCTCTGGAGGCTGCGGTTCTCCAGAAACCAGCCAATCCAGGAGCAAAGAGAGACATGTCAGTGCTGATGGCCGTAGCACTCAGGAAGCTGTGATGCTCTTGGACCTGGGTGGGGCAGAATCCAGCCAGCATGGACTGGCACCCACTTTGGCTGGGCAGATCCAGGTTTATTTCTGGGGATGAGCAGATGGTGCCCCCCAGCCCAGGGGTTTGGGCTGCAGCCCCTAAGTCCCTTTACTCCTCTGACCCTGGCTGCCACTTGTGTGCAGCAGAAGCCAGCATGAAGCAGAAGCGCCAAGCCAGCTCCAACGAGCTGCCAATTTTCCATAACACACCTTTCAGCTCTTTGTGACACACCTTTGTGCCTCAACACAGCGGTTGAGAACCAGTTATAGAGAGTCAAATTCAGCAGTGATTTGAACCAGGTGCTGCTCCAGTGATTCAAATGGAAATGTGCCTGTGTATGACAGCAGTGAATTTTGATCAAGAAGAATTAAATGACCTGCTCAAAGCCACAGAGGGAATCACTGACAGAGCTGAGCAACTCTGTTTCCAGATTACACTTCCTGATATCAAATAGGGGAAAAAAATCCCCATCCACCTTTAAATTAAGCTCTTCTGAACTACGCTGCAAAGCATATGACGTTTTATAAAAGGCAGAGTCACATCTATCACCAAAGCAGGAGGAAAGGAATTAAATCTGATGTGTGCACAAGAACTGGTTTCTTGATAAGGTTTAAATTCAATTTAAGAGACAT
Organism: Podocnemis expansa; assembly: GCA_007922195.1. Lineage (NCBI taxonomy): Eukaryota > Metazoa > Chordata > Testudines > Podocnemididae > Podocnemis > Podocnemis expansa. The sequence continues at coordinate 10,287,311 of ML681990.1, read as the reverse complement.
ATCAAACACTGGTTTCCCCCCCCCGCCCCCCCAGTCTAAGAATTTGTAAGAGTACGGAAAATGCGAGCCATATATGCTGAAGTTTGATTAAGATGAAGCAAGGATACATTACTGTTTAGACTGATCTATACCATTTTAGCAGATCCAGTTTCTTTAAGATATTCAGCAAACAGCAGGAATACTTCTCATATCAAGTTTTTCCAGCAACAACACATAACTCACATATTTTGCTATTTAGGAGAAGAAACTGGAGAGAGGCCTGCAGCAGTGGCTGAGTGCCAAGGGGTCAGATTGGTTACGTTTCGGTGTCTCCTCCATACACATCTACTCTGGGACTAACACGGAATTGGAAAATTCTAACCTCAAAATAACCATCAGAACTGTAAAGCCTGCAGCCCAGCCAAAAACAGCACCTCTTGGATGGGAACGTACTAGCGTCAGTACCAAGAGGAAATCCACAACTGCATCAACCTTGGAGGATGCACACATGCTCCATTCGTTCCCAGAGATTCCTAGTTGAAAGAGACCACTGTGTATAGGGCACAATTTTCAGTTACAATTCTGTTTAACTGTATGAAAAATAAGGCAGTCATTTTTCAAATGAAGGAGACATAAATGCTACTTTTCCTGGGAACTTTAATAAGAGTTACACAACGTAACTATAGCTCTGGCCAGCCCACTAGCTCCAAAAACTAATACTTCAGGAGTTTGGGACTGTTAATTCATCTACTGCATGAGTCCTGTTTCTTGTCTTGTGCTAATCATAGTGGGTATACAATTTCCATGCATCTGTCTGCCAATTCACCACAACCTTGACCTACAACTCCCCTGCCATTCCAGTCCAAGGCATTTCTTCCCCACAATTCTGCCAATGCATCAAAATCTGAACCTTTGTCTACAATATGCAGTGAATGCTTATGGGAGTGTAGACGTTAATTGAGGATAGGACTGTATTCTAACTGACTTTCTGTCTAAACTAGATGCGAAATAGTTAAGGGACATGGGAAGGATGGAGGTACAACTGAAGACAGTCTTAGACACAGACATCTTGGCAGGTTCTTCCTTCCTGCATCCACATACTGATGCAATAGGTAGTGGGACCACAGCCTTTCTGAAGGGATTTCTCAAGGTAAGATTGAATGGTACAGTCTGCAGCAACCCTGAGCTCATGCTGAGATCATCTGGCTCAAACTGTGTCAAAATCACTTTCACTTCTGATCCAGGCTAAATGTGAATCCAAACCTACATATGCAGGGTTTGTTCATGGACAACTGTCCACATCACTTAGGTCTTAAGAAAAGCTGTGAATCTTTCTACTGAATATAGATTAAGCCCTGAGCAATTTCTCACCATACATCCGCTTTCCGTCCATAACCTTCTCCGCTGATCACCTCTGGACTCATCCAGTATGGCGTGCCGGTGACAGAGCGGATACCAGTTCCAGACATACAGATGGTCTGCAGCCGTTTGCTGGCCCCAAAGTCCCCAAGTTTCACATTCCCGGCAGAGTCACGGAGAATATTGGCACCTAAAGGGGAAATAATTCAGGCAACTCTTGTACAATCCTGCTGTTAGATTTGTAAACTGCAGAGTTTACATCTGACTCAGATGTGTCTGTGTCCAGGACAGGACCTTCCCCCATCAAGCCTCTGGTGACTTGCGAGGCCACCATCTTTGTACTGAAGGCTACAAACAAGCAATTTGCTAACAGCTGCCACTTCAGGGAAATGCAAGGAGGAAGAGTGCTGGGTTAGTGCTGTCATTATTACAGTGTCTAAACAGCTGGGGCAGTCTATAAAGGGCTGCTTCTGGTCAATGGCTGAGACTGCACTTGGCTCTGCAGCAGAATCTTGTGTAGTACTGGTCTGGCAGACATGCTATTGGCCAGAAAGCAAAGATCAGCAGATGTGACTATTAGCTGACTCTGAACTCTTGCAATGAACAAGTTAGCCCACGTTATCTGCTTGGAGGTCCCATTCACCCAGGCCAGAGGGAACTTGCTGTATAGATGTATGCTAGAGCCTCAGAAAGGGCCTTTTTCATTCCCTTCCAGCTCCAATGGGATCTGGAGGCCCTCACTGCTTCTATCTGATAAGGCAGAGCAGGTGTACATAAGATTTAAGTCAAGCGCCCTCTCAAGTTTGCAGGGCCCTATGCAAATCATCACGGGAGTCCACCCAGTTCCCTGGAGGCAAATGTGTAAATCCAGGCACTGAAGATGGGGGTGTACCAATGAGTGACTTGCCAAGGGAATGTGAATAACTTTGATGCACAAGACCCAGTTGGAAGATGCTGTTTAAACACCAATCACTGAAATCATCATCAGCTTGGTAATGAAGTGATAATTTACAAGCCTTTATAAGAGGCTATTCCATGCTTCCTCCCCCTCAATGTATCATCAAAAACTGTACGGACAACTGTTAGCCCTAGGAAGACTGGCTGGCTCCAAAGAGAATACTAGGAAGTGGCAGCTTAAGGATTGTGTGGATTGCAAAGCCACTAGTGCAGATCAGAGAGGATTTTCTGCAAAGGGGAGCTAGGAGCAATCATGACAACAAGACTGAAGCAAACCTGGCTATCAAAAGCTGCTGTTGGAATTTGGTGTGGTGTTCCTAAGGCATCCTAACTGTCTGCCAATAAGGAAATAGAAGTTTGGCCACGTACAGGGTAATCTAAGAGGGAACCAACAAAAAAAGTCCAGCAGGTGAGGAGTGAGGGAATCAGCTAGGAACAAAACCTCACTTTGTCTGTATCTGGGAGAAAGGGATCAGCAGCTGCAGACCAGGGAGTTTAAAGATTATAGCCTCCCATAAAAATTGTAAGAACATCCATACTGGTCAGACCAATGGTCCATCTAGCCCAGTATCCTGTCTTCTGACATCAGCCAATGCCAGATGCTTCAGAAGGAACAAACAGAACAAGTGATCATCAACTGATCCATCCTGTTATCGTTCCCAGCTTCTGGCAAACAGGTGAGGAGACACTTTAAAGAATGGTTCCCCCTCCCTGCCAATCCTGGCTAATAATTATTGATTTCCCTATCCTCCATATACCTAACTCACTCTTTTTTGAGCCCCGTTATAGTCTTGGCTTCCACAGTATCCTCTGGCAGAGTTCCACAGGCTGACTGTACACTGGATAAAGAAATACTTCCCTGTATTCATTTTAAACCTGTAGCCTACTAATTTCATTTGATGACCCCATAGCTCTTGTGTTATTTACTTCTCATAATATGTCCTTATTTATTTTCTTCATCTTATCCTTATAATAACCAAAGCTCCTCAGCTCCTTCTAGAGCAGTAGTTTTCAAACTTTTTTCCTTAGGACCCAGTTGAAAAAAGTCATTTATGCCTGCAACCCAACAATTACATCTTGAGCAATGCATTCCAGTCTTATGGCGGCAGCAACTGGGGATGCCTTGACCCAGTACCGGGTCCCAACCCTAAGTCTGAAAACCACTGCTCTGCATTCCAGGCTCCAGAAAACAGCATGTCCAGCTGCCCTCTTTCTACATGCTGCTGCTGCTAAAGGCCTTTACATGTAGTACAGAATGCTCTGGACCCTAAGAAGGCCATCAGACAAGAGATGCCACGCAGATGGCTTAACCTTGAGGCTTCCAAGAGTGTCTTTACTTTTTAACACATCCCAAGTGACATGCAGTCCCCTTACATAAACACTCGGCTCCCCGTCTTCACAGCTCAGCGTTGGTGCATACATGCCCAAGAGCAGCTTGCTGTTCTCACCCTTTATATCCCTGTGCACGATCATGTTGCTGTGAAGGTAGGAGACTCCCTCAAGAATCTGGCGGGTGTACTTCCGGGTCACATTTTCTGTCAGTGCACCATAGGCCTTCAGCTGGTCTTTCACTGAACCCTATGCCAAAAAGCAAATGGAAAAGTTTCTCACAGGAGTGACAAGCCACAGGACCTAGAGAATTCACTCATTACCCAAGAGCTTGTGCTCCCAGCATGATCAGCTCTTTGGAGCTGAAAAATAATTTTTCTACCAAAAGGACGTAAATCTCTTTGGCTTCTTGTCCCCTGTGGTAGATGAGCCAGCTGTCTGGACTCCTCCTTTGTAGCTCTCACCAATAATGATCCCATGAAAGGTGGAGTATAAATATTCTAATCCCTTCAAGCGGACTGGATACTTGTGATCTGTTCAGATATTGCAGAGATTGACGAAGGGCTACCATAGCTAAACTTTTTTTTTTTGCACCAACAGAATATGAAAATAAAAACACCTAAATACAGTTACTGTACTAGGATCTCTGGAACAAGACTCCAGTTGCTGAGCAAGCAAGGAGTCCTGTGGCACTTAAAGACTAACAGAATGTATTTATTGTGTGAGCTTTCATGGGAGAAAAATCCCACTTCATCAGATGCAAGTGGGATTTTCTCCCATAAAGTTCATGCAATAAATAAAGTTGTTAGTTTTTAAATGCCACAGGACTCATTGCGTGTTTTACTGAACTAGACTAACACAGCTGCCCCTTTGGAACTTGGCAACATCCAGTTGTTAAGAAGCCACAGGTTCTGCCTCACTGCTACAGGCAGTGATAAAGAACTGATTGGAGGTTGGGGTCATTCGCCTTTCACGGCAATGCACATGTACGACCCTGATGGACGCTGCTGGTTAAGAGATGCCAATTTCCTGCATGCACAGCAGAAGCAGGATCCATTTGTACAAGGCCCTGAATGCTTTGGGATCCCCCATTTCCAAAAACACTATCCACAGATGAACAACAAGGCAGATCAAACTGCACCCAAATTTTGACTGTCTCTGATCTGAACACCTTCCAGATCCCCCACAACAGTTTCATTTAACCATCACATAATGTGTGTGCGCATGCGTGTGCACGTCTGTGTGTGTGTGTTTGCTTCTGATGTTAGCTGCCAGAGAAGATATTGTTTCAACACAAACAACAGGACCATCCCTTGCTCTATAACTGCATGTTTTTCAGTCAGTGAGCTTATTTGTATACAAAGGTTGCTTACCTGAATAGTAGGTAACCGATGTTTTCAAAGTTGTGTCCCCCTGTAGGGGTGCTCCACTCTAGGTGATTGGTGCATCAGCAGGCTGGTCCAGGATGATTTTTGCCACAGTCCCACTCCACCCACGTTAGCCACCCTGCCTGGAATCCCCTTGTCAGTTTCAGGCAGTGTGAGCGTGGCTGATCCCCTCTGTTCCTTCTCAAACCCAGATCCTAACTAAAGTACTCCAAAGCTGAGGGGAGAAGGGAGAGATGTGAAGCACCCCTACAGGGACATGCATCTCTGAGAACATCAGTTACCATTCAGGTAAGCAACCTTCATTTCTCCATCAAGTGCTGCCCCTGTAGGGGTGCTCCACTCAAGGTGCCCACAGAGCAGTTCCCTGTTGCAGGACGGGGGTTACTGAGGAGTGTGCTTGCTGCATAGTGGAGAGAACTGCTACTTCCAGTGGGAAAGTCTGTTTTATTGTTTATCTATAGAATAATGCTTAGTGAATATGTGCACTGAGCTCCATGTGACTGCTTTACAAATGTCCCCCAATAGGTACATTCTTGAGGAACACCCCCATTGTGGCCATGGTCTGTGTGAAATGTGTTGTTATTCCACTCAGTGGTTGTAATTTAATATGTAAGCCATTGTAATACACTCCTTTACCCACTTAGAGAGCCCCTGAGAGGATACTGGTGCCCCTCTGGAGTGGTCTGCCACCGACATAAAGAGCCTTAGTTTCCTTCTGATGGATCTTGTCCTATCTATGTAGGATGCCAAGGCCCTTCTTACATCTAAGGTGTGTAACATTCTTGATTGTGCATCCTCATGCGGCTTTGGACAAAACGCAGGGAGATTAATTACTTGGCTGTTGTGAAACGATGTACCGACCTTTGGAATAAACTTTGGGTGTGGGCATACTACCACCCTGTTGGGATAAAAGATTGTGTAAGGTGGATTAGACATAAGGGTTCCTATCTTGCCCACTTGTTTGGCAAATGTTATGGCTATGAGGAATGCAACCTTGATGGACAGGAGTTTCAACGAGCATGTTACTATTGGGTCAAATGACTGTTTAGTAATGGTTTTTAGGACTAAATTTAAATCCCACAGAACCACTGGTCATCAAATGTCGGGGTATGCGTTCTGTGTACCCTCCATGAAGCGTGTGTCACGATCTTATGTGAGAATACTGATTTTTTTCCACCTGTAGATGGAAGGCGGAAATTGCTGCCAAGTGGACTTTCAGCGAGCTGCCGGCAAGGCCTGACTCCTTCAGATGCAAGAGATATTCGAACACGCTCTGAATTGGAGCCGTCGGAGGTAAGATATGTCTCTCCTCACATCACTTGGAGGACTCATGCCATTTTTTTTTAGTTAAGAGTTGTGCGCAGATTGTTTCCTGCTGTTTAACAGAATGGTTTGTACTTGTTCTGAGCATTTTAGTTCCTCTATTTGCAACCACTAAGCATCCAAACTGTCAGATGCAGCTTGTCCAGGTGCAAGTGTAGTCTTGCCTTTGCCCTGAGAATGCAGGTCTCTGCTCAATGGGAGCATCACCAGATCATCCTCTGACAGCTGCAGCTGGTAAGGGTACCAGGTCTGATGTGACCATCTCTTGATTTTCCGTATCGTTCTGTTAATTAAAATGGTGTGGGTGGGGAAGGCAAATGGTAACTTCCCTTTCCAACTTATCAGGAAGGCATCTCCCTGTGAATCCTTGCCCCACCCCCTTTCTGGAGCAGAACGCTTGACATTTGAAGTTTGTTTGGGTGGCAAAGAGGTCTCTCTCTGGATAGCCCACTTTCTCAGATTGCTTCGCTAGGCCTCGAGCCAATACCTAGTCACTTCTACTTATCTTACTTAACCTTTTACTTTCTCCTAAAATTGTTATTAGGTTGTCAGAAGCATTGTGTTCTCTGCCTACTCCTGTCCTGTAGCCTATTATTAATATATTGCTGGTACTGTCTGTGGTATGGATGGTACCTCTGCTGCCTCCTTTGGCCAGTTGGCACATAGATGCCCAATGTGTGTAATGTGGCCCTAGAGTCCTTCATGGTGTGCATCACCTCACTGGTTTTGGCTCTGAATAGCTTGATCTTATCTAAAGGTAGGTCTTCAATCATCGCTTGAAGCTCCCTGGGCAATGCAGCCGAGAGCAGTCACAGCACCTGACGCATCCACTACTGCGGTTGCTACTGCCCTGGCTGCTGCATCCGCTGTGTCCAGGGCTGCTTGAAGGGCTGTTCTAAATATAAGCTACCCTTCTGCAATGAGAGCATGAAACTGCTCTCTCTTGTCCTCAGGGATTGAGTCCAAGAGTGTGGAGAGTTTTGAGTAGTTCTTATGATCATAGTTCAATAGGAGAGCCACGTAATTAACTGTAAAGATGCTGATGAATAAGTCTTTCTTCCAAATGCATCCATCCTCCTCCACTCAGTATCCTGTTGTGGGATAGTTTTTCCCCAGTTTTGTTTATTCCTGTTGCGCAGCCTCCACCACCAAGGGATTAGGGGCTGGCTGGGTGGGTAAAGAGATATTCATTGTTTTTTGATGGAATATGACATTTCCTACCTGCCTGCTTGCATGTGAGAGTGGCGGATGCTGGATTTTGCCAAGTAACATTAGTGGGGTCCATAATAGCCTCATTCATCCGTAAAGAGAGCTTTGAAGAGGTGGACGTGTTCAATATCTTCAGTAATTTATGCCTGGACTGAACCACCTCCTCCAGGGCGATATCTAGATCTTGCGCCACTCATTTAAACAACTCCTGAAAAGTCCTGAGATTGTCTGTCAACATGGACAGGCTTTAAATAATTGTGTCATCCTGGAGTAAGGAAGAGGTATGTGGGACATTCTCCTCTTGCATGGACTCTTCCTCCATCTCCTCTTCATTTATAGGGGGTCGTTCTGTAACATCTTAAGGTGTCTTTGACGATCTATATCAGGGGTCTATAACACGCAGCCTCTACAGCTATTTCCTGTGGCCTGCAATGACACTATCGTTATTGATATTTGCAATAGTGTTGTGTAAAAAGGTTTCAGTGGTGCAGCCCTAGTGTTGTATAAAAAGGTTTCAGTGGCTAAAGCACTCGTTCTCATGCAGCCCTCGCGATGACTTGAGTTTGAGACCCCTGATCTAGATGGAGATGTTGCTGCCTTGTGAGACCTGGAGGATTTCCTGTGGGGCCACATGTAAGTAGACCAGGTGTCCCCATTGCCCAAGGTGTAGGGAAGCGTCCTTGTGGCATCATCATCATCCAAGGTAGAAAGGACCAAGCACTGCTCATGTAGTTCCCAAGATTTCTTGTACCTTCATTAGGTGGAATCGAGCGTCTGGATGATCCATACCAGGAAGACCAAGCAGAGACCAATTCATTGTCGCTGCTATGCAGGAGCTGGTGAAATAGGTGGAGAGAATTCACTCCTGCATGGTGAACACATCAGGGAAGGAGATCTTTCCTACACATCTAGTTTTTGCGTTTTTCTCTGTGCCCTTTTCAGCTTGTGGCTGTGTAGGCACTGATGTGGAGGCAGGGGGCACCGCAGAGCAGCTCTGTTTGGTTCCTCTCCCCTGTGCTGAGGAGTGGGGCAGTACTGCTGGTGTGGTTACTGGCTCCTGTGGCTCCACAGCTGTCAGTGCCACAGATGCTTTCTGCGCCATCTCTCCAGCTGGTGACGACCCGTTACTCTTCAGCACCATGTCTCCCGTTGGTACAGTTGTCCCCAGAGCTGAAGGGGAGGCTTCTCTGAGCCCAACCCCTGCACCTCTAATGGGTGCCGAGTCAGCCACTTTTCCAGACGGCTTCTGAAATGCTGCTGCCCTCAGTGCTGTCTGTCTCTCTATTGGTGGGGGTTCAGGTCCTGATGGAATAGAGGATCTTTTCCTCTTGTTTCTCCCCTTGGGTGATGGGAAGAACCCATGACCAGGGTCAGATGCTGGCCTTAAGACTCTTTTCCCAGAGGAGCATCTTGAGGCACAGCTCTGTCTCACTGCATGCTCAAGCTCATTTTCTGACAATGGGGGCACTCAGAAGTAATGTGCTCTTCCCCCAGGCATCAGTACAGTAGGAGTATCTGATGTAGGCATAGCATCCTAGCATCATTCAGGAATCACGGTCTCTCTCTCTCTCTCTCTCTCTCTCTGTGTTTTTTTAAAGGAAGAAAAGAAAGCCTCAAGGCAGTACTTAACAACTAAACCTAACTTAACATTAACTAATAACTATCCTAATCTAACACATTTGACAGGCATGAATAGGAGCAGTTGTGGAGCATGACTCAGCTGTTCGACGGCTGAGAAGGAACTGAGGGGATCAGCTACACTCATGCTGCCTGAAACTGACAAGAGGATTCCAAGCAGCTGTGTGAGTGCGGCTGGAGTGGGACTGCAGCAAAAAATCACCCTGGATCAGCAAGCTGACACAGCAATCACCTAGAGTGGAGCACCCCTACAGGGGGACAGCTCAATGGAGAATCTAGAGTTGCCCACAATGAGGTAGGCACTGTCCAAACACACAGGAAGAAGCAATCCCTGCTCTCAAGAGCTTCTAATACAAGATGGAAAACAGGTGCAGAGTGGGATAGCAGTGAAAGGCTTAAAAATACCCAATCACTTGTTTTGTTGTATAATAAAGCATTAAGTTGTCCCCAGCTGTTTATTGGTTGATTGAGAGCTTTACAGGAAGAGGCATTTAAAGAAAGACAGCAGAGCTGCCTTAGAGATGAGTTCAGAGAAGGACGTTCATGTACACAATATAGGAAGACGAGTGGTGGAGAAATGGACACATGGATCATTGAGACTGGGATACCACAATAAGAAGAATGAAAAGCAGGGTGGAGCAGAGCTGTGACACAGCATCAAGCTTGAGTCTGAAATATTCAGGAGGAGCCAATTGAAAGTGTTTGAAGTAAAGGTTAGCACAGGCTAAGTAATAGGCAAGGACGATGATTTTAACAGAAGTGTTTGCTCTCTTACTATAGGACTTACCCCAGGCATGTACTCCATGAAAATGGTCAAGGTCTTCTCTGCTCGGTCCCGCAGGCAGCTGTAATACTGAACAATGCGCTCATGCTGGAGATTCTTCAACAACTGGATCTCACACTCCAGGGCGCTCACTTCCTGCAGATGTTAAGAGAACAGATCCAGTCCAGTGCCTAAAGACCACCCTATTTCAACAATCCTTGCCCATGACACTTTCAGAATGACACTAATCTGACTGCTTGTGTCTGTGGCTCAGTGTAAATCTATCTTCCGATGGAATTAGCTCAGGCAGACCCTCAGAAAAACTAATGATCTAGTCACGGTCAGGCTAATGTTTACTGTGTGATAAATTTGTAAGTATGATTGCACGTGCTTCACATCTGATAAGGTCTAGCAGAAAGGCAACATTGTCCACTATGCTGAGTTCCAGAACTCCTGACTTCTAATCTTGACTGCCATTGTCCTACTACATGGCTTTGGCCAAGTCATCAAAAAATAAACTATGTCATCAGTCCTTTCCTCCTACACTGGAGGATTGTGAGGGTTTTTTTCCCCTAAACAATCTGAATATAAAGTCCTGCAGATGCATTGGGAATGAGTATGTAATAACATCAGCCCTCTGGATACCAAGTTACTTCTTAAGTGCCTGTAACATAAGAATTTCACTCATTGATTTCCTGCCCAGATTTAAGCTGATGAGTTTTACTCAAATTCAAGCTTAGGTGGGCATGCTGATTTTACAGGATCTAGAACAGGGGTCTCAAACTCAAATCACCACGAGGGTCGCATGAGGATTAGCCCGAGGGCTGCACCATGGAAGCCTTTTCATACAACTATATTGCAAATATTGGTAACAGCGTCACTGAGGGCCACAGGAAATACTCTTAGGGGCTGCATGCAGCCCATGGGCCGCGTGTTTGAGACCCCTGATTGAAAGCATCTGCAACATACACATGACAATCCTCTCCTTTATCCTCGCCACAGATGCAACTGGGTTTTACAGTACAATGGCAGGAAAGCTAGCCAATGATTTCTGGCTGAATCAGAGATTCACACTGTACAGCAGAGGTGTCCAACATTTTTGGGTAACTACATTGCAATTTTTCTCTCACTCGGAGGGCTGATAAGCAAATTTTATTAATTAAATGACATTTTGTGAAAATCCAGAAAAGGCTCATCATTTTTTTTCAGGACGTGTCAGTGTATGGAGGAGAAAGGGAGGCAAGGTAGGGCAACAGAGTGCGGAGGGGGAGGCGCAACGGAAAGCATGGGAGCAAGGGCAAGGGGTGGAGTGGCAGGGCAGAGTTGGAGTATGGTGGGGTTGGAGAGGAGTGCGGCCAGGTACTAGGAACCCCTCTATACCTTTTCCTCCCCACCTCACTGGCTCCTGGAACCCTTCCCTCTTCATGGGTTGCCCAACCCATGCAGCACAGGCACTCCTTCTCACGTAGGGACGCCGTTCCTTGCCTTGCAGGCTCATTCATCCCTTCCCCACACCACTCAGGATACTGTCTCCCCCCATCTTCCCTTCATGCGGGTTCCCTTGCCCCTTCCTGGTGAAGTTCCTGACCTCTTCTCCTACCCTTGCTCTTCACCATGTGGGCTCCCCTCCCAACCTTCCTAGGTCCCCTATCCCCCTCCCTGTGCTGCAGGCTCCTCTTCCCCCACTGTCCTGCGAGTTCCTTGGCCCATTCTTTGACCTCTCATGGTCCTCTTCCATCCCTTTGGCTCCACAGAATCACAGAAACTGGAAGGGACCACGAGAGGTCATCAAGCCCAGACCTCTGCACTCACGGCAGGGCCACATACACTCCTAAACAACGCTCCCTCTAATTTTTCATAGGCTGTGTATGCAAGAAGTTTTTGTGTTTGCAAAAAGTTTGTATGCACAAATATTAGCACTATTGAATTTTTTTTTTTTATGTGCGCTTTATTCTGTTGTGTGCAGGTTTCACAACCTGTGTGCGGACGCACATGCACATACCTTAGAGGGAACAGTGCTCTTAAACCATCCCTGACAGGTGCTTGTCTAACCTGCTCTCAAACACTTCCAATGATGGAGATTCCACAACCTGCCTAGGCAACTTATTTCAGTGGTTAATCACTGTGACAGTCAGGAACTTCTTAATGTCCAACCTAAAATGGAGGTTACTCACCCTTTGGTGCAGTAGCTGCGGTTCTTTGAGATGCATGTCCCCACACTGCTCCACTATAGGTGTGTGGCTGCGCCTGCACCCAGCCCCGGAGATTTTTATCGCAGAGCGCGAGGGGGGGCACGCGTGGCCAGCTTCCCACCATTTGGAATGTGTGCGTCCCTCGTCCACCCGTCTGTTCCTTCTCCACCGTGGAGCACCAATAAATAAAGAGGAGTACTCCAAAGTAGAGGGGAGGAGGGCGGGAAGTGGAGCAGTGCGGGGACACGCATTTTGAAGAACCGCGGCTACTGCACCAAAGGGTGAGTAACCTCCGTTTCTTCGTTGAGCAGTGTCCCCGCTGCTCCACTATAGGTGACTACCAAGCAGCACTCTAAATGGTGGAGGGGACTTCGGATCTACCCCTTGTAGCTGTGCTAAGCACCGCGAGCCCCACAGATGCATCACTAGAGGCAGCCATGTCAACCGCGTAATGCTTTATGAAGGTATCGGCCGATGCCCAGGTCGCTGCTCTACAAATGTCTGATTGGGACATTGCGGAGGAATGCTGTGGAACTGGAAATTGCTCTGGTGGAATGAGCTCTAAGAGACTGTGGTGGCTCGGAGCCATGTCTCTCGTAAGCCATGTGAATACATGTAGATATCCACTTAGAAAGTCTCTGTTTCGAAATCGGATTGCCTCTAGACCATTCCGTGACCGAGACAAACAGTCTGGGTGTTTTCCTGAAGGTCTTTGTTCTGTCTATATAGTAGGCTATAGCCCTTTTGATATCTAGGGTATGCATTGCTGCCTCTGCTTGGGTCTTGTGAGGTTTTGGACAGAAGACTGAGAGGTGACTTGTCTGGTTGATACAAAAACTCGAAGAGACTTTAGGTATAAACTCGGGATGCGGCCTAAGGGAGACTTTATCCTGTGAAGATGGTGAAGGGAGAACAAGCTATCAGTGCTGCTATTTCTCCCACTCGCCTAGCTGATGTTATGGCTACTAAAAATGTGACCTTAATTGACATATGTAGTAGGGACCAACATGCCATCGGTTCAAAGGGTGGCCTAGTGAGGGATCTCAGAACTAAGGCTAAGTCCCATGGAGGTACCGGAGGTCTAACGTCCGGGTAAATGTTACGGATACCATCCATGAATCATTTCACGACGTGGTGAGAAAATAAGGACGAGGCATCCACCAAATCATGGAAAGTTGACATGGTTGCCAAATGAACTTTAATAGTGGTTGTAGCTAATCCCTTCTCTTTCAGGTCAAGGAGATACTCAAGCACCTCCAGGATCTGCGCAGACTGAGGAGAGAGGTGATGTTCCTGACACCATGCAGCAAATCTCTTCCATTTTTGTAGATAAGTAACTCTGGTTGTCGACTTTCTACTATGCATTAACACGTGTTTCACTCAATCCGAGCATCATTGTTCCAGGTCGTTGAACCATCTAGCAGCCAGGCTGTTAGATCGTGTTTGCTCAGGTAAGTATGTCGAGTTTTGCCCTTGTTCTGCGTGAGCAGATTTGGAATGAGTGGAAGGATGATAGGTGTCGCTACTGACATTTGGATGAGGGAGGAATACCATGTCTGTCTGGGCCACGCTAGAGCAATTAATATGAGCATTGCCTTGTCCTACTTTATCTTCTGGATTGTTTTGGAGATCATGGGAATTGGGGGAAAAGTGTAGAGGAGAATACGCTGACATTTCACTAGAAACGCGTCTCCCAAAGAGCCGTGACCGAGACCTGCCCTTGAACAAAATGAGACCCATTTCTTGTTGCTCTGTGTTGCAAATAGATCTATCGCCGGCTGACCCCATCGACAATATATGTCAGCTAGAACTGTGTCATCTAGCTCCCACTCGTGAGGTTCTGCGAAGTTCCTGCTCAGCGCATCTGTTGTCGTATTGAGCCTGCCAGGTAAGTAGATTGCCTCCAGTTGAACTCCATGGCATACAGCCCAGTCCCATAGCTCAAGGGCCTCTGCACATAGAGACTGGGAGCGAGCGCCCCCTTGCTGATTGACATAGTACATTGATGCTACGTTGTCCATCAGTATCTTTACGCTCTTTCCCTCTATGAGATATAGGAAGTGGTGACAAGCACTCCTTATTGCGTGTAGCTTGAGGAGGTTTATATGTAGAAGGCTCTTGGTGCGCGACCACTTCCCCTGCACTATGCGACCCCTCAGATGTGTTCCCCATCCTGCAAGGGAGGTGTCGGTTGCGAGTAGAAGAGTGGGAGGTTGCTGAGAGAAAGGAACCCCCCCGCTGAAGGTTTGCCGGTAGGGTCCACCATAACAGAGTGTCCTTTAGGGGCTGTGGCATAGATAGTATACGGTTCCTCGAATGACGGTGAGGTTTGAAGTTCTTCAGGAACCATAATTGCAAGTGACTCATATGAAATCTGGCATTGGTGACCCATGTGGCCCAGGAGTTGCATACACACCAGTGCTGTAACTGTGGGAGACGGAAGTATGCTTTTTATGAGGCTCTGTATCGCTATAGCTCGCTTGTTTGTGAGAAACGCCCTGCAGAAGGGAGTATGAATGGTCGCCCCTATGAATTGTAGCTCCTGTACAGGTTGGAGGGAGGATTTTTTGTTGTTGATTGTGAGCCCCAAATATAGGAAGAGCTGCTCCATGAATGCCACTGCTTTTTGGGCTTCTGAGAATGATTGTGCTTTCAACAGGAAATCATCCAGGTAGGGGAAAACAGTTATCCCTTGAGTTCACATGTAAGCTACCACGGATGCCATGACTTTCGAGAAAACCCTGGGAGCTGTAGAGCCCAAAAGGGAGTACATTGAATTGGTAGTGGCAATCTTGGAAAATAAACCGTAGAAATCTCCTGTGTGCAGGATGTATGGAGATATGTAAGTAGGCATCTTTTAGGTCGAGGGACACCAGCCAATCATCTTGTTCTAAAGAGGGAAGAACGTTTAACAGCATTACTATTTTGAACTTCTTTACTATGATGAATTTGTTAAGGCCCCTCAGATCTAAGATCGGCCTCCAACCCCCCGTCCTCTTCTGTGTCAAAAAAGTATCGGGAGTAGAAACCTTTTCCCCTGAACTGGATGGGTACTTCCTCAATCGCCCCAATATTCAGAAGAGTGTGAATCTCTTCCCGCAATAATTGTACATGAGAGGGGTCCCTGAAGAGGGACGGGGAAGGGGATTTTGGAATAGGTTTGGGCGAGAATGGAATTAGATAACCAGTGTCAAGTATCTCCAGCACCTATTTGTCCAATGTGATGGAAGACCATCAGTGCAGCAATGGTGCTAGTCTGTTTTTAAACAACAAAGCAGATGTGGTATTGCTGCTGCCATGCACTGTCGAATAGCTAGGCGAACCCTCGACCAAGCTCTCAAAACTGCTGCTAAGCCCCTAAGGACTGCATGTTAGATGAAGATTACACATTGTGTCTGCATCTTGCGTTGGGCTTTCTAGGTCGTGGACATGGGTTATCAAATCTCCTACGTTGCTGGTAAGGGTAATCTGTTGCTTGAATTAGTTTGGTACCCATTATTCCTGAACCTAGGCGTCGGAGCCTGAATGTCTAGCGTCTGGAGGGTTGCCCTTGAATCCTTCAAGGAGTGCATAACCTCGTTGGTTTTCTCCCAGAATAGCTTGTTCTTGTGGAAAGGAAGATATCCAGAGCTGCTTGCAGCGCTGCCCTGGAAATCAGGAAATCATCCTGAATAATAGCATTGTACCCTTCTCTGCTGTCTTCTGGAACTGAACTAATAAAATCCATAAATTTCGAATAGTTGTTGTGACTGTAATTTGCTAAAAGGGCAGCATAGTTCGCTATCCTTATGTATAAATCTTTTTGCCCAGGAGGTCCATCTTTTTGTCCTCCCTGTCTGCTGGGGTAGACCTATTACAGGCTTGTCTGAGTCTCCGATTTGCTGCATCAGCGACTAATGAGTTTGCTTGTGGATGTAAAAAAAGGAACTCATTATTACTTGGTGTAACAAAATAATTTTTTATGTGCCTTTCTGTTGGTGGGCGGTGCCGAGGCCGGGGTCTGCCATACAGAAGTCGCCGGCTCCATAATGCCCTCGTCCATAGGCAATGACACTTTGGACAAGGTGGCTGACTGCAAAATCCTATAAAGTCTATATCCAAAGTTGCAGCAACCTTCTTAAACAGCTCCTGGAACTGCCTAGCATCATCCGTCCGAGGCTGTGGGTCTTCTGCAGGAACTATGTCTTGGGGAATATGACTGCTGTGTGGTTTTTTCTGCCCTTCCTGGACCAGTGTTACCAGCCCTTTGGACCTCTGTATGCCTTGCATTTGGGCTGGAATCTGTGCGTATGGTAACCAGCTTGGCCAGGATGGCCAGCGTATCCCCTACTGATAGAAAGGGTACCATGGGATGTTTGCCCAGAGCCACGACTGTGCCTGTTGAGGAGCGGTGTTTGTTTGTTGGGGTGGATTGGCATTGCCAGTAGTGTCCTGATAGGAATCACAGCTAGAGCGCTGGTGAGAGAGAGAGGAAGAGTCTGATTGGTCATCGTCCCCTGAAGACTGTATACCATAAAGAGGGGAGAAATCCAGTGAGGAGCCAGAAGAAAAATCCTCCCTCAAGCAGTGCTTAGTCTTCCTCCAATGTTTATGGGGAGGAGCCTGTCTGGAGCTTGAAACCCGCTGCTCTGCCCCATGCACCGGCATGCTAGACGGCAGTACCGGGGAGGGGGCATGTGGTGGCTGCAGTACCGACAGCTGTTGAACTGGTACCGACAAGTGGGTACCCTGGAACTTGAAGAATTGGTGCGGGGAGTGAGTGGGGCAAGGTTGTTGTAGGCACCAGTAAAAAAGCGCTCTTCCCCGAGAGTGACGGCGCTGTGGCTGCCATCATTGTCAGCAGTGCCCCGGAGATTGCAGCAGCGCCACTCTGTGCTGCCTCTGACCGTCGCTCTGCCGCAGAGCCTTTGCCCTGTGGGGTTTTTTGGAGGAACCTGCAGCTTCCCTAGACCCCAGGCAGCCGTGGCCCGACTTATTTTTCTTTGGTGCCACCGGTGAAGAGGAAGTTGAAGCTCGCTTCAGGGCTGTGTCCCTGAGCAGCGATTTGCCGGGGTCCGATAACGGCTGGAGGGCTCCCTCCATCAAGAGGAGTTTCAACTTCCTACTCCTCTCCTTTCTTGCCCTGGATTTAAGGCTGGCACAGTGAGGGCAGGCGTGGGCTTAAATGCTCTTCGCCCAAACACTTAATACATTTTTCATGCCCGTCAGAGGCAGGCATTGGATCACTGCAGGCAGCACACCGCTTAAGCCAGAAGCGGTCAGCATTGCGGTGGCTGGGGAGGTGTCAGTGTGAGGAGATTTCTTCTTCCTTTTGTGTTAAAAAAAACAAAACAAAAAAAAAAACCTATCAGCTACTACCTAACACTATCCAACTAACTAACGAAAACAGAATTCAAACTATAACTATAGATACTATTCGCTAACTAAGGAGATTCGGGCTGAGGAGCTGCTGGACTCCGTGCTGAGTAAGCGGCGGTTAAGAAGGAACTGACGGGTGGACGGGGGGCACGCGCGCATTCCAAATGGCGGGAAGCTGGCCGTGCGCCCTTTGGCCACATGCGCCCCCCCTCGGCCTCTGTGATAAAAATCTCCAGGGCTGGGTGTGGGCACAGCCATGCACCTATAGTGGGGCAGCGGGGACACTGCTTGACAAAGAACCTTCCTTGCTGTAATTTAAGCTCACTGTTTCTTGTCCTATCATCAGCAGTTAAGGAGAACAATTTTTCTCCCTCCTTCTTGTAACAACCTCTTAAGACATATGAAAACTTATGTCCCCTCTCAGTCTCCTCTTTTCTAGACTGAACAAACCTAGCTTTTTCAATCTTCCCTCATAAGTCAAGTGTTTCAGACCTCTAATCATTTGTGGTACTCTCCTCTGGACTTTCTCCAATTCATCCACCTCTTCCCTGAAATGAGGTGCCCAGAACTGGACACAATACTCCAGTTAAGGCCTAATCATGGCAGAATAGAGTAGAAGAATTACTTCTTGTGTCTTACGTACAATAGTCCTGTTAATCCATCCCAGAATGGTGTTTGCTTTTTTTGCAACAGCATTACACTGTTGACTCATATTTAGCTTGTGGTCCACTGACATCCAGATCCCTTTCTGCAGTACTCCTTCCTAGGCAGTAGTTGCCCATTTTGTACATGGGCAATGGATTGTTCTTTCCTAAGTGGAGTACTTTACACTTGTCTTTATTGAATTTCATTCTGTTTACCTCAGACCATTTCACCAGTTTGTCCAAATCATTTTGAATTGTAATCCTATCCTACAAAGCACTTGTAACCTCTCCCAGCTTGGTATCATCAACAAACTTTATAAGTATACTCTCTATGCCAGCATCTAAACTATTGACAAAAATATTGAAGAGAACTGGAGCCAAAACCGATCCCTGTGGTACCCTGCTTGTTATGCCCTTCCAGCATGACTAAACTGTTGATAACTACTCCCTGGGAGTGGTTAGCCAACCAACTTTTCACCCATCATATAGTAGCTCCATCCAGGCTGTACTTCTCAAGTCTGTTAACAAGAAGATGATGCGAGACTGTATCAAAAACCTTAAAGTCTTGATATACCAGATCTACCACTTTCCCTCTATTCACAAGGCTTACTACCCCATCATAGAAAGCTATCAGGTTGGTTTGACATGATTTGTTCTTGACAAATCCATGCCACGTGAGCTCCATTTCACCTCTTCTTTCCCTCCTCTTGCCCTGCATGTTCCCTGTCCACTGCCCATGCCATGCAGGTTCCCTTCCACCAAAAAACCCCAAAGTGTGTGGCACTTAAAGACTAACAGATTTATTTTTCGCGTGAGCTTTCGTGGGAGAATCTTCAAAGCATCTAACAAAGTGGGATTTTCTCCCACGAAAGCTCATGCGAAAAATAAATCTGTTAGTCTTTAAATGCCGCATGATTCCTTTTTTTTTTTTTTTTGCTGGACTAGACTAACACGGCTTCTCTTTGGAAATTCCCTTCCATCACTCACCACACGAGCTCCTCTTCCCTCCATCCCACCAGTTCTCTGGCCCCCTTCCCTGTGCTGAGGGCTCATATTCCCCGCTCCCCTTCCTTATGGAGTTCCCTCGCCCCTTACCAACACCATGCAGGCCTTCCTCTGCTTCCTGCCATGGGCTCCCCTGTCCCAGCTCCTCATCGCATGGGCTTCTCCTTCTCCCCAGCTCCCCAGTTCTGCAAGTCCTCCAGCCCTTGCTTTTTCCTGCTCTGCGGGATCTTCTCCCTCTCCTTCCCTTCCCGGCCCCTGGCCTCCTCCCCATGCTGTGGGCTCCAATCCCCCGGTGCCATGCCATGGGAAGCCCCTGACCCCTGCCCTGGCCCTCTTAATTCTCCCTCACCTCAATGGGGCTGAATCCAGCTCCCAAGGTCAGCTGCTTTCTGAACCAGTCACTCCCACCCTGCACACATGCAGGATGGAAAATTTAAAAAAAGGCTCCAGCTCAAACCCAGCCCTCCAACCTCCTACAGCCGCTCAGGGGACTCCCTGGACTGGATAAGAACCCTTGGTGGAGTAGAGTCTGGTCCATGGCTGAAAGTTGGACAAGCCAGCTGTACAGAAAACACATCAATTTTTTGGAGGAACCTGAACAACTGACCATTAAGGCATCAGAACACAACTGGTATACAGAAGCAGCAGCATGTTTTCCCCAGAATATTTCCACTAATTCAGTCCTCCACCCCCTGGTGCCGAATGCATTTTTCTTATTTGTGAGAAGGTGCATCTTTTCAAGATGGTGAAACTAGTCATTGCCCACATAAACAGAATCAGGAGGAAATCTCATGGGGGCCAGCCATGATGATTTAAGGTTTGGGGCGTCAGTCCCTCCAGAACAGATTCTGGCCTGGCTTCCCTTTGCCCAGAATCACTCCCTGATTTACAGTGCAGATAATGGTGTAAATGAGGGCCCTTGAATTGGGGTCAATTACCATTGCTCAAAGATTTAATTTAATCTTCATGGATCAATTCTCCCACCTACAGTGATCTTGTTAGATGTTGGGAAGCTGGCAAGAAGTCCCATGATGGCAATTCACACTAGGTCAGAATGCAATCAGCAGGAAGTTAGTCCATTATTCTTGCAGGCCATGGACCCAATGGCTCCCCCCCCACTACCATTTCAATTGGAATGCCAAGTTCTCAGCACATACACATAGTTGTCTTTTTTGCCAAGAAGTTCAATATTCAAGTTCTGTTTAAAGAATAAATCTTTAGATGCTTCTGAAATTGGCACCAGCCCAGGTCAGCAAACCTCATACAGGACTTACTAGTATGGGGGGATTTGCAAACACAAAATTATAACGGCAAGTCTCTTAAATATCTTAGTGTTTAGTTTTTCTCACGGACTTTTGTCCAACAAGGACTGCAGCAAGAGCTTAGTACTCATAAATAACTTGGCAACAAACTAGTAGGGGATAGAGGACCAAAATCTGAGTAAGGAAATAGCATTCAAAACAAAAATCTAACAGAGGAGTGATTTTTTTAAAATGATCCCTTGCAGCCTAGAGATCTAGTAAACGCAGCAAAAGATGTTGGCTCTCAGAAAGACACACACGTTGCAAAATTTAAATTTGTATGGTTATGTTTGGCAGCTTTGAGGAGTTTTCAAATACCTTGCTCGTTTCAGGACTGTCTGGGTCAAATTGAACCTGTTTAGCTGCAAGCTCTCTGCCAGTGTCCACATCGTAGCACAAGTACACACGACCAAAGGCACCTTGTCCCAGAAGCTTCCCTCGTCGCCAGTTTATCGGGGCACTTGGAGCTACAAAAGTAATAGTTTGCCCTTGTACAGTGCTATTTGAGAAACACAAAGTGCTTTGCAAACATAAATCTCTGCTATTAAGAGATTTCAATATCCATTTTACAGACAGGAAGTGACTCTCCCAAGGTCAGTGGCAGAATTCTGAATAGAAAATAGTAGTCTGACATGCTCTAAACAGTGACATGCACAGAACACCATATAACAAAATTCCATTGTGAAGTTCGACTTGGAGCAAATGCCCTACGTTGTTTCACTCAATTTAGTTAAGCTTTATTTCATCATCAAGGGTTCCACAAGAGAAGCCTCTCTGGAATGTAGAAATCGTTTCTTGCCAGGTAAGCATTAGATTGCTTTGGAATGTGGCATTTCCTTCCCTCTCAGCAACTGCTCAGTAGACACTGCCATTACCTCAGAGGGAGGAAAACAAATATTAAACCACCAATCTTGCTGCTCTTGCTCCCTGGAGGGAATAAAAAGAACCTGGGTGTCTTGTTAAGATCACCTCTTTTCTGTTGGAAATGACAATAAGGATGAGATGTTCCGTCACCACTTCCAGAAGTCTTATCAGAATTCTGGTTGAAGAGCATTTTGTGAGGAGGCAAAATCTTTTTACAGTATTAACAAGAACGCCTGGTGTTAGAGTGTAATAATTGAGTCCAGTTTTCCACTGGACTGCACATTTTGCAGTCTTTTACACCAGCCTGGGGTGAGAAACTGAAGTGACACTACATTAAAAAGGTAGTGACTGATCTCTACATTCCGTCTAATTACAGAGAAAAAAAGTCTGAAAAATCTTCATTATTAAAACGAAAAGGCAGCAAGCAGCCAGCTGGACAATTTGAGGATGCAAAGGGGTATAAAGAGGTGGCTTTGCTATTAGTGGTCAGTGTTTTAAAGAGATGTGCTTGATCACGTTAATTTGATTTAAACAGTTGGTTTAGTGGCTCAGTTGTAGGGTTTAATTTGCAAAGTCACCACACAGTCTGTTTGATGCTCTGCTTTGTACCTATTTTTCTGAAGAAAGAACTTGGTTATTTTTATTGTTTTATGAACTGAAATATTTCCATATGAACAAGTCAGTTCCTTTTTAATGGAACGTTAAGTCTTACTATCCAGGAATCACAGAAACAAAAAAATTCCTACCATTAGTATCTAGAAGCCCCATTCTCTGCAAAACAAAACAGTATTAATAAAGAAAAGCAGCTCTTTAAGAACTGCTTTAAAATGCTGGATATTGCCTAGCTTAAGCTGATTTCAGTTTTTATCTTATGGGCAGAGATGCCAATACTTTTTAATGGGAATGCCAATTGTTTCAGTGTGAGCATGTAGCAAACAGAACAGTGCTGGCATGGATCACTGAAAGAACACAGTGCTGGGTATTTTAGACCCTGCTGTCAAAGTATTTTTAAATCCACACGTTCTGATTTAGAGACTACAGCTATTTCAGGCACAGCCAGCTGCAATTTCTCTTACGCAGTCAAAGCATCCTGGACCAAAATGGTATCTGCTGAACAGTGCGTTGAGAACACTGACTGGGAAGCAGAAAAGAAGCCTGACACTCCAAGCCTGGAAATGGTTTCCTAGCTGGACTCTCTCTGACTCTGCCCATCACAAGTGGCGAGCAAAGGTTATATAGCAGGAAGCTCTGAAACAATTCATTTCTATGTGGGGGCACCAGTCTAGTAGATGAACATAGCCATACTCTGGTTCAAACGCAACCCTGAGTTGGCGTGGTGCTGCAGTCAAGGCTCTGTCCTAATGACACTCTTGGACAGATGGAGACCAAGACCAGGTCTGCTGAATTAAGAGCCTTCTCTCCTTGCCCTCACTGCCTCCCCTCAGTACCCACTGTCCTGGTTGGCTGCTTTGGCACCAGACACTTACATTTGGTTGGGATGTTCCTTTCCTGGACGGTAAGGGCATTCTCACTGTCTGCACTCCGCAGGCGCCCACGGGGGTCAAGGTACTGCACTGCCAGGCCCAGATTCTCTCCATTGGTGCTCAAGGAGCGGCTTGATGGTACTAGCGTGAACAGGTTCCCTTGGTGTCGCCGTATCCGGGGGAATGTCCTCCGACCTGGAGATTTTAACAATGGAGAAGAGGAGGAGAAAAAGTTAAGTGCTGTCAAATATCCTGGGCACAACCAGGAAAGCATGTCCAGAGCCTGAGGCTGGGGAAAGGGGAATCAAACACGTGAAATTCACCATAGTGAAATGTACACCTTCAGAGCTCGTGTTATCTAAATGCTGGACAGCTTATAAGCAAGACAGACAAAAAGGTGGTCATTTCACTGCCCTAGTCTACATCTGGGTACATTTCGGCAGCAGTCGACCACCGGTTACGCAAGGAATGTAAAATTCCTTGCGTAACCAGCGGCAACTTTTTAAACTGCTGGTACACATCAGGGGAAAGCCAACCACAAATTGCTTGTGGTTGGCTTTCCCCTATGCCCCGACACCCAGGACTTCTGGGGTCAACTTCTGAGAGCGGTGCCGCGAGTTCATACTCGCCACGATCTGCTCCTGTAAGGACAAATTGATGGTGGTGAATTTGCCACCATCACTATAGAGCAGGAGTGGCTAAACTCATGGAACTCAAGAGCCGCACAAAACCTTTGTGAGCCGCATGGAGGCATATAATCACATACTTTTTTACCTACTCCAAAATTATTAAGCTTAAAATTCATTGTGCACTTTAATTTTGTTGTAAAAACAGGGCAAATATTGATCCTACTGATGTCAGATTCTAATAATTACTTAAGGTTACCATGAAAACTAGGCCTATTCAGTAAAAATGTAGCTGTCACTCGATGTAGAAGACTGCAGGCTAGTGGTGAGTTTTTTAAAATCTGGGCAGTAACTTGTCAATGCAGTACGTAAAAGCTCTCAAGTGCTGATCTCTACAAATTGCATAATGTTTTGATTTAACAAATTTCATTGCGGAATACAATGTCTCACAGCAGTAGGTTGCGCCAAAAATTGAAAGTAATCTACATTCAGTTTTTAACTTTTCTCCTTTGTATTTTCGTTTATTATTCCACATCATGTTTACAACTTGTAAAACATGATTTTATTTTAATGAGTAAACTGCATTACGGCCTGTGAGAAAATCTAAACATGCTGCGGCTTCCCCGACCATGCTACTGCTTCCCTGCCATCCCCGACCACACCACATTTTTCCCCACGCCCCCGACTATGCCGCACTTCTCCCCCCCATCTCTGACCACGCTGTGCTTCCCTGCCATGCTCTTCCATGAGCCGCACTTTTTCTTTTGAGAGCCGCAATTTGGCCACGCCTGCTATAGACATACACTGAGGCCTAATTCCCCTGCAGCTACTCTAAGCTCCAAATAAGAGCTACCTCTTAAATTAAATCAAAGTTTGAGAAGCCGTAGTGAGCAAGCTGCCATGCTAGCTCCAAGGTTTGCTAATGGCTACACAGGCTGCAATGAGAGGACTGCTGCCGGGTAACCCCCGCTTCCCCCCCACCCCCCCGGCTTACAAACACAATGTAGAGCAAGGGGTAGCTGCCTAGGGCCTGAAGACTAAAAGCACCTTCCCCTCTACAAATGCCCAAGCAGATAGCAGGCCATCTGACTAACAGATTTAGTCCTTTTTAAATCCATTAATGTCATACTAAAAAGGAGCTTTAGAGACTCTCTAAAGATCTCAGTCATCTGGAGGAGGTATAGCTGGTGCCAAAGATCCATGCACAATACAATTAGCTGAGGGAGAAGCCCCTTTAGTGTCCAGCCTGTGGCCATGGTGTTTATTCTTTAGCCCAGAAAGGTGCTCTTCAGGAGGGATGCCATCAGAGAAGAAGGGCAGAGATGGAGCAAAGGACAGCAAGCCTGCATCAGTAGAGAAACAGGGCACTGCACAACAGCACACGAGTTCCTACCACCTGGCATAGCACCAACTGCACACACAAGAAAGTCATCTGTAGTGAGGCTCTCCAAATGAAGAGGAGATCCACTTGTGCTGTGGTTGTTAAGAGTTTCCGACTCACACACAAAGGTGCTGGCTTATTGCTGAGCTGCTGCCTCCTTACCCTCCAATTTCAACCCAAGAGGTGAAGGGCAGCAACATACTCACCATCACTGTAATCTTTATGTTGCATGGAAACATGGTAGCGCCGAGGGTATGTTCCACCTTTTCCCACTTTGTCGTAGACTTGAGTCTCACGTTCTGGGAATGGGTAAGAAGGAGCAGAAAGAGTCTTCAAGCAACACACTCAAGTTCTAATGGCAGCATATTTCACTGCCAGCAGGCTTAATAAGAAAAGGTAGTAAATTCTTAATTAGGCTGAAAAGCTCTCGAGATGTACCCAGCAACCGTGGTGGAAAAAAAAAAAACACACCAAAAACAGAAAACAAGAAGGTGCAAGAGACTTCAGTGCAGTGAACATGTTCCATGCAGGTGTTAAAGTCAGAGCCTGTATTAATATTTAAGAGATTATTTTTATACTGGGTGCTGACGTACCTGAGAATTCCTGTCTGTTGTCAGGGAAGCTTTGTGCTCTGGACATTCGTGATTTCCGAAAAGAAGGGCTATTTAAAAAAAGAGCACAAGCCATTTTAGACAACTATCTAGAAGAGTGGTCAGTGCCACGAATTCAAAGGAAGTTTATTCAGCTCCAGGTTGGCAGGTGTCATTCTCAAACCTTTGACCCAGAAGCAACAGGTAGACAAGATGGTACTCAGCAATACAACTGATGCTGTAGTGATTTATTTCACCCTTTTGGGCTATGAAAGTTAAACCAGGCTACTCTCCCAATGTGTGCCATCATTTCCATTGGTCTAGGTTGATCTCCTAGACCACTCGCCCTCTGGGACAGAAAGCCTGTTACTTGAGGGGTTAAAGTAAGCTGTGTTCCAAGGCCCACAAATCTGACTGGCCAGAGGTCCTGGGCCCAGATTCCAGAATCTAGACAAAAGCAGGCCCACACATAAATGAAGGGGGCCTGGACAGTACAGGAAGGTTCTGTGGTCCCCTCAAATTATCCTTTAACCACTAGTTACTTGACTGGCACAGTTCTGCTACGGTAATGGATAAACACTCACTTTTCTCTATATAACCAAATGCAACCACACCATGAAAGTAAAAGCACTGTTCAGAGCACTTTGTGAGTCTTCCCTCCTGCTCCTCCCCAAAAGTGGAACTCTTCAATCTTTCATGCCTAAATTTAGCCCTTCTTTTGGCAGAAACCTTTGCCAAAGTCTCTTAAGAGGTTAAGGTGGTTGGTTACACAAACCTAATCCTTGCCACCAAACTAGGCTTCTCACATCCATTTCTCCTAAACAAACTTAGATGGAGTGAGGCTAAACTGCCTTTCAGGCTCTCTAACACTACTACTTACGCCCCATGTGATTCAGAACATCACCCTCACTAGATCCCTGGTCAACTCCACAGGGGGCACCCAAGACCCCTACTGCCAATGAGGGAAATAAGGGGGAGGGAAGGGAAGGGAAATTAGCCACATGCACAGAGAGGAAGGAAGCTGAACTCCTTCATAGCAAGGGGAAGAAATCCATCATCCCTCTTTGAAAGAAAACACTTCACTAGATCCCAGTGTTTTATAAGATGATGTAAAGATTTGCCCTGCAATATCATGATTTTTGTGGATTTTTTTAATAGTTGCATCTTGTCAAAGAAATTTCAGTGCCCTGTTGCCCAATATTCTCAAATAGTCTAGACCTCTCACAGTCTGCATACATTAAAAGGCTGTAATTTAAACAAATATGCTATTTAAGGCTCATTTTATTAGTTTATGGTTTTGCCAGAAAAATAACCATAAGATGTAGTTAATTCTTTCTAGGAAGTACATTGGGAACTTGCATAGAAATATGATCCCATTATCTCTAAGTAAAATGGCTTCAAGTGGAAAAATAAACTGACCACTACACAACCTCATCACAATTTGATCATGTAGGAGTGCTTATCACTGTGTCTGTACCTGTCGGCTGATCTGTCCAAGGACTGACAACTTCCTGATATGGAATTTTCAGCACTGCTTAGAGGGTCCAACATCTGAAAGACAAGGTAATAAAATTTCAGATAGTAAACTGGGTTGATGTTACCATGTAAAATGCTGTGGAGAACGATGCAGTCGTCACACTACCCACCCAGAGCAAGTGGCAGGACTGTTAAGTACACACCCATCCACCTCTTCATTTACCAGAGGACTTGACTGTAGCAGTTCTAAGCCATCATGTTATTTTTAGATCAGGGGGGTCTCAATTCAAGTCACCATGAGGGCCACATGAGGACTAGTACATTAGCCTGAGGGCCACACCACAGAAACCTTTCACTCAACAATATTGCAAATATCAGTAATGATATTTACTGATCAGGCCACAGGAAATAACTTTGGGACCGCATGTGGACTGTGGGCTGTGAGTTTAAGACTGTTTTAGATAATGGAGAGCTCTGACATGCATGATATGGTTAGTCATGCAGACTGTGTTCGCATAACTGAGGAAGGAAGCGTACATCATACTGGAGACCAGAAGGCCTTCAGAGTGTATAGTGCTGCCCCCCCCAGTTTTGCCAACGAGTGCCCCAGCACCACTTCCTATCTGTTGGCTATATTTGACTCCAGCAGCAGAGATTTTATTCCCTAACCAACTTCTCCACTTGCAAGATGCACTTTGGCCCCACTTCCTGATGTATTTGAGCAGAAGCTGCAGAGACTCAAACAGGAAAAGATCACAGAGCCAGGGAATGGTGACTCTGCGTATCTGTGTCAAATGTATACAGAGAAGCCCACTAGTAGGTGGTGAGCCTGCACAGGTTACACATAGGGATTGCTCCTGGCAGTGCAGAACAGGGTTTGAAGAGCTAAACTGGAGCGATACATACACCAAACTAACAGATGCAGTTTTACTGAACAGACAAACAGCAGCTGTTGGCTGGCAAATATCCTAGGATGAAGGTAGATGCAGGAAAGACCTCCAGTAGTCTTAGTGTTTACTGGATTTATTCTCTACCTCGGCACATTTATACTCACACACTGTTCACTGGGATTCTCTGGGATGAACTCCCCTTCACTGTTTATGCTGGTGTAAGAACCCTGGCGAGCAATTCGCTGTTGCCTCTCTGGAACATACCCAGGGGGAGGTGAACTTCGACCCGTGTTCTGAGAACCTGGACCACAGATACAGAGGGAGGTTTATTACCCAAATACTTATTAAAAGAGATTGTGTGCAAGTAAATAAGGTAAAGATAAAGCAACAGTCTAAATTCTGAAGCTCTCAAACACTCCCAGTGGTAAGACCAATTCAGAAGTTAACAGTCCTAAGCGCAGACACTGAGCTTAGGGAGGTGCTACAGAATACAATGGTTTTATTGTTAATGATGAATAATTGAACAAACAAATGGTCTACTGTTTACAATGTCAAAGGAGGGTCACCTGTGAAGACCCTGAGCCCCAACAGATAATAGCTATCTATCCTGTCCTCTTCTCCTTTTTGAGATAGACCCCAGGACACTCCAAGTGCTGCTTCCAGTATTTCAGTGCTGGCAGAAGTGCAGAACAAGCTGTTTCAGCAGCAAAGGCCTTGCTACCTTGAGTGCAAAAGGAAGGTATATTCTTGCTGGGTGATCAGCTTCTGACTACACAAAATGCTCCTGTCAGGACAGCTGTTTTTAATTAATACATGTTAAAAGTACCATTTAGGGAGTATAGCAGCATCAGGTTGGCTAGCCATTCCTATATTCAGTGTTTTCTTAGATGTACATTATTAGAGATCTGCAGCAGTTCTGGGCTGCATTAGCAAGCACATCCAGCTATCTCCTCTTTGTCAGGTGAGATTGGTGCTGCACAAACAGCTTGTAAACCGCACTGCAAAGAGTAATGATTATTCTCCATCATGCTGAATGAGTCAGTGACTAGAGGATAGGAGAACATTCCTAAGGAAAGAGCACACTACATTTTACCTGGTCATTAGGGCACCACGGTACTTACTGTAAGAGGTTTCCGGCCAAGGACCCGCTTGATTAGAGAGTGTATTCAGAACATGTGCTACCTACTGAAGGTAGATTAACCCTAATATTCGTCTTTTCTGTGCACTTCAAAGTGCTTCGTAAAGGAGGGGACAAGGATACCAACTTACTTTACAGAGGGGGAACAGGCAGGGGAAGACCCTGATTACCAGAAAGTTTTGGTGGCTATGCACTTACAGCTCTGAGGTGACAAAGTGAATCAGCAGCAGAATTTGAAAGAGAGAACCGTGTGCTTATGTGATGCTGTCTTTAACCTATGCCATGTACCCAGCTCCTAAAACAGGTGCATAAAACCATGGAAGTGCCATCCCTAATGATAATATTTCACACAACTATTACTAACTTCTCCCTGCCATTTGTTACTCTTAGGATGGTAAACTGACATCAAGGACAAATTCTTTTTGGTGAGTTTTGGAATGGAACATGTGTGCTATGGGATCACTCAGACCGCACTGAATGCCTGAGTTTGTGCGATTAGCTTCATCTGCCTTTTTTTTTTTTAAATTACAGCCTGATTTTTACAAGCCAAGTCTACAGGGATCACATGACACCAGCAACCAATCAGGACCAAGATAAACAGGACAGCATGCTGTAGAGCTAGGCTGAATCAGGAGAGCCACTTTCACTTTTTCCGATACAATGCCATTGCTGGATGAAGGAAGCCCAAATCCCACTGGCTGCAGGCCAGCTGCTATTGTGGAAAGGTCACCATCACTGGGCAGGAAAAGGAAGTCGGCTCTAAATCAATGTATATCAAAGGAAGAGAGTGGAAAAAAACAAGTTCTGCCAGACAGCATTAGCAGGATTTTCATGTTTGGTTTTTAAATAAACCTTTACTCCAGATACCTCAATTGCATAGCAGGCTTTAGACAGACTGCTTGCTTTATATGATGGGTATCCACACAGGTTTATTTTACACATCCAAAACATCACAACAGAACACTGCTCTGTCCTAGCCCCTCATCTACATCTGGCATAAAAGCAGATCTTGAATTCCTTCAGGAAATTGGGTTATGTTCCTTATCCCAAATTAAAATGCGACAGTGGGGGTTGGGGGGACAGCAGCCAACTTCCAGAGATCTAGATTGAGCTAAGTACAACATACCAGTGGGAGGAACAGAGACCTCTCAGGGTTTATTTCTGGGCTACAAATGAAGTGCCTGCCTGCCACCCAGATGTGGCCTGAAAAGGAGATACGAATCTCCATGATCATAATGCCAATAAAGGAAGAAAGGGGTGTCTTGTTTGTTTTCTAAGGTTTTTGGCACTTGAATCTGTCTGTTAAAAAAGAAACACCAGGCTCAAACAAGCCTAAATACTACATACTTCCTCTGCAGAGCTACAGACTGATGTCCCAGTTTAAAGGTTAACATGCTCAGAAAGAAAGGCCAAAGTAAACCCTCTCTGTTCCTGTTTCAGTTGCACAGGCTCTACAGTCCCTTGTGCTCTCAGTCTCAGATATCACATGTTTCTAGTGTCTTATTTCACTAAAACAAATAGTTGCTTTTATTCAAACACTCCACAAAGGTATTAAACCACATTAATACTGTGGCAGCTAACCCAATACTAACACTGGTTCTCAACTTGGGATTCCCCTTCCAACTAGCTCAAGGCAGGGTGACTGAACCATTATATCCCTTCACAAAACCCAGGCTGACAACCCCTTCTCCAGTGGAATCTGGTTTTTGATGCTTAAATGCTCATGTTTTACAAAGGGATAGCCGTATTAGTCTAGTCCAGCAAAAAAAAAAAAAAAACCAAGGAGTCGTGTAGCACTTATAGACTAAGCAGATTTATTTTTTGCATGAGCTTTCGTGGGAGAAAATCCCACTTTGTCAGATGCTTCGAAGATGGGTGAACTTCTATTCTGTAAGTTCACCCATCTTCAAAGCATCTGATGAAGTGGGATTTTCTCCCATGAAGGTCATGTTTTACAACTATTCATCCTAGATTACTATAATAATCTCTTCTGGCATTATGGATCTTCAGCATCAATCATGAGCATCTTCCCTGTTTGCAAATGCTTAAAACAAAGGTAAAAGCAAGTGATTTGTCCTAGCCTACAAAGAAAGTTTGTATGAAAGCTGAACAAAGAATGAGTTCTTAGGTCCCTGTACTGTGCTCAGATCATGACTTTCAATACTCATGAACTGAAAGACTAAGCATTGACCTGGACAACCCTAAATAACCTAATTTCTCAGACAGTGGTCTGAATGTTCCTAGAGGAATTAGGTTTTTGTCAGGTTTAATATAAAAGTCTGTACACAGTGACAACTGAGGCACTCATCTCCTTTCCCCCCCCCACTGCACCACCACCACCACATCACCCTTACAACTATTCTGATCTTTTGCTTGTCTTTATGGACTTCAAGCATCTTTCATTAAGGTATCAAATTTATCAAGGCCCCTCAATGATCTTTTTAATTGGAGAATTAATATGAACTCAACAAGATGAAATTTAAAGACGACAAGCACTACACATGGGAAGGAAAAAACATACAAAATGGGGAAAATCTGGCTGTGGGTACTACTGCAAAGAACTTGGGTTACAGTGGGATATAAATTAAATGAGACACTGTGATGCAGTTGCAATAAAATGCAAATATTCTGGGGTGCATTATCAGGAGCGTCAAAAGTAAGATGTGAGATAGCTCTACTAGGCACTGGTGTGGCCTCAACAGGAGTACTGTGTCCAATTCCAGGTGCCACACTTTAGGAAAGACGTGGACAAACTGGAGAAAGTCTAGAGTACATCAATAAAATGATAAAAGATTTAGAAAATCTGAACTACAATGAAAGGTTTAAAAAATTGGGCATGTGTAATTTTGAGGAAGACAACCAAGTGGGGACCTGATAAATCCTCCAACATACTAAGGCAGGGTCTCAAACTCAAATCAACATGAGGGCCACATGAGGTCTAGTAGAGGACTGCATGAGGATTAGTATGGTAGCCTGCTGGTCACAGCACTGAAACCTTTCCATACACATATATTGCAAATATTGCTACCAATCGTGTCACTGCGGGCTGCAGGAAATAGCTTTAGGGGCTGCATGTGTGAGACCCCTGTTCTCAGGGATGTTATAAAGAGGACAGTGCTTAACTGTTCTCCATGGCCACTAACTGGATTAATCTACTGCAAAGGATATTTAGGTTAGCTACTGGGAAAAATCTAAAGATAAAGGCAGTTAAATTCTGGTGAAGATGTGGAATCTTCATCCTCTGAGGTTTTTAAAAACAGACTGAAGGAACATGTGTCAGGGATGATCTAAGGATACTTGGGCCCACCTCAATGTTACAGAATCAAATAAACTGAAAGTCCTTTCCAGTCCTACAGGTTTATGATTCTATAATTACACATCAAGATTTCACACACAAAAGAAGTGTGTTATAAGCAAGCCACATTTGCAGGTGGCATTTTCTCTCATGAAAATTTCAATAGGACTCTCAGGTTGGTTTGTTTTTTTATCTTCCCTTTCCTGATCTACCACATTTAATAACAGTGACAATCTTAGGACTTTTAAACCACAAACTTGAAAAATACTGTATTATTTATTACAAATTTATTATAAATTATGTAAGGAACATTACAGATAAGCTGCTCCAAGTCACCAAAACTCCTCCAAGCAGGGGCCAAACGTAAATGTCTGCATTCATGGAGACATAACTTGCCTTAATGAATGCATATACAGCTAAGGACTTGGCACAGCAGGAGCTTCCTGTGATGTTCGAGCACCCAGACATTCAAAGTAAATGAATGGCAGCTGATGATACTCAACATCTCAGAAGAATTAGGTTGTCACTATGGAAGTGACCTTCAATGCAATCTGTGGCCGACATACTGTGGAATGAAATACAGCTGCTATGGAAATAGCTACTGAAAATAGCGTTTGTGACAATCATGGCTCCTGAGAAGAGCCCTGCAAGGATGTCTTAAACAGAACTGTCAATTCATTAAAACAGCAGCTATGAATAGCTCACAAAAGTGGAATGGAGGCACATTTATTTTATTCTGATTTCCTCCTTGTTCTGAGCAGGGCAGGCCTCAGCTGCCCACTGTATTCACCCTGTTTGATCACCTGATACTAGCCACTATCAGAAATAAGAGAATATGCAGGTTACTGATTTGCCATGGGAATTCCTACATTCTGATTAAAGCTTTGACGGGGGGCAGAGTGGAAGCCTGACAGATACCAGAACCCAAGATTTCATATTAGTTTTGTGGACTAAAATGCCCGTCTAAATAAAGAAAGTTTAACAGACTAAATTTGGCCTTTCTAAACCTTTAACTTCCGTGAATCTCTGGAATATCCTATGTAGCAACTCCTCAACTGATCAGCAGATTGCATCAATATTCCTGATCATGCTATGACAAACGCATAAAGGGCTTTTATTTTAGTAAGGCACTGTTTTGTCCTAGGGCCATTCCTAGAATCTATTAGTAGATTTCTCACATCTCAGCTCTCCTCTGACAGCACAAATATAACGGCCAATGCATACCCATGGTTAAGAGAAGAGAATGAAGATAGCTATGAAGTGATGAGAAATACTCACTGACAGACAAGTGCCTACTTCTGGGCTCTGGAGGCTGGTAGGCTGTGTTCACATCCCCCACAGACTGGGAAGTTTTGATCCTGACTTGTTTGGGTAGCCCAGAATGTGGGGAAGAACTCGTCTGTTGGGAGAGAAGAGAAAGCAGAATTTGAACAGTGCAGACACATTTTTAGAGTATGAATTTTACTGCTAACAAGGAAGTGGCAGCACTGGAGACTGAAATCCTGTCAGTGCAGAGAGCAGGAACAGTAGAGACAGAAGCAGGGCAAGTTTCCTAATTACAGGATGAAAGAGGTCAAGAAGCTTCTGACCACTGCAGAGAACATCCCTCCACAATCTGCAATGGATCCCAAGGCTCCCAAGCCTCACCATTACTTAGGCATCAGCAAATGTTTGAAACCAACTAGCAAAATGTTTGAGGACTATAATATGTTAAGTTTGGCTGTTGAATTTGATCTAGGGGGTGACTAGGTTGTATTTAGTGAGCTGTGCTATACAGGTGAGACTACAGGCACCTGGTGATCCCTTAAACCATGTCTTGTCCCCCTCTACTAACAAAAAAAAACATACAAAGACCTACCAACGTTACCAGTTAATCCATCAGATCAAATGTTAGAGGTTTGGTTATGGACTTGAAAGTTTCGATCAACTGATAAGCTATTTGGGCAACAGTATGATTACATTAGATGCCATTTTTTTTTTTGGTCACACAAAATTTAAGTTAAAACTACATACTCAAAACTTGCAAGTTAGGAAATAACAAAATCTTAATTCCAGTCCCCTCCCCCAGCATGTATGCATTTTGGTAAGTCCTTAATTACAAAATCATACACTATTTCCACAGGATCTGAGTGATCGCACAGAAGAGATGGAATAACTATTCAATATTTTGTTTAGTCCTCATTATTCAGTGGTGTCACCTCAGTACTTATAAACACACTATTCAAATACCACTGAAGGAAGAACTTTAATTTCCTTAGGGCCTTTTCTATGGTGCTCATCACTACAGCATCAGAGTACTTCATTAATACTAAATTTATTTTCACAACACCAACACGAAGTGGAATTTTTCATGGTTCATAAACTGGAAACCGAGGCACAGAAATCAAGACCAAATGTTTCCACTAATTTTGAGTGTTCACCGAGACATCTAGAATCTAAATTTTTTTTGTTTTTTAAATTCATACTTAGTGTTGCATATCAATTTATATGTTCATGAAGCTCCCACTGCCTTCAGTTGCAGCTCAGTGTTGTCAGTACTTCTGCTGATTAGATCCCAGAGTCTGAGGCTGGGCATTGAGAAAATAAGAACACAATGGAACAGCCCATTATAAGAAGCTGGGTTGGCATCTTGCAGGAGCTCTTCTGGAGAGGCGGAGATTGAATCCACTTCTCAAGGGCAACATTCAACTCCCTTAAACCTCAGAAAATCACAAACAAGGCACCAGACTCCTTGTTTT
Source organism: Podocnemis expansa (assembly GCA_007922195.1). Lineage (NCBI taxonomy): Eukaryota > Metazoa > Chordata > Testudines > Podocnemididae > Podocnemis > Podocnemis expansa. The sequence continues at coordinate 10,252,384 of ML681990.1, read as the reverse complement.
TTTTTTTTTAATGAACTAGACTAACACAGCTGCCCCTTTGGAACTTAAGCCTGAGAGCATCTTTTCTCTTCCAACAATCCCTGGCCTCATACACCTTCCAATTTCTGCAACAAATGAGGAAGGGGTCCTACAAACAACCTTCCATCCTCTGAATGAAGCTTGGGTCCTATGGGAAAAAAAAAAATCAGTAAGACTTTCTCATAATGTGCACGTACGCACAAGGGGGCTGAATTATTTACACAGGCAACTTTTTGAGAGCTTCACTTTACAGACGGTGAATGTTGTACTGTACAATCGGTATATACAAAGTCAAAGCTCCTGAGCCAATGGCTTAATGGGTTGACAGAGTTAAGGTATGTCCATAATATAACCAATGGTACACAAGGGAGTTATGAGGCTAGCATCACATCTGAACACCTTCGACTGCCCTACGGATCCAGTTACCAATTTTGCAGGTGAGTGAAAGGGAGGTGGCTTTTCTGTAGAAGACAGAGACTTAAGCCTATGCTTTACAGGATTAGTCAAAACAATGAGAATCCTGTGGCACCTTGAAGACTAACAAATTTCTTCAGGCATAAGCTATCAAGGGCTCCAACCCACTTTGTCAGTTGTATCTGATGAACTGGGTTGGAGCCCACAAAAGTTTATGACCGAAGAAATCTGATAGTCTTCAAGGTGCCACAAGACTCTTGTTTTGCTGTATACAAATTAACATAATTACCCCTCCGACAATTACAGTCAAGTGCTTTAACTACCAGCCCACTACATCTTCTGTTACTCTACACAAGATGCAAAATATTAAAATGTTTAAGGTGAGTTTAAGGCTAGAGTTTAAGGTGATTTAAAAAAAGAGACCTAAAGTTTACCCCAAATCAGTTCTCCCCCCAAAGGTGTTGCAGCTGAACAGAGCCCTTACAAGGTCTGAGGGAAAGATGCAAGAGAACGGAGGTGATAAGAGTGCACTAGACACCATGAATAGGATTTCCAAAAGCACTCCGCATTGGAGTAACTCTGCCCCCACTGTATTTCAACAGGAGCAGAATTAGGCCAAACTGAGTGTTTCTGGAAATCCCATGATGCATCTACCCACCTTGCGAAGGAACATTGCAGGCACAGTCTTTGGGGGCAGAATGGGTTGCAAGAGTGAAGGGCATAGATAAATCTTCAACAGGACCAGGGAGGCCTACTAAGAATCCCATCAAGATACAGACACACAAATCCAGTTCCCTCAGATTTTGTGAGTGTTTCCTCCATGGAAGGGAGGTTAAAAAGGTGAACAGATGCTAGCTGCAGCTGCCACTCAGCTACCACTGACGGTGTAATACACCGACGGTGTAATTCTTCCCATGCCAAAGGGAAGTTCTGTGTTTAAAGAACAGTTTGGAGGGTTCATTCACCCGGTGGATAAGGACCTATTCTTCAGTCTACATAGGATTCTCTCGGAGACAGATATTTACAATGAATTGGGTAGATCCCCTTCATTCAAACCCCAAAGCAACTCTCCTCTTCACTCTGCCTCCCTCTGCAACTGACCAGAGACCTCACATGACTCATCACTGGCAACATACAAGCTCCCTCAGACATTGCCTTCCCAGTCATGGTCTGCTGCAGTAGCTAAGATCTGTTAAGCCTGCCTTTCTAGGTCCACAGGACATTCTCTGTTGAGAGCCCTCCCATGCAGAATTAGATCCGTGGTGGCACACCAAAGTCAGAGCTTGGTCAACTGAAGGCAACAATAAAAGATTGTTAAGCTCATTTTTCTGCACAAAGCTACAACACTTTTGAGGAAGGGATTGGAAGGGAGCAACCACTACAGTGACTCAAATTCTCTTTACTGCTTACTTTTATTTTAGAAATTTCTCTATGCCCCAGATCCTTATCTATTATACAGTGATGCAACTCCACTGAAATCAACAGTATTACCCCAGTTTATACTGCTGAGACACTCACCCTACTACTCAACTGTCTCTAAAATCTCAGGTGATTGGCTTCAGCAGTGCCTGCCATCAATTTCTGTCCTCACAAAGGATCAAAGGCAGAGTTTCTTTCTAAAAAGATAATATGCGTTGATGCCAAGCCAAGAGCCACAATATCAGATGAATACAAGTACTGCCCATGAATTCATGGCCCTCATCAGATTAGTTTTGCACACTTATTTTTGCCAAAGTCACTGCATTACCTTTCCATCCCCAAAAAAGAAAAGAGCCCAAACAAAACAAAATCTGCATCCTGTACTTCAGGAAAAAATGCTTCCCACTCCCTCACTGGGATGAGATCATACAGCCAAGAAGCCTCCTTCAGGCTCACAGATTTTTGCTTCATCACATGTTGGGCTCTCTTGTCAAGCAGCTTAGAGATGAAGAGGAAGTCACAGGAGAGGGGAAATAGTGGCACTTGCTGAAGCCCTTGCTGTGCAACAATGTGCTGCTGCTTCCAGCAAAAGAGGAAAAAACAACTAATGGAGGACATCAAAACACTGACTAATAGTTGTTGAGGGGAGAAGAATTCATTCTTTACTGCAGGTGGTCATTGGTGGCTTGCATAAAGTAAGGATCTCTCTTACATCTAGGTAATGGCCTGAAAACATTCAATTTAATGGAGGGCAATAAAAATATGAGAGTTTCCTTGCTAATACCAAAAATCTGAGGCTATCTTCTGCAGGATATTTCCTGAGGGCACAGAAGTAGCATTAAACCACATCTGAGGGTTGTCATACTTTTATCTAACACAGTGTTTGAGAAACGCTGAAGCACCTTTATGTTCTTAAATCTGACCTCTCCAAGATCTATAGGTGTGCTGAGCACTCATCCTTAGAGAAGCCCCACAGAAGTCAATAGAAATGAACTTTCAGAATTTGATTGTGGCTACTACAGTACTTTTTGTTGAACTCCACATACCATTCTCAAGTTCTTAGCTATTTTCATTTTGCCATAAACTTTAACTTTAAAAAAATATCGTGTGGCTCTGAAGCTGGTGGAAATCATTCACAAGGGCTTTCGACTGAGTGTGTCGTCTTCTTCTGTAAGTCAGCAGCAGCACAAGTCTCAGACACTACCTTCCTGGTATAGCCTAGTCCTAGCATGGAGAATTTGGGAGAATCTCTCTCTCTCTCTCTCTCTGGAGGGAATAACTACAGTAGTGTTTTCATGGTCTTTCTATGAATCTCCTAATTAGAAACTTTCTGATGTGGGAGCCTGAACTGAGACACCCCCCCAAGGTTCATCTCATTCAGGCAGAAGTAAACAGCCATTAGACTGGAGCAGTTTCCTGCTGAATTAGGCTGATTCAAACTGATGATCTACAGGCTGAAACTCTGTAGTGTAGTGCATTAGGCAACATCATGAAGCTCCAGTACCCCAAGAAATGCTAATTTTATACCTTCAAGACAAAGGCTTGCTTTCTGGAATGGTGAGATAAAAATCAGGTTTTGACCTTTACAGACTTTAGAAAAGCAGGGTCCTTCTGCTCTCTGGCAGACAGGCACAGCCTCCCACATATTGCACTCAGTTTCCTCCAAACATTAGTAACAAGTGTCTCATCCTGTTCTTATAGGGACACTGCCTACTAATCAACTGATTGACAGAAATCCAGCCAGACAAATAAAACACACACAGTACATGCCATCTTCATCCAAACCAAAAATCAAACTCTCTACGAACCAAATCCACTAAGCATCACCTGTTCTAGATACCAATAGATGCTAGCTATAAATGCAACCATATGCCACTTCTGAAGTTCTCTTTATAATAACTTTTAAAATTTATGTCTTGTGAACCAGGATCAATACTCACCAGTAAAATCCAAGGAAAGAGTTTATTTGCATGCGGAGCACAGCAGCCTTACTACTTGATATTGCTCCTCTTACTGGAGTACCATTGCAGTGCAAAGTTCTTTAACTAGGGGACAACAGGATCTCAAGGTGAAAAATCTCGAGCATCTCACTTCATTGCAGTGTCACAAAATTGGTTACCTACATGGTTTCTGTCCTGGGACAGCAGTAATATTCTAAGGCTTTTCACATTTGAGCTTCGGTCCAACAGATCCACTGCTTTATCCAGGTCATCTTGGTTTTTCAAGGGAATAGATAACTGCAAAAAGTAGAACAAGAAACTCAGTTAATAGAACCATAAAACTTAGCATAATGCAATTTTTAATGAGGTGTTTAAACAAATACTGGAAGATTTAGAGTCCCACTTCATCTTTAGAAGTGCCACCAAGCTCCTTGCTTTCTGAACAAGACTAACGCAGCTACCCCTTTGGAACTTGAAAGATTTGGAACACAGGGTAGGATTTTAAATGCTTAGTTATCTTTTCTCTGGACTCCCATGAATACTCATTGTGTTGCACTTTTTCTCCCATGCTTTTTCCCCCCCAATACCAGCTCACCTCACAGGAGTTTCCCCCTGGGAGTGAATTGCAAAATGGTTAACATTTCTAGTTGAATTTGCTTTCTGAATTAAACAAACAAAAATAAAATGAAAAACCCCACCAAGGTCTGAGCTACATTCCTCACTCATTATGCAACAGTAGCTGCAAAAGGGATATTTACGAATCTAAGACTAAGGGGGCACATGGAACATGGGCCTCAGATAAATGTAGGAAGAGGGACACCACTGTTTTTAGACAGACTGAGTTCCTGTGGGAGAGAATAAAATGAGAAAATGCACCTTGCTACAAAGTTACACAGTTAAAGCTACATGTTCTCTGCAGTTTAGCTCAGCAGTACCTCAGTAGCATGGAAAATGACAAGCAGATAAATGGGGAAGTTATGGAATGCACCTCACACCTTTAAAATACTACATATGTATTTCCTTTACACATATAGAACCATCCCAATAGTAACTGCAACCGCCTCCTCTCTGGCATCCCCAGTACCCTCCTCAGCCTTCTTCACATCCAAAATCCAACTGATAATCTTCATCTGACAATACCCACTTCCCTGGATCCTCACCGCCCACAGGCTCAAGCCCAAACTTCCTGTCCTTGCTTTGAAGGCCTTACATAGCTCTAACTCTGATAACTCTTATAACATTGGCTGCTTAAAGCTCTATTTGTAGTCTTCACTCACGACTGTCTTACCACAGTGCCCCCCTAGTGGCATACACTCCATCATGATTCCCACAATTCCACCTAAAGCAGGGGTCTCAAACACGCAGCCCATGGGCCGCATGCAGCCCCTAAAGCTATTTCCTGCAGCCCGCAATGACACTATTGTTACTGATATTTGCAATATCATTGTACGAAAAGGTTTTGGTGGTGCAGTACTAACGTACTAGTCCTCATGCAGCTCAGTACTAGTACTCATGCGGCCCTTGTGGTGATTTGAGTTTGAGACCCCTGACCTAAAGTGTACATATGATGAACACAAAACTGAATGGCTCAATGGAAAGATGCTACCATTGGAGGTGCCAAGAAACGAATGCAATCAACAACCAAAAACCATTATTCTTCTCTCTAATGCATCCTGTCTTCAGTTTTTATCATACTGTAAACTCTTTAGGGATGAGTATGTCTTCACTGGATGCCTTGATCAGCACCAAGCATACTGATATCAATAAATAAATCACCATACCCTGAATATTTACAGAACATTGTACTTTCAGATTTTTAAAGCACAGCAGCTTTTCTCCAAGGAAGATGCTGGAAAATTATTTGATTTCAAGAACATCAGTTCATACACCAGCCCTGAAGACTTAAAAAAAACAGTGCAAACCAAAAACAATTCCTGCCCTTTAGGGTGTAGTATGGAAAACGAAAAAGGGACATGGCAGTGACATGTTCCCAGAGGAGGAAAAAAACCATTTGAAACAGGTAGCACATGGTCACATTACTCCAAATTCCGAAAGTTTCTCCCTGAAACTCATCCCCCCCCACCACCACAGTAGAAAGGATGACGTTGATGCTTCCAAAGCAAAGAGATAGAAATCAGTGTGATTTTGGGTAATGGTGCCATTTTTCCCTCCTGAAGCTGAATTGCGTAGTAACTTAATTTCAGATGGACATTTGCGAAGTTAAATTTGAAAAACACAGTCTCTGGAGAAGCCCCTCTCTACTTTTGTGTCTGTACCTCGTTATTCATGTAGTGGAGATCCAGTGGTTGGCCAAAGGCTGTTTTAACTTTCTGCTGCACATCTTCATAACGCACAGGTCGGACAAATGGAATGATTCTGGAGAATGAAAAAGCAAGTCACTGATAGCCAATGCATCATTTTAGTTTGGACAAACGGATGTGGTTAGAACTGGGTGAACAATCAAAATCAATTCATTCATTGAAATGTTGCTCCTTTCTATGATACATTATCCTCAACAGAACTGATTTTTCTCAAACTTGTTAGCTGAAATGCAGTTAATTGGCTTTGCAAAGGATTCTTGGCTCACAACTTGTGTGCAAGCAGTCCATTCAGAGGACGTTACAAATAAGAGGTCTCTGAGAGAACAAGGATATCACAGCATGTCTGTCACTTGATTAGACAAGTATGCAACCTACAAAAGTGAAGCATCTCTCTCTGTGGGCTCATTCATATAAGAAGACTGAAGTCTACTATAGCTGCCAGATAGACAAGTTACTTCCTTAGCTCAAGAGCTAGAGATTTGCATTTAGTTCTCAAGATCACACGTTCAAGACCCATTGAAGGCTAAGATAAGGTTTTGGAAATCAAAGTTTCTGTTGCAAATACCCAACTTTATGAAGTTAATACCCACTTCCTGATATTTTCCAATATTAGCTTAAAATTAGCTGTTTCCAGACTCATTTCCACAAGTAAACTTGTTTGTTAGAAATGTTTTATTGCCTTTAACAGAGAAGGGCACAAGCACATTAGTGATAAATGAAAAAACCTAGAATCACAGAATTGATTTGCTGCATTCACCCTGCTTTGGCCATTACATTGGCCAACCTTAACATGCAGCCCCCAACATCTTGCACTGCAGCACAAGCCACCGTTGCACCATCTTTGTTCCTTTCATGCAAACACTCACAATGCTCCAAGCTTTTTGTCAATGAAAATAGCTGGATTTAACTTAGGCTGGACAATGTTAACCATTATTTATCACTGAGACGCTTATGGTATTCATAAGGGACCAGGGTGCCAGTGGACTAGGAGATGTACAGAAAACAAAATGTTTGCTTTTTTAAGCTAAAAACAGCCCAATATTTCAAAGCTTAAAGGTGGTCATCAGAGTAGACAGGGAAGCTCCCCCTCACTCCATTGTGTCAGATACTACACAACTGGCCAGGTACATGGTGAGATTTTATCACCACCTCTGAAGCAGCCTGGGGAGTTCTATATTTTGCAGTATTTTATTTAGAATATATCACAGGATCATACTCCATTCATTAAACACCTTCTCAAGCACCAAAATAAATAAGAAACATTTCAAGTAAACACCACCAGTACTTTCACTGTGTACCTATAGATAATGTGCTTTTGGACACGAGTCCAGGACCAAAACTAGCTTTTGCCTGTCAGTAACTTGCACAAATGGGAAGAATGCATACTAATCTGCTTGGTTTTCTCGCTACAACCCTCTTGTTGCACCATGATCTTATTTACAACAGTCATTTTCCCCTTAGTCCCAAGTGAAAAGCAATTTTAAACCCAAAGACATACACACACACCCAGAAGCAACCCAAAATGGGCCTTGGCACAGTTACTTGTGAGGAACTGCATGACCCTGTGGCATGGCAGTGCTTGTAAGGACATCAAAATAGCCTTCCTTGTGGAATATTTATTAGCGTTACCCTTGCCTTGAGTAGGAACTAGAAAGGCTTCAGGCAGTGACGTAATAGACAACTTCAGTTCAGATTACAGAACTTTTTATTTTGTTGGAACATTCTTGCTGCTGAAAGCTATCAAGTACTCAGCAAGACATGCATCCCAACAATATTACAGTAGGGGACTATTTTTTCCTCTCTCCAGTGGAAAAATTAGTGTTGTGAAGCTCTGTGCTACATCAGGACTATTTATATCAACCCTAAACAAGTATGTAGGTGAAGCTAAGGCCTAAAATGGGAATGCACATCTTATCTACCTTTGAACATTTTACCCCTTCACTGACACTTAAGACACCCATGTGTCAAGAGAATATCAACTGAATTGAATGCAGTCAGTACACATCAGATTGCCCAGATATAGTTTAGCAGGGTGAGCAGCATGAGAAGGCTTATAGGAATGGGATGGCTGAACAGGAAAGAATACAAATTAACCAGCCCTTCTCTGTACCCCACTAGACCACGCAGGAGCTACCAAGGATACTGGATCCCCAGAAGCCTGCCCTTTCCATTCCACAAAGGCCAAGTTGTATGTTTGCCCCTGCCACTCCAGCTGCTTCTGGTCCTTGCTATCCCAACCAACAGACTCCTCTCCAGCTTTTCTGTTCCCTTTCCTTCCATTCATTATTCTCTGCATGCATTTGTTTCCCCAAACCCACTAGCCTCCTCCCCCATAAACAAACATGGAACTCAAGGGTTAGTAGTTGGCTTACCTCCCACCCTTTGGTTAGATGGTTTGCTCTTAGATGCAGGGTCTCAGACCACCTGGACAGCACCCAACATATTCCGAGTTGCTCTAATGCAAATCTGATGGCTGCTTAGCTTCCTGCTGCTACAAGAAGCAAATTAGCATACCTGCTAGTGGATAGAAGTCCACATCACAACAGCCACAACTATTGGCACCAACTGGCAACCCTGTGAAGTGAGCTTTCAAATGAAAATAATGAATAGGCTAGTCAACTCCTGTCTCATCTTGAGAGACAAGGAGTCAGACTAGGATAGAGACATGTTGCTTGGGGAGCTTCAGTTTGCACAACAAACAAGGAATCCTGTGGTACTTTTAAAGACTAAAATTTATCTATCTCATGAGCTTTCATGGGAGAAAATCCCACTTTGTCAGATGCATGAACATGGGGAACTTACAAAACAGGAATGAAATAAATGCAGGAAAGTTTAAGTCATGGGATCTGGTCAGAAGCATCTGATTAAGTGGGATTTCCTCTCATGAAAGCTCATGTGATAAATAAATTTGTTAGTCTTTAAAAGTGCCACCAGACTTCTTGTTTGTTTTGCTGGACTAGACTAAGACGGGTACCTCTTTTGAACTCAACTTACACAGTTCACACTTATGTTCCCTTTAAATATTGGTCTGCAGCACTGTCAGTCCAGCAGATTTCCCTGTCAGTAGGTACCCTTTAAGTATACAGAGGTTTTGTTTTAAGAATTTCTCACTTCAGTCTGCTTCCCCAGTACCTTGCTACTACTAGACCTACAACACCCAGCTATTTAGAAATAGCCCTTGTTTAAAATGGCAGCCCACAATGGCATTTTCTGCATATTACTAAGAAATCAATCCATGAAATTACAGTACTTTGGCACCAGGGCAAATGTAACTTGGCTCCCAGCTCCAGTGAAGCCTTTTATAAAGGCTTCTATTCTATGCACTGCACGAAAGACGCACAAGATTTGGGGCACCCACAAGTAGTTCTATTAGAAGAGTGCACAGTTTTTAAACTAACACAAAATCATGGAGTTCAGGGTTTAAGGAGTCCATTCCTGCCTGACCACCTTAGGTATTTGTGGTTAAATCTGGCAGCCTCTCTGAAACGAAACACACACGCTTACATTTTCAGTGCAAGCCTGCAGTCTGTAACTGCATACCACTTTGGGAATGGGGAATTAGGGCAAGCGTAACTGCATAATTAGACTAACACACAATCAAGCTTTTCATTTAAACATTACTTGAAAAAACCCTTTCTGCTCCCCTGAGCTACATGCCACCTTAAAATCAAATGCTTGGGAAGGAACTGTGGAAGACAATAACACTGTTGATGAGATTTCACTTCTAAGTCACCTTGTCACAATACTACATATCACAAAATATTGTGGCATGTTGCACAGTGACTCTGTTGTACTCCATAACACTCCTGTGCAAAAATCAAAGCCAACTCACGTCAGTGCTATATTAGGAAGGTAGCAGATTGTGACTGACTACTTTTGGCTTGTTTCTTTATGTACCAAAAAGATTAGTGTTTTGTATGTCTGAATTCCTACAGACAGTGAATTCTATGAGTTCCAAAGGGGCAGCTGTGTTAGTCTAGTAAAGCAAAAAAAAGCAAGGAGTCTTGTGGCATTTAAAGACTAACAGATTTATCGCATGAGCTTTCATGGGAGAAAATCCTACTTCATCAGAAGCTTTGAAGAGGGGGCCCTCTTCAAAACTTCTGACGAAGTGGGTTTTTCCTCCCACAAAAACTCATGCGATAAATAAATCTGTTAGTCTTTAAGTGCCACAAGACTCCTAGCTTTTTTTTAATTCTGAGTGTTACAATGCAATGGCTTTTAAAAAAGGGTTTATGAAATTGACTCTTCCCAGCTTCTTCTCCATTGAATGTATTGTCTTAAGTATGTAATAAGTTGTACGAAACTTTGCTATGGGATATATTAAGTCTCTATTGAGATTGGTAGGTGTTAATTTATCCGCTAATCACTGTAAATGTAAGCATAAGCCGCATATAAAACAAAAGATGTGTAACTGCACCTAGGGGTTTCTGAGTATTGTTTTGCACAGGTGTGGGGGAAGGAAAAGAATACAGAAAACAAGGACCGACAGCCTCAGGGAGTGTGGTGGCTGACCCTGGATGAAACCTGAGGCTGCTGGATCTGGAGTGCAGGCTAAAAAAGTGCTCCTGCTACTGAGAGACAAAGCAGCTGTCTTCTGCTCTTTGATACCTCCTGCATTCAGAAAAACAAGACTTCATACATAATCTTGCAAACAAGTATGATTGCTTCAAAGAAAATGCTATACTGTCAGTTTCTCTTTCCAGAAGGAATATCCTCAGTGCCATAAACTTTGACTAGCTGCTTGGACTGAAAGGGGGCAACAGTAGCATCTCTCCTGTACTCTTAACTTAAGGCAACAAAACAAACAATTTCAAGATCTATCAACAGTTCAAGAAGGTGAACAAAGTGTTCTTAAAACTGCAAGTCCGTCTTTGTGCCTAAAATGAGGTATTTTAAATACCTAAATTGTTTGTGTACTAGGCAATTTATCCCAACAAAAGACTCGTGTCCCCAGAGAGTGAAGACTGCAGGACTTTAAAATAACTTCCAGCAATTAAAACATTGTGAACCCATGAAAATGCAGGAGAGTGTTAATTTGGGGGTTTTATAAGCCATGGGATTTTATAAGCTTTCTAACCCTTTATTAGAACAAAAAGTAATGAAAACTTGTCAAGTAAAGAGTCTTTCCCCTGGAGCATCTACTACTCACAAACCACTGTGTAGTGCTAATACAAGGAAGAAAGTAAATCAATGGAAAAAATGAAACTGATCAACTTAGTTTCCCCATCCGGAGCAAAGTAAAAGAACACAAACTAATGAAAAGTATAGAAACTGCCAACTGGAAGTCACTTCAGGCTAGACTAACTTTTTAAATATCTTGTTACTATAACATGTAAATAGACCTGAAGTGAAAGATCACAGGGAAAAAAAAAAAATCATTATTTTAAATTTCTTTTAAAGGAAACAGACAGCACCTTCTGTCTAGCCAATTTTACGGTTTGGCCTGACCAGTCAGGTTTTTTTTTTTTGTGTGTGAGCCTCTCATGCAAGGGGGGGAATGGGTGGGTTTAAAAATAAAAAAATGACTGCAAAATCATTAAATTCAGCTGGAGAATTCAGTGCAGGCAGGTGTGAAGCTTGAAACAACTCAGCCTCTTTTTAAAAATTGATTAGCTGTTAAATAGATATTTAAAGAATAAATCAAATTCAAATTTTAGTTTTACAATAATTCAGTAACTGTTTTAAACTTGGCATCATACAAATAAATTTTCTAGAGAAAGCACCAATAATGCAAGTAATGACATCTCCATGAAACTTAACCTTTTTCTTAATCAAAACCCTGAAACTTTCAGAGTTCTCCTGCAAAATACTGCTACATATAAAGAGTTCAGTCTTGCAACCTTTACTTAAGTCTACCTTACTTACTCAAAGGTCCCACTCAAGTTAATGAGACTGGCCTACTTAGTTGACTAAAGCCTACAGGATCGTGACTGAAGAAAGTCATGTATGTAGAATTCCCCCCACCCCCTTTTTTTTAAATACTATTTTCAAAGGCAAGCCCACTTCAGCAAAATAAGAGTGCTAGTAACTACAGACAGGGGTAATGCATGTAATTCTAATTTTCTTTAACAGTGGTTATATAAATATTAGCCATAGCCTGTCAAAAATTACAGGGAAAAAGCATTTCCCCTCCCCGTTGCCAGACGGGGACAGAGCCACCACATGCCCAATGGCCAGGCCAGGCCGCACCTTTGGGCTCTGACAGCTGCATGTGGCCGGGACGCTGGGCAGGGGAGTGGAGGGGACACCCCTGCTGTGGAACCTGCATACCTCGTGCCATGTCCGGAGCATGGCAACCCCTGGGCGGCATCCCCACCCCCTTATGACTGCTCCCCAAACCCCCGTGCCCCTCACCTGCCCAGCACAGCGGGAGATGGTAATGTGCGAATGTGCAGGGCAGGCAGCACTACCAGGAGAGTAGAGAGGAGCCTGCCCTGTGCATACACAAACTACACTTCAGAGCACACATGCATGCAGCAAATTAGTACAGTAGCACATCACAGGGTCCCAATTCAGTTAGGGACTTCAAAACATAAGAAGTCCTATTGACTTCAAAGGGACCACACCTGTACTTACTGAATCATAGCCTAGGAGAAGTAAGTCCCTCTTCTTTTTTAAAGCTGAGACACTATACAACCCAGCATGTCTGTTCCAGCACAGGACTCTTAACAGTCCCTTCGTAAGGCCTTCACTTTCAGATTCTATAAACAGCTTTTTATGCAGGGTTCATAGATTAGAAAACTTTAGAGGTTAAGTCAATTACACCAAAACAAACCAGAAGAGAGGGTGAATCTGAAATACACAGAGATAGATTCCACAAGGGCAACTGGAACTCAGTTTTCATCCACCTCATCTACTGGTAGCCAGACATGCCAGTACTGTGCATCCATGGGTCCCTTCTCCCAGCCAATGATGCCAAAGGGGCATTGCAAGAGTGGTACAGTACAGCTGCTTTTCCAAACCATGGGACACTTGCAACACTGTACCATGATGTTGGTTTGGAAAGGCAGCCATCAATTAACCTTGTGATTTTTCTAACTTAAGTCTCTAACTTCTGACTCACTCTTTCCCAGAGTTAAAGACATGTGCTGAGGGGCAGAGAAGATATCATGCAGTCTCCCAAAGGTGCCCCATCTGACCAAGATAAATACCACTTTGACAGAACCAGGAGGTATACCAATCCAGAACTTCAACTACAATTGTGACAGTTAAAAAAGAGAGGACCTCAAAGAGGGTAAAAAATAAATGGGGGGGTGTGTGGATGGGACACTAAGGCAAGAAGGAGTTTCTCAGGAATCTCAGCAAGAACCATCCTTCACTCCACACTAGTAAAGTGTTCTCTTTAGGTCAGAGCAAGCCACTTCAGAAATCTTAGTAAGCTCAGAGTCAAGATAACATGCACCATGCTACTGAAATCCATATCCATTTAGCCAAACTAGTGTACTTTATCATAAACATTGCATATGAGAACACTGAAAGCAAAAAAAACTTACCGCCTTTCTCCATTATGTTCAAACTTTATCCTTACATCATTCTGACAAAGAGAGATGAAATAGATTAGTCTACTATCAAATTCCTAAGCGCATTTCATAAGTTACATATATGCATATAATGAGCAGCTGTGACAAATTATGAATTTCTTCTTGCTCAGTGTTTAATATATTGCAGTTTAAGTCTCTCCTCTCTTTACTGGAAAATTTAGGCTTTTCCTGGTCCTATTTAGGCTGTTCCTTATACATGTTTTCACGTATTTGACATCAAGTAATGAAGCCTGTCTTTTGACAGCATCCATCAGATCACAAGATTATCAGTCTATTCTGCTTCACTAATTGATGGGATCATTGAAGCACCATTTTGCTGGCCCCTTCTTCTCATCCCATTCCACACAAGCAGAAGCTCTTTTCATCTAGGATCTTCCATTCCAATATCATCCCTGCAGACCAGAAATTTATAAGCACCATTAATCCTGTAACATCTCAAACTTACTATTGCATGGCTCATGTAAAATGAGATATATATCTGGAGCAAGAAGCCAACTCAGGTGGATGCGAGGCTGTTCTGCACCCACAGGAACACAAAACAGTTAGGAATGTATCAGACTCAATCTGCAATTGACATGTTAGCTTAGTTACCTAGGACAAAGGTGTTTTTTTAAACACACTCATGGAGGGGGGCATAGCTAGAATGTAAACTTTGGCATGTTGACTGGCATAGCAATAAGGATATATGTATTCTATTTTTTCCTCTTCCATCACTATACACAGGAAGACTAGAGCACATAAGGTGAGGATTTCATAAGTGTAATATGTGGGGGCATGTGTGGAGAGCACAAGGGGGGGAGGGTCTAACAAGGGAATGAAACACCCAGAGGAGTTAAGGATGGGAAGTAGTCACACGGGAGGAAAGCGCATGAGATGGTTATGAGGATGTTAAAGAAAATGGGGATGGGGGTGGGGAGTTGGGAGAGAAGGAACAGAAAAAAGGTGGCATTTATGTGCCCATGCACCAGGAAGGAAGGGCGAGCAAGAGCGAACGTGCTGATTTTGTCCAGTACCCACTAATGCATGGAGCTAGCATACGGCCACAGAACTTTTAAGAGCAGAGACAGACATAGGAGTCAAGTAACCAAAACATGAGACCTCCTCACAGAAGTATGGCATTGCTCTCCTCAGATCCACCTGAACTAACAGAACTGCAGCAAACAAACTAGCTGGGAAGAGATCACGACTGGCTGTTCTCCCATCACTATGGTACTTGGGGAGACGAGTACTATTGAACAGGGTCTAGAGTCTACAGTTATTATTAGATCCCGAGAGAGAATGTCTACATTGCTGTTTAGTTCCACAGTGTAAGCCAAATCAACTGAGCCAGGCTTTGAGACTTGCTACTACAAGGTTTTCTTTTGAAGTGCAGATGTCCTGTCTGATACTTCATTCTGTGCTAATAATGTACGTGCTCTAAAGATGGAAGAGGAATGACCTTTTTATTGATAAATAGACATCATATCCCCGCCTGAAGATAAACACAGCTTCTATTATGAAGTCACAACCAATACTTTAATACAAGTAATTTGTATGCCATCATTTAAAGCACAGAACATTTGCCATCCATATTATCCAGGGTTTTACTGAAGTGTCCACCTCTGCACTAAGCCTGTGTTTCCCAACCGGTGTGCTGTCAGGTCTGAGCAAGTGTGCCACAAAATTTTTTGAAAAACTACTCAAAGAGTTCTGGATTGGCTCATTGGTTCATGAATTCATATGGAAACTATATGATGGTGTGCCTCAAATTAAATAAAGGTAGCAAGGTGTGCCATGGCAGAGAAAATGTTGGGAACCATGGCACTAAGCTGTAAACTTAGAGGATGCTAGAGAGCACAGAGTGAAAGTATTGCATATTTAACCACTAGAGACCAAATTTCAAATCCCAATTTAGATCACCAGGATAAAAATATAAGGAAAAATCTCCTCTGGTAAGTCATTATAATTTCTGCTGCACAACTCTGATCAAGTCTATCCTGATGGTGGCAAATTCACCACTGTCAGTTTGATCACTGACCACTCAGTTGAATCAGAATTCAACTCAATAACTCTAACCTTGTAAAAAGACAGCGCTGAGTCAAAGGGATGGCACTGCCCTTCAGCTCAGTGCAGTGGAGCTATGGAGGTAAGTTGGCTTACGAAGTTGAAGGGAGATATGCACATTACTTTATATAGCTTGTAGATCTTCCTTTGAATGCCACTGAAAACAGCAGCAAGTGTAAACCAGACTGAAGTGATTAAAGTGAATGAAGCCATCTGAGAAAGGCTTAAAGCCAACAGGCAATCATACAACTAAATTTTTAAGTGGCCAAGAAATGTTCTTTAAGGCAGAAGAATATTTGGCAGATCCAGTGGTCAAAAATGCAATTCACTAGAACCCATGCATTCATTGTCAGTACACAGTAGTCCTGTGAAAAAGTCCAACAGGTACATACTTGTTCATGACAAATGGGCTTCCTGACCAGAGGAACAGTGATCAGCCGCCAAAGTAATTTACACAGAACTTTCCTAACAATGCTTGCTCAGATGCTGGTAGTATGATGGGGTGCACTCCCTACAGAGGCCCTACTGGAGCTAAACTGGGCTACAAACTGGACTGTTGCCTGGAGGCAACTCAGAGAGAACTTCACCTATGAGGGACAGGTGAGGGATTCTACAGGGAGATGGAAGCAGAGGGAGTGGCTGGGAAAGGCTACAGTCACTCCCTGATAAGAGGAAAGTGTGCTGGAGCTTCCACTGAGTTGCCTTAAGTTACTCTGCGGAAGGAAGGAATGAAGAGACTGGCAAACCCAAAGGAGTGGCGAAAGTTAGCAGGTATGGAAGTGGCTCAGAGAAACAAAACCAAGTGCAATGAACAGACTTTGGCTGCTATGTAGAGGGTCCCTGAGTGGGAATAAAGAGCAGAGGGTGGGTCCTGTGGGGGTGGCAGAGTGAGCCAGAGAAACAGAAGAATGCCCGAGATTTCTGGAGAGCAGAAACCTTTGTATATCCCCCACCCTCAGAAGGCAAAATCATAATAGGACCTGGCTGGAGAGCTGAGTCACAAAGACGACAACTGCTGATCCTGAGAGCAAGAGAGGGGCTACAAAGGAGAAACTGATGGTGTATCTTCTGGAAGGAGCAGACCTGACCCAGCTAATCCCCAAGCCACCAGGAGGCAGCACCATCCAAGCAGCATGTAAAATAGCTCACGATAGGGAAAGATAAATTTTATGCAAAAGGACATCAAAATGGGAGAGCTGTGAAATTTTTATCCAGTTCTGCAGCTAGCCAAGGAAAAGGAGGGCAGAAACAGTGAAGCAATGACAGGTTATTAATAAGGGTATTTAAGATGAAATTAAGGCAGATGATACTTATGGGGAAAGTCAGTGACAGCTTCCTGATAAGATGTATTAAGCCACACAGCTGTGTCTCCCAAGAAAGGACGGAAGCCCCATCATTAGGAATATCTAAAATTAGACTAACCAAAGCACTGGAGAAGGTCCTGGAGGGCTGTGGTTGCCAACTTTTTCAGTAACAGGGCACACTTCAATGAGACAAATGATTCCACAGCACATTCACTTTTCTCAGCTGAACTGATTGCTCATGAACATCACTTACTTACATTTACTATAGTCACGGTGTTAGAGAGGTTTGCAACATAGTTCCTACAAGCTAAAGAAGGATTAAATGCATTAATGTTTCAAATCCACCAGAAAAAAGTGTCATCTCAATTTTGTCCTTTGGCCACCTGTGCTTAGAATGCTCACGTTTGAGAAGCAAAAGACCAATAGCTTTATTTGATGATTAATTTTCACAAAAGTCTTAGGCATTGTAATTGGTTGGACAGAATATTGTTTAAGATGAAAAGTGGTTGTTTTACATTGATTTTCATTACTTTTGTACAAAATTTCATGGCACATTTGGACAGCTCTCACGGCACACTCACTGAAAACTACTGCTGTAGGAGACAGTCGCTCACTTGCCCCTGGAAAGTACTAGTGAAGCTAAAGGTCCTTCCGAGCTTTAAGGTCTATGATTATTATTTGTCTATTGTGCACATTTAAACCTGTAACTAAGGGATTTTCAAAGGAACACAGGTAGTCTGGCATCTAACTGCCATTTTTACCCTTGAAAGTTTCTCCCTTGATCTTCGACAGATGAAAATGACTGTGGATTTTTAATAGATTAAGAAGTAAGGCACCCAACAGCCTTAGGTTCCTTTGAAAAAAAAAATCTCAGTCTCAACGCACTAACTACATGCTAAATTCCAAAGGAGTAGCTGTGTTAGTCTAGTTCAGCAAAACAAGCAAGGAGTCCTGCTGTACTAAAAAGACTAACGCTGTCTTCCCTCACAATTGATGTCTTTCAAAAAAAAAGATCTGGCTCAAAAATCCCACTCCTCGGCCTCAAGGATCAATGAAAGAAAGCACCTTTAATTTTGTATTTTAGTGTTCCAAATCTGTGCTGGAATACCAAAGTGATCAGTCACATACAAAATCCAAGACATTTGTGTTTAAACCATTGAGTCTTCAGACTAAGCTGGTAAGAACTTTGCATAACTCCATCTGTGGGAATTTGTCTGGAGTTCAAATCCTGCCAGAACAGATTACACATAGGCAGGGTACAGAGAAAGGGACAGTCAGGTGGTCTGCAACATGCCTGCAGCTGAGTTTGAAGCTACATTAAGATATGAGCATTTTCCAAAACTACTGATTTCTCCTCCAAGCAGCATTAGTTGGTATGATAATTTCAAAGACTTCCATCCCACACTCTCACTTGGCCAAAAGTAATTGACTTTTGACAGTCTTTAGGATGCTGAGGACTTCATCAGAACATCTGTTCATTTTTATAAGGAAGAAAATTTTAAAAGATTTCTGCCAAAGCGTAAAATGTTCAAGTGCTTAACTATTTAGGTGCCCAAATCTCATTTCAAAAGTAACAGCTCCTAAATCCCATCAGCTCTTATGTGCCTATATCACTTTTTAAAATAGGACTTAGGGTATGTCTATACAGATGGCAGCAAAATCACTGCCCTCAGTATGATTTTCCAGGCACAATTCAGCAGTGAGTATGAACCCACTGAATTGTTCCAGAAATCACTTCAGCAACTCCAGCCCCAGAACTGGAGTTGCTGAAAGCCGATCACAAGGCATTTGTGATTGGCTTCCCCTAGGATGTATCAATGGCTTAGAAAGCTGTCAGCAGATACACAAGGTGTTTCATATGCCTCGCATATCTGCCATCGACTGCTGCCAAAAAGCCCTGTAAGTATAGACTAGGTCTGAGGCTCCTAAGTTACTTAAGTGCTACTGAGTATGTTAACTTCTGATCTAGGTCCTTCTTCGTTATTCCCTCTTAATTACATTATATTGCATCTGCAAACTATTTTCTTCTTAACAGCAGCGGTTTGCCAAAACTGTAACTGCTGTGGAGACAGAAAGACCCTAGTCTTCTGATCTCTGATGCAAGTGGAGACAAACAACAGGTAAAAACAAGAGAAACTGAGCACTAACTCTGAGGAATAAGAAGAGTCAAGTCTATATCCTCCAATTAAGCTTGAAGAATAGATGCAACGTAATAAACAAGACAGTAAAGGACGTTAAAACGTCCACTCAAAAGAAATGAATGTTTTAATGAATAGATTTGAATATCATATTATGAAAAAGTGGAGCAGCTGGCTCCAGGCTGAGAAGGAGAATTGGAGGCTCCTACCTGCTCCAAGGCCCACTTGTATCCATATGGACACTGCTCCCCAACCCAATATTGGACCCACTCCAGCCCTGCTACATCACACTCTTGCCTTTGCACTGCCAGGCATGTGGGAGTTTGAGAGATCAGAGCCCTAACAATAATTCCATTGAGAGGGCACTAGGCACATCTCCACTCCCCCACCCTCGCAGTTCTGATGCCCATGGGCTGGTCACCACTGGATAAAAAAGCCTATCACTGCTCTCCATTTATGAAGTCATTTCCTATATTATGCCTTTAGCTCTAAAGGATAGGCTTCTACTAGAGCTAAAAGACCTAGAGTTTTAGCCCTACCTATAACTTACGGTAGGGATAGTTTTACACCAGACACTGAGATGTAGCTTCCCTGGGATGGCAGCTGAATAGACAGTCAACAGAAACACTGCACAAAAGTGCATGAAAGTAAAGACTGCCACTGAATGGAGTTTTAAGAATTGGATTGCTTTATCCATTTGCCCTAAGGGTTCCTCAGAATGTACACGATGAACAAATCCTTTCTTTGTACGTCAGTATCATCTGTTCAACACCTTCCTGATCATTGTGGGGGATTTAGGGTCCTTTCCTGACACACCTAGCTCCTCATTAAGGTTGAGATGAAGATCTCAGAATTTATCTAAGTTTCAGTAAAACTATATGAAAGTCTTGTTGGAAGCTAAACTACACATGTATGGACAATCAGTGGCAGTATGGCAAATACTGAAAAAGAGCTGTATTCCTGGCAATTTCCTATCATCATTGGCAATATGACCCAACAGTAGAGGAGTTCTGGACATCCCAACAGAGATAGGATACAAGACAGAAAAAGCAGACTCTTCACTCAAGACAACATTTCCCCAGAAATATAAACTAGCTTGGACAGTAGTTTAGTTAAGAAACTCATATCTACTACTTATGAGGGCAATGGATGAAACCAGTGTTTCCTCAACCTGGACAGCAGGCCTCCTGCAGAGATACTATATTAAACTGTGGGTTGGAGGTGTGTTCCACAAGCAGAGGAGGAGATTCTCAGTGGGGTTAAAATAAGATGAGCCCAGATCGTGTATGATTCTCTGTAAATACATGCTGCTATGGATGAAGGACTGAGTAGTTTCTTGAAATCCATTCTCCCTGTTCTGGTGAACATTCCACAAGGGATGGGATAGGACTACAGGCTCAAAAAGCAACTCACCGGCTCAAGCCATCTATGTTCTCACAACAAACAGCTCAGTTCTAAAGATCTTCCTATAGACTCCCCACCTTATGGCACACATTGCATTCTGATGAGCAATGGAACAAGGAGGGGGGGAATGAAAAGACAAAAAAAAAAAAAAGAGGGAAAATATATGCATTAGGAGACAGAATGGAGACAAAGGAGTAGGAAAAGAAACAGACATAGCACTATGATATGGTGAAGCTCAGAGATCCTGGGAAGGGGCAATCGACCAACCATAAGGGAGGCTCAGACAAAAAGCTGACTACCACTGGTCAAAGCACTGGCTTGAGAGGGGCACAGTTCATTAAGACACTGCACAACCCATCTTGATACCTACATTCCAAGTCAGGGGCAGATTACTGCATGGGCCAATGGGCCCACGCTTAGGGGCCCAGCACAGTGTGAGGGCCCCTCCGCTTTGCCGGCAGCCTGGCCCAGGGAAGGGGAGTGGAGCTGGCTGGCCTGAGCTCCCACCTTGCCTCACATCAGCCAATCTGCCCTCAGGGGCAAGGTGAGACAGAGCTCTTCCATTCTCACCCTGCCCTTGAGCTGGCCACTCTACCCTCAAGGGCAAGGCTGGCCAATTGCAGCCTGGCCAGTCAGCCCCAGGAAAAGGGGAGAAGAGGGCAGGGCTGACTGCCGCATGAGCAGTACAGGCTCCAGTGCAGCTCAAAGCCACACCAGAAGCTGCATCACACACAGCAGTCAGCCCCGCCTCCCCCTGGGCTGACCAGCCAAGCTGTGGCTGGCCTCTGGTCCCAAACGCTGCCCCCCACCCCACCCAGAGCTGGTCCACTGGTGGGGCAGAAGGCACCCCAGTGCGGGGGGGTGGCACTGGTGGGGAGGCCCAGGGGCCTGCAGCCCCTGATCTGCCACTGTTCCCAGTCCTAACCCTTTCCTCAGCAGAGTGCTAGTTGTGCATAATGGGGCAACAACTTTGCAAGACAGACAAATCAGGAACCACACCAGATTCATTCTCACTTGCTGAATAAGACAGAATTTGATCCTTGCCTCCACAGAAATGATCAAGAACTAACTCTTACCCCACTGAGCACCCTTTGAGAAATACTACACGAAAAATAGACTAATCAATTTTATGACTGCCAGTCTCACTGTGTCCACCTAAGAAATAATGGGTGTTGAACAACATCTGAGAGCCTACCCAACCAGCACTGAACTCTGTCCTGCTGGTGTGAAATTAGAGTTCAATATCCATTTACCAAAGTACAGTCATCCCTCATTGTACCAAATGTGGTTGATTACACAATTTATCAAAGTCAACCACACTCAGCTGCAATGGGTGTTGAACATGCCCCATGAGGCAATACATCCAATACAGACAGTGGTCAGGGGGAGGAAGCAACTAGATGTACACAACAGCCTCAAAGCTTAAACTGGGACCACTCCTCTAAAGCCATCTGATCTTTAGTCTTTTAGCCCAGGTGATTTGATTTAATTCTCTGAAAACGGACATTTGCACATTCAAATACTGGACAGTATTGCTGATTTTGCACTGAAATGGTTCACCGAACTTGCACAGAGTACACTTTGAGTTTCTAGTTAATCTGGTCTTCAAGACCAAATGTACTCAGCCTTATCGGAGACTGATTACAATATTTATTTAAAAAAAACAAAACTGCAGGATTCTTCCCTATAAAACAATCCCCAGAGCTTTGTCTAGATTAAATAACTCAAGTAACCCAGCTTCCACCACTTTCCCAGCCACAAGATGAAAGCATTAGAAAAAAACCTTCCCCATCTTACCGTACCTGCTTAAATTATCTCTGTAAAGGTCACGTGGAATGAACATGCTCTTAATTTATAACTGTTTATATTGAAATGGAAGTCAGTTTTCTTACCGGAATTTTTTTTTCTTCTACTGCACAGGCACACTGGTTTGTTATCATAGGGTTGCTCAGGAGGGATGGACTGCTTGCATTGTGTTTTTTCTTAAAAGAAAAAATATAATGTTTATAAAAATAAAAAATGTGAACCATGCAAGCTAAAACAAGAAAGCCACATGGTAGAATTTTCAGCCAATCGACCCAAATAATATCTTTCTATTCACACCTGGGGGAGGCAGATTTACTGAGTTGCTCTGAACACTCAACAAAACATTGCCTACTGCAGCCCAAAAGAAGGAATAAAATAACCAGAAGTGAACCTAAGCCAAAAACTAACCCAAATGAGGGGAGCTGAAAGCCATGCAGTAGGCAAATCCTTTTGCAAGGCCAGAACTTGCATAAAATACTGGTGTGTGTTACAGGTGAAACACATTAACCCACTGCCATTACTTTAATCCCTTGTGCCAGGACAGAATTTTCAATCTCCATTAAAAAAAAATCCTTTACTTGTTTGTTAGAGTGAGCTGTGTCTTTATTCTTCATGGTATCAAAGCCAGACAGCCTGTGACGTCGGCCCATTTGGAGTGCGACCAGGTCCTTCATGATGGAGTTCAAGGCCTCCTGTTCATCTGCAATTGATAAGAGATAAGTTGTTTTGGTAAATTTCAGTTTGGGAACTTTCAGAAATTCAAGTGCACAGAATACATCTTCATCCACAGTCACTAACACCCCCAATATCTCTATGAAGTGGACATGCATTAACCTCATTTCTGAGCTCAGTAAATGGAATCTTCGAGAGCTGTTCAATGGCACAAAGCAAGTCAGATCAAAGTCAAAATTAGAATATGGGAGTTCCTGGCTCCTGGGACTACATTCACCCCAACTGGACAGTATTTAAAAGTTGCATCATCTGTCAAAGTTTGATAGAGGATGGATCAGTTACTTAGAAGGGCCAGTTGTAGGTCTTTTGCTGCCATAGGACATCTGCCAAGCATCTGTCCCTTCCAACTTCATATTCTGCTATCCCAGAAAACCTCCTCTGCTTGATGATAGAGATAGTCCTGCATAACAGCAAGAAAGGAATCATCCAACTAATTCATTTGAACTGGTTATCAAATATTTGTGCTGACCGTCCAGGGCACTTCTCCCGATATTCCTTAAGCCACCAGCAGCAGTGAGAAGGCCACTGACTACTTGCAAACATAACCCAACAACTGCAGCTTAATATCTTCAACAAAGCAAGTGAAATCCATGACTAGGATACCAGCAACTAATTATGTCATTTATATTCATTAAGTGCCCAAAAGCTCTAATTGGTACTGAGGTTCATTGTGCTAGATACAGCACAGAAGGAGTAGATATGGTCTCTGCCTGGAACAGCTAGCCATTTATGAAATCAGAAGCCAGGGGAATCTACTTCCAAAACTGTGCAGGTAAAGCAAGAAGTGAAGCAACAACATTAAGAACTCTGGTATTTTATTATACATTGTAATTACTTACATGAATAAACTGGACTCTGCAGTGCTCCCCATCACAACTACAAGGGGCCCTGCTTTCCAGTCAAAGTGAGATGGCAAGATTTCTATTGCCATTCCTCCCTAACAGGTCAAACACCACACTGGTTCTGTCTGCACACTTCAGTCTCAGTTCTCAGCTTGGCAAGCATGTCACCGCCTTCACTCTGATGCCTGGACTCATTCTTTGATACAACTGTGGAAGTTGATTAACGTAAATCCCAGTGTATGTCAGAAATACAACTGATTCAAAGGTCCCAGGTACCCTTATCTTAATTACAAATTGGTTTAAGTTTATGGTGTGCACAGGATCTCACTATGCCCCTTAAGGAAGTCAATAGCCTGGGATTGTCTCAGGCTTTAATCCAACTACAGGCACACAATCATTGCTGATGCAACAAATTTTAACTGTAATGTTTGCAACCAATGAGGTAATTTGGTCATATTCGTAACACAGATGAGTACAAAAAGAGAAAGTTAAGATAGGAGCTTATAAAGCACAACATGCTCCACCCAGTTATAGCCAAGCCAATATATATGGAGGCTGTTAAACTATATCAACTAAATTCCATTTTCATTTAACTATAACAGTCCCGGGGGTGGGGTGAAGATCAGATCTTTTGGATTAAAAATTCCCATGTAATTAATACAGGGTAATCTTCCAGAGCCTGTCTCAATTTAGGACTGAGGTGAAGGGGCAGGGAAGTCCAGAACTGGCATAAAAAAAACATGATGCAGAATTAGACACATGCTTAGACTACGGTCCATGCCATGTTATTTACTGAAATCAGTCACTTGCTTTCAACAATTCACTTACTCTATATAGAAAAAAAAAAAAATCAGTTGGTATAAGGCATGTGAACTTTTGCTCAAACTAGTTATTGGCTCAGTGGCTTCATTTCTGAACCATTATACATTTTGAGCAGCAAAGCAACATCATACATTATCAGTTATAAAATCCCGTCATTGGTACCTGTGTACACAATATATTCTTGGACTGTTGTACGTATACCTTATCAATACACAATGGTTTTTCACCCCAGGTGCTTGCTTCCTTAGCAGACATTGTATTCAGTTAAATCTCTAACAGCAGTGTAATCTGGTCATATAATCTGAACCAAAGATGAACTTTCTGAACAAATGGAAAAGAATGTGTTGTGCTCTATGGAGTCTTGCAGGAATTTGCTGGTCTGGGGTAGAAAATTGAGGAAAGAAGGGGCAGGCTGGATGAAGGAAAACCTACTGACATTAATGTTTTATACCACCACCATATGAAACAGACAAGCTTACCAAGTTTTTCTATTCAATTTCTGTCAAACTTGAGATCACAATGTCTTAGATGTGCACAGCTTGATATTTAATTTGCACTCCTTCTTAAGGTACTTAGAAGCTGTCAATGTATAGTGTGGTTAAACTGAAATTTACAGTTCTCTGGGGCTAATTTTTAAAAAAAATAATAAAATCTAAGTTAAAAATAAAAAACAGTTAGAGAAAGTCATTGATTTCTTTTTTTGTTAAAAATAAAAAAACAAGTTAGATTTTTTAAAAAATCCATTCTGACTATGTTGTTCCTCTTGGATATTGATTTACATAGGTAAAAGCTTAACTGTTACAGTCTTAGAATCAACAGGAACATAAGACATTTCTCAACATTACTGTACAGCTGTTTCTCATCTACACATTTGGATGAAACCACTCATTTGATGAAGCAAAGAGTGCACATTTATTCCTCATGTTTCATGTTATACACTTGATCACACATTTATTTATGAGTTAGGTTACTTTTTTTTTTTTTATAAAAAGATGGTCACTAATAGCAAAATGAACAAGTTAGATTATTGTGCTCAAAGGAAGTGTGTGGGGGGATTAATTTACCAGACTTTTCCAAAAAACACAATGTAAACGATTATGGTTTCAAAGCAAGAGAGGGGAAATTACATACTAGAAAGCAGCATCTAAAAACCACAGCCAGGATCAGAGACTTATTGTGCTAGGCTCTGAAGAGACATACAGTTCCTGCCTCTGAAACCTTTTGTGGATTTCCAATAGCGCTGGTCTCTCTCTGCTCCAGCTGAAATTACTGGTAAACCTATTGAATTCAACAGGAACCACTCAGCCAATGTCAAAAAAGCCAGCAGAATGTTAAGAAGAAACAGGTTTAATAGAGATCAACAGTGTCAACTTGTGTTGCTCACTTGTCATGGGATGTTGTAAAGGACAAAAATATAACTGGGTTCAAAAGAGAACTAGGTAAATTCATAGAGAACAGGTCCATCAATGGTGCTAAGTCAAGATGGCAAAGGATGCAACCCTATGCTTCAGGTGTACCTAAACTTCCAACTGTCAAGCTCAGACTAAACAACAAACAGATGATGGATCACAAGCTGTCATTCTCTCAATGCCCTCTGAAGCACTGGCCCCAGCTATTGCTGAATGACAGGACACTGGGCTAGATGGACCATTGGTCTGACCTACTATGGCTACTCTCATGCCTCTTCAGCCCCCCTCAAGTGCATTAACCCACTTCCCACCATGTAGACTGGTCCTTAATGTGTCTCAATACAGGCTAAGACTGAAACATTGTCGTCTGTGCAAACGTTTAATTTTAATGCAACCATGAAGTTGAGACTTAAATCAAATTAAGCCAGAACTGTTCCATATGGTCTAAGTTAGGGGTCTCAAACTCAAATCACCATGAGGGCTACATGAGGACGAGTACGTTAGCCCGAGGGCTGCACCATGAAACCTTTTCACACAATGATATTGCAAATATCGGTAATGACAGTGTCACTGCAGGCCACAGGAAACAGCTTTAGGGGCTGCAGCTGGCCTGCGGGCCACATGTTTGAGACCCCTGGTCTAAGTGGTTTCTCTTTCCTTCCATATCGACTACAGAAATCTTTATTTTTCAGAACAAACAAGAGGTCCTGTAGCACTTTTAAAAACTATTCATTGCATAAGCTTTCATGGGTATAATCTGACTTCTTCAGATGTGATAAATAAATTTGTTAAAAGTATCACACTCCTTGTTTGTTTTGCTGAAATAGACCAACACCACTACCCCCTGAACCTTTATTTTCCAAGTTTTTTACATTTTGCTTCTGATGGCACTTTGTGAACAGCTAATTTGGTTGCTTCCCTTATACGACACATCATTCTACTCCTGTTAGAGCAGGTGTTTCAAACACCAAAGAGGAGAAAACATGGAAATTGCAAAATGGGATTGTAAAGCTACACAAAAACCTGAAAAACTGGGATAGCAGAAGAAGGTACAGTTATCAGTACAGAGGTGGCTAAGGCATACAAGTGAAAAACAAATACGAATTTTAAGATCTAGTATCAGTTTGCTGTGCATGCATACATGCACAGTAATACCATTATACCAACACTGACTATGGGCATCACGGTATAATGAAACATAAATCTTAAGCTGCTGTGTCTTAAGTTGCCTCCAATCCGGTGGCCTTTTTAAGGTGTACTGGGGAACTGGGCTGGGAAAGGAAATGTTTGTGTCTTGGATTTATCCACTGCCTTTATAACAAAAGTTAAAAATGTCAGTATCCTGACACCTTTGAGTCTAATTCTGCAATTTAAAAAAAGAGGTCGAGAGCACTCAGGCCCTTTCAAGTTCAGATAAAATGTTGTACTGTGGTTTTAACAACAGATTGTTTATTTTGATGTCCTTCACTGGCACATTAACACTCCAAAACTAAATAAGTGAGACTGCTAGAAACATACAGCCAAGTAGGTCATTGATTGACTTAATGTTCCCTAGTGCTGTAACATGATAGACTTTTTTTTTAATTAATTTTTGTGAGTTGGGAAATTTAGATCAGACACCAGACTCCATTTTTAAAGGAAAATGTCAAACACTTGATCTTAAATCATTTTCTATGAAAGCACAGCTTCAGTTAAGGCCTAACAGGCAACAGAAATAAAAATTTGAAAAGTTCTCTTTCCTCTATGTAGGTCAACAGGTATATATTTTAATATGACCAAGATTTCAGACCCTCAGCTTTCTTTTAAAAAAGAAAAGTATTTACAACACTATGAGTTTTATGGGACAATGCAGAAGTTATTACAAATGAAATCCAGGCAACTTTTGAAGAGCACTGAGGGACCCTGTTTTGCTAGGTCTCCAGCAGGTCTGGGAAACACAGTTCTGCTTTGTTCAGGAAAGATGTTTTCCAGGAAATGCTTTTCATGTTTTAAAAACTACACTCCAGGATGTCATAACATTGATAAAGGGGAATTGCTACTTACAGGGAAAGCTGTTTCTTCCATAAAGCATTGATTTCAGTTAGAACTCGCTCAGACCTATGTAATAAACCATGTCAGTGAACTTGCTATAGCAAGGATGAAAATTGTGATGGAGGGGGTTGGATTTTTGTTTGTTTTTTGTTTTTGAGGGGGGAATCACAAAATTCAATAAAGCACTGAAATATCTGCATGCTGCCAAAAAAACAGGAAGCCTGTAAACCCCTATAAACTAGTTGGTCACCAGCTCTCCCTTAATACCATGCAGAATAGTGCCTGCTGTTTACTTGCAAGAAAAATGAACGCTTTTGAAACATAGTGACAGTTGGTTAGTTTGACCCACTGACTGAGAAACCCATGGCAATTAATGAATTTTACAGTTAGAATTAGCAAAATACATCTTAACTTATGGTCCTTCAGTGCACTGTAGGCAGCTATTTTGGTAAAAATAACATAGTATTAGAAATACAAAACCAAACTTCATGTTCAGGTGCTGTTTTTACTTTAAGTCCGTATGGCACCTAGCACAAATGCCCCAATCCCTGATTCAGACCTCTGGGCATTATTGTATTATAATTACTAATGGTAGAGCACTGCATTAGAGAAGTTCTATGGTCATTTGTTATTCTCACTTTCAGAGGCTTACAGTATATCTTCACATTTCCCAGTGTCCTAGAAATTTGCAAGTCACTCGCCTCACAAATGTCATGAGCCAGAGTGTCTCAATGCTATTTGAAGGTGAGGGGGAGAGCCTCCCCCCACTTTAAATTCTAACAAACAGTTAAGAATTGAAAATTAGCTGTAAACGGCAGGTTTATTCCTTCCCCCTCCCCCATAATGCAACAGCCGCTGTCAATGCAGCAAAGCCTAAGAGCTCTGCTTACGGGTAAGTGTGTGAGCCAACGGAAGGAAATGACACAGGCAGGAAAAAAGCAGATTGAGGGAAAGACTCAACTGCAGCTGGGCCTGCAACGAGCATTTCAGTCTCAGCCTTGGACAAGCCATTCAGTCTCAACATAGCTCTCCCCACTGCTACTCATATATATATGCACATTTCTTCTTAACAAAAACAGTATCAGCTTCTTTGGCACTGCTGAAACGCTCTGTACAGGAATTAAATTCAGGGTTAATCCCCTACAAAACACAAATGAATCAGCTTCAAACACTTCACCTCCGTAAATGGAGTTACCTCAAATTGCAAAACTAATATCGCTTTGTTAACTATTCAACATGATATTAACTAAGGCTGTTTCAGGGAAATTTATGAAGAAAAATAGAGTCAGATGGAACAATGTAAAGAACACCACAGTATACCCTAAACTATCTAAACTTCTATCCAAAAGTGGGTCATGGGCCCTGGATGTCTACCATGCTGAAAATTCTCTTGATTATTTGAGTCAACTATCCAATCTCATTTTCTATCCTCAAAGCCCTCTAAATAATTATGGCTGTACCATAATTAGTGCTCTTCTGCTTGTAATTTAAAAGCAACTGTACAAAACTGGACTGCATTCATTAGACTGTGTCATCTCCCCTTTTCATTTTGCAATTTATGAGAGAACATACAAAAATTAGATTATGACAATTAGTGAGATTTTAGTGAAAGGCTAACCTTCATTCTCCCTAGTATTGTGTATTTAAAGACCTTCCAAGTTTCTTGTGACAGAGCACACCAGACTATCCTGCCTGCATTTCTAAACATGACTTAGTCATCGAGTTAAATGCATCAGTGCTTTAATTTTACAAGAATTAAACCAAATTCTACACATTTGTTTTAAGCACTGTTAGTGATGCTGCATTGATTTTAACATAAGAACTAATTATATGCAGGAGTCTAAATACCAAAACAGAGTTTAAGCAAACCAGATAACTTCAGGGGAAAAAAAAAATAAAATAAAAACTGCAGTTATTAACCTAACAGCCATGTTTATACGCTGGCAAAGAAAGTACTAAGTAAGGTCTAGTTTGCAACAGCTCTGTTTCAAACTAAAGGGAAACTAGGTAAACTCAGCAAATTTTGCAAGGCAGTTCCTTTTACAGTTATCCTAAAACATTAACTTTTCAGCTTCATTACTTGTCTAAAAATGTTATTGTGCAAATTAAGTAAAACAAGAGAGGATGGAATGAAAGCTCTGTGCTGGAGACTGAAGACTGATAGAATTCCCAGTTGCAATCAGTGCTGTGACCAAAATTTTCATATCCAAGCACCCAGAGTGAGACATCTAAATCCATATTTCAAAATAAGTGACCTAATTTACAGAGGTACTAAATTTCTCCATCTCCAATCAAAAGTCAGAAGTTTGTGGATGCTAAATCACCTTCCAGACGTGTCTAACTTTAAAAATTAGAGTTTCAAAATATAGCCCTATATTTTTATAATGTTACTGAAATACCCTCCAACCTCTTGTTCAAGTTTTTACAAATATTTTGCCTCAATCAATCAATTTTTTCTGGTTTAAAAAAAAAGTTACAAAATGTTTACATTCCTCAAACATCACTGTCAAGTACCAGCAAACAATAAGGGAACCACCATCACTCCTTCAAACTCTAAGCCCACTGATGGTGGAGCAAGAAGCTGTATTAGTTCCAACCATGTTCAAGGCTCGCTTTCCAGCAGAATTCAGTTTAGAAATGAGATAAGTGAAAGGGTACACCACAAAGATATAACAATAAACAACAGTGGGGTGATTTTGTTTACCCTCTCACAACACAAGAATGAAACTGAAAGTCAACCAATATCAAAGTAAGCAGAGGAAACAAACACCTAATTCCCCTGTGCAATTCACTATCACAAACATTGAGCCAAAGAGTCTGGGAGTGGGATTTTCTCCCACAAAAGCTCATGCAATAAATAAATCTGATAGTCTTTAAAAGGGACACAGAACTCCTTGTTTGTTTTGCTGAACTAGACTAACACAGCTACCCCTCCGGATCTTCAAAGAAAGGTTTATCCCTTGAAGCCTCTAGTGAGAGCATCCATTAACAAAGTAGACAGACAAAAGAATAAACTCATACACTTATGTTTAAGGCCATAAGACAACTACTTTCTATCCGGGAAGAGTTTACTAGAGTAATTCTGAACTAACCTTGTGATTTACCCTCTCTGCATTTATACATCCCCTTTCATACTGCAGCCCCCATTTCGTGTGTCTGATGAAGTGTGATCCTACCCACAAAAGCTCATCCGAAAAATAAACGTGTTAGTCTTTAAAAGTGCCACAGGTCCCCTTGTGTGTTTTGCCAAACCAGAATAACACAGCTACCCCCCCGGAACTGATCCTCTACCAACGTGATGACACAACTGACCACGCAGGGTCTTTGCGCCTCGCTCCCTGATTCACTATGGCCATTATGGAGCATTGCACCCCTCCGCAATAAACACCCCCCGTTGGGGTGGGGAGCGCCTGCACCCCGGCGTGGCTAGGCCTTTGGATCACTGGGCCCACTGCAAGTGCTGGAGGCCCAGCAGGACTCCCCAGTGCCAGGGGCCCGCGCTAAGCACGACGGCAGGGGGAGCCGTGCTAGGAGCAGCCCCAGGGCCAGGCACGGGCGCGAGCCCGCAGCTCCCACTCCCCGCGCGGCAGGGGCGCCGCAGCGCCAGGTGAGCGCCCGGCAGCAGCCCAGGGGGCGGCACGCGCAGCCGGACCGCGCGCTGCGCCTCAAGCGCGACAGCAGCCGGAAGCCCCCAGCGCACGCTCACAGCCCCCCCCCCTCCAACCAATGGTTGCAACCGCCGGACCCTTACCCATCTCGGCGGCGGCCGGGCCCACTCCCCGGCGGGGGGGGGCGCTGCGACTCCGGCGCGCTGTCTCCGGCCCCGCGCTGTCACGACCGTGGGCCCATGGCGGCCGGGAGGGGGGAGGGCTCAGAGGAGCCGCCGCCGCCGCCGCATTCCCAGGCCCGAGGAGCTGCCGCCAACGTCTCCCCGCCGCGGCTCCGCCCCCCGGCGCGAGGGGCTTGAGGCCGCTTTCCTCCCCTCGCTGCCTCCGCTGGCGCCCCGACCGTCAGCAAAACAAACCGCTCGGCGGCCGCGGCGCACACACGCACGCACCCGCGGCCACAGCCGCCGCCTGCCAATCACAGAAGCCGAGCCGCCCAGCGGACGCTTCCTCCGACCAATCCGAGGCCGAGAGCCCGCCCCATCTGCCAATCACGGGGGACGAGCTGCGGCACCGCCCCCTCCCGCCAGTCAGACCGATGGTCCCGCCCCTCTCTCGTCACGAGGCGGTATTCTTTCAGTCCCGCCCCCATAACCCTGCCAATCACAATGACGCCGCTCTGTCTGTTCTTTAGGATCCACCCCCTTCTCCATGTGAGTGAGCGTGGAGCGGAGGTTATGCGGCCGGGGCCAGGATGCAGCTGAGGCTGGGGAAGCAGGAGCCTGCGCTAGCAGCTGCCCCAGCCAGCACTTGAAAGCAGGGGGGCGTATGGGGTGCTCACTCAATTGGTATAACACTGTTACTAGCTGACTACTGGGGGGTGTTAGAGGAAATCCCTGCCCCCTTGCCCTGCCTGGTGGGTCTGGCCCCTTTTCATCTGGAAATAGTGTTGCACAAAAAAAGCAAGGAGTCCTGTGGCACTTAAAGGCTAACAGATTTATTTGTCACATGAGCTTTTGAGGGCAAAAATCCCACTTCGTCAGATGCTTTGAAGATGGGGGAACTTATAGAATGGGAACTTACAGTGTTGCACAAAGCTGTCTAAATAAATTTAATTCAAGCACCGGGGCCAGGAAAGGTCCAGACTAGCTATCCCCAGCATTCGTTACTTGGCTGCCACCAGCCTCCTGCTTCATCTTTCCCTTTGGTAAACCTGAGTTAACTTCTTCATCTCCCCTAACCTCTATAAATCGTGGGTCTTTTGCAAACAGCTCCCCCCCCCCCTTTGCTAGATCATTCAACACAAGACCTAGGGCACCGTGCTGTTATAGGATTGCCAGACATTCCTGTGGACACAAACAGGTCCCCAACAGTTGTGAGTGTAGCTTTAAAAATGTTGAGATGATCTCAACTTTTATTGTATGTTAGGTTTTGAGCCCTTAGAATTCACATTTGCTGAACCACTGCGAAGGCCAGACATTTTCTTTATTAGAAAGAAAGAAGGAAAGAAAAAAAAAATTCTCATACAAGTCTGCTTAACATGCAGAAGGTCTTGGGTTCAATTCCCAGGGGGTTGAACTCAATGATCTCACGAGGTCCCTTCCAGCCCTATGATTTGATTTGATATACAATTCCAATTTGATTTGATTTGAAGTCCAAGAGCTGGGACTTGAAGAGGCCACAAGACAGAGTTGGTAGTCTTATGGGCTGTGTTCACACACAGGCAGTTAAATGTGGGGGGGGGGGAGAGGCAGCATGGAGCCAGTACCACTCCCCCCCTGCCCCAGCAGCACTGTCTACTGCCTCTTCCCCCCTGCTCCAGCACAGAGCCCAAAGCAGCGCACGTGGCGGAGAGGGGGGCGGGGGTGGCCGGACTGGCAGTGCTATACCATGCCACTCTTTTGGCTGCTCATCTGGTCCTGGGCGCGGGGGGAGGCAGCGCAGGGCTCTGCCCCTCCCCTGGCCTGGCCAGCCCTGTTCCTCAGTGCTGGGCGGGGGTTAGGGGGGCCCCCGCAGAGGGCTATTTGACTGGGGCCCTGCACCTCCTGAGGGATGGCCCTGGAGAGGGACACCATGGGAGGTGTGGCAAGATGGGCCCCTAGAAGGCCCATGGGAAGGCGAAAGACAAATGTGTTAGATCAAAACAACCATTAAATTGAAATAACATGTCCCAACAGGGTTAGTTCGATTTAGCGGTTTCAATCTAAGCATCATTTTGATACAAAATGAGTTTTTATTGAATTGCTATAACTTCCCTTATTTTGAAATGATGAAGCTTGTCATCTCGAAATAAGAAAACGTTGTGTGGACCTAATGTTTTTTAAATCGAAATAACCAGCGTTATTTTGATTTAAAACCTGTGTGTGTACATACCTGTAGTTAATCTTTTGCCATGATAGAAACTCACCATTTATTTTTAATGTGGTTTCTGTCTTAGGTAATGATACTGCTTTGTCTTCCACCTCCTGGCTGTGTTGCCTTAGTAATTTCATGTGAGGGACTCCGAAATGTTTTTGAAAATCCAACTAAATTATGTCAGCCTGTTCTCTTTCATCAACCACTTTGCTGAGATGTGCTATGAGTTCTAACACAGGCACTATTTCCCTTTCCACAAGCTCTGTAGCTGTTGGTTCCCTTCACTTCTTGAGCTGATTATCAATCATTTTTTATCTGCAATGCAAAGAACATAAATGTTTTCACAGCTCTGAGCAATATAACTAGGTCAATCTAATTTTTACATGTAGACCAGTCCTAATACAAACAAATCATTTGCAAAGATCCAAAGGGGCAGCTGTCTTAGTCTAGTTCAGCAAAACAAACAAGGAGTCCTGTGGCACTTTTAAAGACTAATGGATTTATTTATCACATGAGCTTTTGTGAGAGAAAATCGTACTTTGTCAGACGCTTTGAAGATGAGGGAAATTACAGAATGGGGGGGGGAATAAATGCAGGGAGGTGTAAGTCATGGGAACAGGTCACACTGTAACAGCAACCCTCATGTCCCTCCTCTCAGTGGCTCTTGTTACTTCTAAGGTCAGCCAGCAGACCTATTTGACTTCCTACTTCTTATATATTGAAATAATTTCTTGCTCTGTAAGAATAATTAATCAAAGAAAAGAAAAATCCTTAGCCTCCTGATTTATGTGTATTATGCTCCTATTGGCTTCATTAGGGTTTTCACTGATTTCAAGCCAAGAAGGGACCATTATGATCTTCAAACCAGTCCTAGTGAGTACCACGGGCTATTGAACTTCATCAGTAATTCTGAGATCAAAGTCTATGAACTGTAATTGAGCTGCAGCATATCTTTTAAGAAGACATCCATTTTTGATGAAAAGACCGCAGGTATGAAGAATCTCCCACACCCCTTTATATATTGTACCACTGGTTAATTATCCCCCTTGTTAGAAATTTGTACCTCATTTCCAGTTTACATTTTTCTAGCTTCCACTGCCAGCCATTTGATTATTTTTTATGCCTTTGTCTGCAAGATTAAAAAACATTTAAATATCTTCTTCCTGTGTACTTAATCAAGTTACCCCTTAAAGTCTTCTTTCAGTATACTAAAAAGAAGAGAGATTGAGAGATCAAGCTCATTAAATTTCTCATCAAAGTGTGTTTTCTAAACCTCAGATCATTTGTGTAGCTCTTCTGAATCCTCTCCAATTTGTCTAATGCTTTAAGTGTGGACTATTGTGTTAATTTTGATGGAATAAATGGGCTTAGAATAAAAGAAGCTACCCCTCATTCCAAAATCAAGTATGGAAATCTCAGACCAACCACCACTGCTAAATACTTTTATAACCTTTTATTAAAGATACAGAAAAAAGAAAAAAAATTAAAGCATTTCAAATGCAAAGTATCAAGTAAACTTTTGATATTGAAAAGTATCTATTATTCCCTTAACCAGAAGAGAGTTATAAGGAAATACCCCTGGCAGACTTTAAGCTTGTATTAAAGGTAACTAACATTTTTGGAGAAGAGAGGAAAAAGTTAGGTGAGACGGACTGAAACTGCTTTGGTTGCTATTTTAAAGTCAGAGGCCTTGTCTTATCAGATGGGGGCAAAGTCAGTTCTGTCAAATCAGTCCTTCCAGATTGACTTGGCAGTCAGTTAAGACTGGCTAAGCTGATCTGGAAACAGACGTAGTAAAACCACCCCCTCCAGTGGCACAGCACAATGAAGACGCAGTGCGAAGGGGTGATAGGAAATCGATGGGAGTGACACTCTGTGTAGCTTGTGTGTAACTTCTGTTGATTGCCACCGAGTTTTCCCAACAGTGTAGACCAGGTCTGTATCTGCTTCCTTTTTAAGAGAAATGTATGCAAAAGGGAAGTGAAAAGAATAGCAAAGATAGAAAATGCCGCGTCTGTTGCTAGTGCTGAGTTTCACTTGCAACCACTGCCAAGGAAACCTGGGTCCAGCGTGGTCTTATATCAGTGGCAGGTAGAACTCAGAGGATACACAGAAGGGCAATCTCCAGCAGTGGCCTTTGAGCATATGCTTGGTGCCTTTTGAAGCATATTATACAAATGACTAAAGGAGCTGTTTGATGCAAATTTTCACACAAAGGTGGAGAGCAAGCAATGGCTCCTGTCCCAGGAAGCTAAACCCAGCTAAACCATTCCAAGTGCTGCAGTCTGGTGCGTGGCATCATGTGGCACTGTGATTCCATAAGCCATGTCACAACACTATTCACTGCAGTTTGGCTCAGCTGCCCCTCCATCATAGAAGATGAGGGAAAAAGTAACATGATGAAAGGAGGAAGAGTAGGTAGCCTCACACTCCCAGGTACTGTTTAGGATTTAACCTCCACCAGTAGAGGTGGTGATATCATTGGTTCCTTTCCTCTGGCCTGGTCCAGTCAGGACTTCTTCCAGGATTAGTACAACAAAGGCCCAATAGTGCCATGGTGGATTCCAGGTATTCAGAAGACAGTGGCAGCAGCAGCCATGAAAATGAAACTTGCCTCTCACAGTCTACATATCCCCAGATATTTTGATCTCTTCTCCAACCTCCAAGGTCAGTCTAGAGGGCATATGGTGGAGGTCTCATGCTTCCAGTATGAAAACCTCCTTGGAATCTCTGAAAAACTATAGTTGACAATTTCATAACACAAAGAGTCCTGCATTCAACATGAAATTTGGCTCAGATATCATCTTAACAGATATAA
The DNA here is from genome assembly GCA_007922195.1 of Podocnemis expansa. Taxonomy (NCBI): domain Eukaryota; kingdom Metazoa; phylum Chordata; order Testudines; family Podocnemididae; genus Podocnemis; species Podocnemis expansa. Next base: position 10,215,419 of record ML681990.1, on the reverse strand, counting down.
GCAAATTAATCTCTGATCTAAAAATTGGTGGTTGCTTTAAACACAAGAGATCAGGACTCGATTACAATTTTTAGATGCAAAGAGAAAAGAGGTCGCAACCAGTAATATGTATAGCCGAGTCTTAAAAAATGGACAGTTTCAGAAAGCTGAAAATAATTAGCTAAATCATCTGGGAGACAATTTAAACATAAAAATATTAATCCTAATTGAGAATTGTGTAAGGCTTTTTAACTAGATGCTCAAAACCCACATTCCCACAATTGAGAAAGTCAGCTATTTTGGTTTAAAAACAGCCTAATTTAGAGGGGCAGTGAAAGTAAAAATATAAGCCCGATATATGTATTAAAAAGGGGGGGAAGGAAGTTGATAAATGGAGGTTACTCACCTTCATGCAGTAGCTGAAGTTCTTCGAGATGTGTGCTCCCAACATGCTCCACTTTAGGTGTTTGCATGCCGTGACACCCCAGACCGGAGATTTTTACATAGCCATGGTTCAGGCAGCGGGCAGCTGACAGCAGCGTCCATCTTCCCGCCCTTGATGACGTCAGCTGCTCACTCTGCCCGCTGCAGCTCCTCCTCAGTTCCTTTCTACCCCAGAGGCATCCTGTGATGAGAAAAGAAAACTCCAAAGTAGAGGGGAGGAGGGTGGGTAGTGGAGCATGTCGGGAGCATGCATCTCGAAGAACTTTGGCTACTGCACGAAGGTGAGTAACCTCCATTTCTTCTTCGAGCAGTGCTCCTGACTGCTCCACTTTAGGTGATTTCGTAGCAGTTATTGGCTTGTGGCGGTGGGAACTTCGGATTGTGTATTGTCAATTGTGTGGAGTACAGCTTGCCCCAGAGCAGTATCCATAGCTGTAATACGTTCCAACACGTAGTGTTTGGCAAAGGTGTCATTGGAAGCCCAGGTAGCTGCTTGACAGATTACTTGGAGTGGAACCTTGGTGAGGAATGCTATGGACAATGCCATGGATCTGGTGGAATGAGGGCGGATTGTGTCAGGTGGGATTGCTTGGTGCATCGAATATGCTGTGCGGATGCAGAGTGCAATCCACCTTGACATTCTTTGTTTAGAAATCGTTTGTCCTTGTGAGCGTTCAGTGGTGAATACGAACAACCGTGCTGTTTTCCTAAGCTCTTTGGTTCTTTCCAGGTAGTATGCTAATGCGCGTCTGACATCCAGGGTATGGAGTGCCCTTTCCCCCGCTGTGGAATGTGGTTTCGGATAGAAAACAGGTAAGTGTATTACTTGGTTGAGATGGAAAGATGTTGCTGTTTTAGGTAGGAATTTTGGATGTAATCATAGGGAGACTTTGTCCTTATAGAAGATTGTGTAAGGCGGGTAAGCTGATGTGATTGCTATGAGGAACGCCACTTTCATGGACAAGTGGAGCAGTGAGGCAGTGACCAATTGCTCAAACGGTGGCCTCATCAGTGCTTTCAGCACTAAAGTAAGGTCCCAAGGTGTTGCTGGTGGCTGGACCTGAGGGAATAAGTTATGTAGTACCTGTACGAACCTCTTAATGATTCGGTGGGCGAATATTGATGTGCCGTCTACGTGGTCATGGAAAGTAGAGATAGCCGCCAGGTGTACTCTAATCGTGTTAATTGTGATGTTCTTGCTTTGCAGATGCAAGAGGTACTCCAGGATCGCCAGAATGGGAGCCTCTGCAGGCCATAACGCTTGCTGATCACACCAGGAGGAGAATCAGGTCCATTTCTGCAGGTAAGTAGTCCTTGTGGACGGTTTTCTACTATTCAGCAGGATGTTGCGCACTTGCTCAGAACATTGGAGCTCTGTATCCTCGAACCATCGAGATTCCATGCAGTTAGGTGAAGTCTTTCCAGGTAAGTGTGGATATGAGCTCCATGGTTCTGGGACAACAGATCCTGTACCAGGGGTAAGGTGATTGGAGATGTTTTGGACATCATTATAAGTAGCGAATACCACGTTTGACATGGCCAGGCTCGAGTTAGCATGATTACAGTCGCTCTGTCTTGCTGGATTTTGTGGAGCGTGCGAAGAATCACTGGAATCGGTGGAAAGACATAAAGGAGTGTGCCTCCCCAATGGATAAGGAATGCATCTCCGCTGGAATTTGGGCCGATTCCCACTCGGGAGCAATAGCGGCTGCGTTTCTTGTTGTCCGCCGTGGCAAACAGGTCCATTGTTGGGAGGCCCCACCTGGCGAAGATGGCCTATATGATGTCATCCCGAATTTCACATTCGTGGTCATCTGGGAATAAGCAACTTAATGAGTCCGCTAGTACATTCTCCTTGCCCGGGAGATATTCTGCGCGAAGGGAAATTCCATGGTCGATGCACCAATCACAAAGAGTCATTGCCTCCAGGCATAAGGAGTATGACCTGGTACCGCCCTGTCAATTGATGTAAAACATGCAAAATCTGTTGTCTGTGTGGATCGTTACTACCTTCTCTCCTATCAAGGGGAGGAAGTGATGACACGCTTTCCGAACCACTCTTAGATTGATATGTAATGTCCTTTCTGACAGGGACTACTTGCCTTGGGTGGGTTGTTCTTGACAGTGTGCCCCCCATCCTAGGAGTGATGCATCTGTTGTGATCATAGTTTGTGGTTGAGGTGGGGTGAAAGGGACCCCTTGTGTCAGATTGCTCTGGTCCATCCACCAGGACATCGAATCCTTGATCATACGCGGGGTGGCTAATAGAATTTTGGTCGGATGTTTTACATGTTTGAAGCGAGCAAGAAACCAGAGTTGTAGTGGGCACATGCGTAACCTCGCATTGTTCACCAGGCAGGTGGTCGCTGCCATATGCCCCAACGTTGTCATCACTGTGTGGGCTGAAACGATGGGTTAGCTCTGAATGTCGAACACTAGGTGTTGTAGACTGTAAAGTCTGTTGGCGGGTAAGAATGCTCTTGTTGCTAATGAGTCGATTCGTGCTCCAATGAAATGGATTTGTTGTGTTGGAGACAGATTTGATTTGTTGTAATTTATGTTTAGGCCTAGTGTCAAGACGAGTCTGGTTGTGGTTTGTACAGCCTGGGTTGCTAGTTGTTGCATGGTGGCCTTGATTAAAAAGTTGTCGAGATATGGGAATATCTCTATGTGTCTCCTGCGTAGGAATGCTATCACCAGAGCCATGAGTTTGGAGAAAACTCTGGGCGCTGTGCATACCCCAAATGGGAGGACTGTGTACTGATAGTGATTCTGAAGGAACTGGAATTGTAGGAACCTTCTGTGCCGCGGATGGATGGACACATGGAAATATGCGTCCTTTAGGTCGAGGGACACTAACCAGTCGGACTGTTGGAGGGCAGGAAGTATACTGCTCAAGGTCACCATCTTGAACTTTTTTACTTTGTTGAGTCGCCTGAGATCGAGTATTGGTCTCCAACCCCCTGTCTTTTTCTTTGTTTGGAAATACGGGAGTAAAATCCCTTTCCCCTTTGCTCGACTGGGACCTCTTCGATGGCCCCTATTTGTAGCAGATGTAGGATCTCTGCCAAGAGGTGTTGTACATGAGCGGGGTCCCTGAAGAGGGATGGGGAGGGGGGTTGGGTTTTGGGTTTGGAGATGAATGGGATGGAATAGCCATACTGAACGATCTCGATGACCCATCTGTCTGATGTTGTTTGTCTCCAGTATTGAAGGAATGGTTGTAGTCTGTTTCTGAAAATCAAGTTGTAAGATGGCATTTGTGTATGATGTGAAACCTCCGAGCTGGTTGTTCCCTCAACCTGACCATCAAAACTGATGTTTTAAGTTGCCAGGTTGTGCTGTTTGGTGAAGTTGGGTTCCCTGTCTGCCCCTGCGTGGCTGTCTAGATTTGTTCCTATAGGAGTCGCCTCTCCGGTTGGATTGACTCTGTGTGTATCTATAATTGGCAGGCTGGTTCTTATAAAACCTGCATCTATACTGTGGGGTATAGATCCCCAGAGTCCTCAAGGTTGCTCTCGAGTCTTTCATAACATGCATAACCTGATCCATTGTTTTCTCAAACAGGTTAACCTTGTCAAAAGGAAGATCTTCAATGGTCCTCTGCATCTGCTTAGGAAGATCTGCTGCCTGGAGCCATGAAGAGCGTTGCATTACCACAGCTGTTCCGAGAGTCCTGGAAGCAACGTTGGCCATGTCCAGAGCGGCTTGGAGGGCTGTCCTGGCTGCTAGTAAGCCCTCCGTAATCAGAATATTAAACTGCTCCTGTTTATCTTGTGCAATAAAATTAAGGCAATCATTGAGCTTGGTGTAGATGTCATGATTATAATTGGCTAGCAGAGCTGTGTAGTTTGCTATTCTCAGCTGCAATGCCGCCAATGTGTACACCTTCTTTCCTAGTACATCCTGTTTCTTGTCCTCTCTGTTATTAAAGGTGAACTTAGGGTTTTACTATCTGTTTCTGTGATTTGCCGCCTCCACTACCAGGGTATTCGGCTGGGGATGTGTAAAGAGGAACTCATTCTCCTTAGGCGCAACGAAGTATTTCTTGTTCGCCCTTTTGTTAGAAGGGGCGCTGATGCCAGTGTCTGCCAGATTTCATTTGCGGGCTCCATAATCCCTTCGTCCATAGGGAGAGCTAACTTATGAGACCCTGTTGTCTGTAGGATCTTATATAACTTGTGGTGTGTGGGCTGAGTCTCTTGTAACGAGATCTCCATGGTTTTGGCCGCCCTTCTAAACAGCTCCCTGAACAGTCTGTTGTCATCGTTTTTGCCCTGAAGAGGAGTATCCATCGGAAGATCATTCATACTTGTCATTGAAGTGGTTGGTATGACAGTTGCCGCTAGTGGAGGCTGAGGCTGAGCGCTTAAAGATGCTGGAGAAGGAACATTAGGTAGAAATGGCAGATTATACGACTGCCATGGTACATAGTTTATACCCTGCTGAGGGTATGGCCATGGCAGAGTGAAATTAGTGTTACAGGTTGCTGCCTGAGGCGCCTGTTGCAGAGGTGGCTGACTTGGAGCAGGGCTCGATGACCCCGATGAGTCAGAGCCCCCCGATGGTGATGATGGTGGGCTTGTGTCTGAAGAGTCCGTCTGAAATAAGGGTGACATGGGTGAGGAATGAATTGCCAGGTCCTCTGTCAGCCCCATATGCTTTGCCTTTCTCTTTTGTTTGGTGTGTAATGGCCGCGGGGAAGGATCCCTCACCGATCCTATCTGTGGAGTCAGAGGTAATTCCTGTGCAACTGCTGCACTGGAGTGGGGCAGATGGGAGGAGTCAGCGACTGAACCTGCGGCGCCGAGTTCAGTGCCGGGGTATTCGTGGCCAGTGGTGCGGGGAACGGTGCTGCTACCACGCCTGAGACTGCTGGTGCCGGTATGAAAGGGACCGCAAACGGCAGTGGAGCTTGCTACTGGAGCGGTGCCGATGTCAGCGCATGGCTATTTTTGTGCTTTTTACGATCAGCAACCGCCGGGTTCTCAGATGCCTGCCCTGGGTTATGCTGGTGAGCTTTAGTGTGAGCCTCAGTCCCTTTGGATTTTTTCCTTGGGACAGGGGAGGAGGCAGCGGACCTGCGCTTGTGCGCTCCCTTAGGGCTGTGAGGAGAGGCACCAGGGTCTGACGCTGGGCAAAGAGATCCCTCTAATAACAGCAGTTTGAGCTAACGCTCCCGCTCTTTTCTAGTTCTTGTTGTCAGGTTCCTGCAGTGCTGGCATTTATGGGATAGATGTCCTTGTCCCAAGCACTTTATGCAGGAACTGTGGCCATCTGAGGCAGGCATTGCCTCATTACATGACTCACAGTGCTTAAAGCCGGATGAATTTGGCATAGCACTGGTCTCACTGTTGTTCTTTCCTTTTTAAGTCTGTGTTGTTTCTTTCTTTTTTTTTTTGAGCTGAGACAGGTAGAAGCGATCTTCTGTTGATAGCCACCGCAGACTCCATCTGGAGTCCAAGGCAGTAGAAAGGAACTGAGGAGGAGCTGCAGCGGGCAGAGTGAGTGGCTGACGTCATCAAGGGTGGGAAGATGGACGCCGCAGTCAGCTGCCCGCTGCCTGCGCCGCTGCTATGTAAAAATCTCTGGTCTGGGGTGTCACGGCATGCAAACACCTAAAGTGGAGCAGTCGGGAGCACTGCTCGAAGAACTTCTAATTTATACTTATTAGGAGAAATTGTAGAAAATTGATACATGAAGGAAAAGACAAGGAGAAATCAATGGCCAGCAGAATTAAGAATTATTTGGAGATGATGGCTTGAGCATGGGTTTTTGAGGTACTTCATAAATGGAAGGAACCTTAACAGCAGTACTGATGCATCACTAGATGGAAATGGTAGAATTATCAATAGCAATGTAGAAAAATCAAAACTGTTCAATAAATATTTGTGTTTAGTATATAGAAAAAAGTGAGATGACATTCATATCACATGATGAAATGTGTTGCATTCCAATAAGAAATAAGGAGGATGTTCAACCGAACCTACTAAAGCATGACATCTTTACATCAGAAGTTCTGAATAAGTTGTATCCAAATGTTTCAAGAGAACAAGCCAAGGAACTCTGGACTGTTAATGTTGAACTGGAAGACAACTAAAGCTATGCCAATATTTTAAAAGGGTAAACAAGAAGACTGAGTAATTATAAAACCTGTCAATTTGACACCAACCCTGGGCAAAATCATAGAATTGCTGATATGGGATTATTAATTCAAAGATGGCAAAATAATTAATCAACATTATTTTATGGCAAATAGATCTTGCACAACTAATTATATGTTTTTTATAAAATTACAAGTTTGACTGACAGATATACATTAATGTATAGGTAGAAATTCAATAAGGCATTTGACTTGGTATTGCATGTCATTTTGATTAAGAAACTAGAATAATACATCAATGTGACATTAAATGGATTAAAAACTGGCTAATACATATAAAAAATGTAATGGTAGATAGGAAATCAGCCTGAGGGAATGTGGTGTCCAGCAGTGATCTATGCTTGACCCAACACATTTATCAATCACCTGGAAATAAATAAAATCATTACTAATATAGTTTGTGGATGACATAAAAGTTAAGATGGTTTGTCAATTGAACATGAACTCTCAGTGAGCCATTGTGACTAACAATACTAATATGATCTTTGAGTGTATAATGGAAAGATACATAATGCCCTGCATGGATACAAAAATGTGGACCTGTATCTGATTTGCCTCTGCTCAGTGTCAGCCTACAACTGATGTGGGATCTGCACACCTGGTTTAATGTCTGTTTGCATCTGCCTCCCCCCCTCCCCCCCCATTACAGCCTCTAACTATAGGTGCAGAGCCTCTTTCTGGCTGCCACAGTTTTGCTGAGCTGAGTATTGGTGGGTGTGGGAAGGTGAGAGGGAGTTGTCAGCAGCTCGATTCAGTTCAGGAAAACAAACAAGGAATCCTGTGGCACTTCAAGATTAACAAATTTATTTATTGCATGAGCTTTCATGGGAGAAAATCTCACTTCATCAGATGCTTTGAAGATGCTGGCCCTGATCTCAACAACTTTTATTCAGCCTGATCTAGGGAACCTGGAGATACTGAGACAACTCAGATGTTCAGTGGCAGTTGTCAGTCATCTGTCTGGGTTGCCAGCAGTGAGGGAAGAGGTTTGGGGCAGCTACCCACAACCGCTAAGTGGTGGAGTGTGAGGGCTGGCCACTAGGGCTGTATTCACACACGCATGGTTATTTCGAAACAAGTTGTGTTGAAACAACTTGTTTCGAAATAACGCCTTATTTCGAAATAACATATTTCGAATTAACAAAATGTTACTTCGAAATAAGAAAAAAAGCGGGAAATGAAATAGCAGGTTCACACTGTGAACCTGCTATTTCGCTTCAGCCCGGGTCTGCAGGCATCTGCGGGGAGCAGCGCCGGGCAGCACTGAACCCCGCCGATGCCTGCAGCCTGGGTCTGCAGGCGCTGGCCAGGGTGCTGAGGGGGCAGCTATTGACCTGTTGTTTTGGAATGTCTTGTTCCGAAACAACATGTTCACACGAGTTGTTTCGAAACAAGCATTTCGAAACGAGGTTGTTTCACCCCCAAATGGGATTTAACTTGTTTTGAAACAACGGTGCGTCGTGTGACCATGTTTTTTTTTGTTTCAAAACAACGAGGTTGTTTCGAAACAAAAGTGCCATGTGAACACAGCCTAGGACTCCTAGGCTAGGTTTACATTAGCCTGAGTTAGTTTGGACTTGCAAGTCCAAACTAAAAAGTCCGAGGTTAATCCGAACTAACCTCAGGCTAGTTCAAACTAACCCTGGACTTTTTAGTTCAAACTAACTATGCGTTCTAGTTCGAACTAACGTTTTAGTTTGAACTAGAATGTGCAGCTAGTTCGAACTTTATGTTCAAACTAAGCCTTAGTTTGGGTCTTGCCCATGCTTAGTTTGAACTGAAGTTTGAACTAAACACAGAAGTCCAAACTAAGCTTGGTACTTATTAGTTCGGACTAAGTCTTGCCTAGTTTGACCTAAGGTATTTCTTAGGTTGAACTAGGCAAAGCCTGGTGTAGCCAAGGGCTAAATTAGTTCAGACTAAGCTTCCTTGGTCCAGACTAATTTGCCAGTGTAGACATAGACCTAGTGTCAGGGGGAGGACTAGCCAGTAAACTGAGCTCCTGTGAATGACTATCTCTGATTGGCTGGCAGACTGCAAATGAGCTGGGATTGGCTGGAACACTTCTTTTGTTCCCTGCTGTGCTCTTTATTGCTTAGTGCACTCTGCAGGTGTGGCTGAGGCAGTAGCAGCTGCTGCTAATGCACGCTGAGCAAATAAAAATAGAATCCGTATCTGAGCTCTAGTCTTCAACAGTGGATCTGCAGATATCTGCATCAACAGCTTGCAGATCTGAAGTGGATACCTGTGGATCTGCAAGGCTCTAAATATACACTAGGAGTAGGGAGATTACATTACTTTTGTATTAAGCACTGGGGCTCCTGTTACTGCAATTCTATGTCCAGTTCTTGTGTCCACAATTCAAGAGGGATGTAGAAAAATTGGGGAGAATTCAGAGAAGAGCCACAAGGGTAAGTAAGTTCCAAAGGGGCAGCTGTGTTAGTCTAGTAAAGCAAACAGTCTTGTAGCACTTAAAGACTAACAGATTTATTTATCACATGAGCTTTTGTGGGAGAGCATATTAGTTCAATTTTCAGCTGTTTCTCTTTGAAGTCTTGATGTCTCATTGGCTTTCTTGAGAACCGTTGTTAACAAATCATTAATGGAGTGATTAGGAAGATGGAAGAGCTCAGGAACTGTTTATTTTGTGTTGTGATTTCTGAAGTCAATTTTGTGCCCATTTATTCGTCTGCGTAGGGATTGTCCTGTTGTCCAATGTATAAGGTGTGGGGGCATTTCCAGCACATGATGGCATAAGTCATATTAGTGGATGAGCAGGTGAATGACCCTTTAATGGAGTAGCTGGCTTGATTAGGTCCTGTGACGTCTTTTGTGCAGATACGTGGACAAAGCCAGCAGTGTGATTTGTTGCAGGGATATGTGCCTGCTTTAGTGTTGTCAGGTCTGTAGTTGCTGGTGAGTATCTGTTTAAGGTATGCAAATTAGATTGTATGAAAGCAGGACTTAATTGTGACTATGGATTCTTTTCACATTATAACAGGTAATTTAACTTCACCCTCCCTCTATGTGCTGTTTCCTTGACTTTGAATCCTTACAAATGCTCTGATTTGCTGTTGTAGTATGACCTGATCCCATGTCTTACACTCCTTTACATTTATTTTCATCACATTCTGTAAGTTCCTCCTCTTCAAAGCATCTGACGAAGTGGGATTTTCTCCCATGGAAGCTCATGCGATAAATAAATCTTAGTCTTTAAGTCCCACAAGACTCCTTGCTTCTTTTGCTTTACTAGACTAAGATGGCTGCCCATTTGGAACTTGGCAAGATGCAAGCCTTTTAATGGGAAACTCAAGCTATTTAACTTACCAAAGAGAAGGTGAAAGGGTTACTTGATCCCAGTTTATAATGAGCTTTGGGGAAATAGAAGTTTGATGAGAGAACTCTTCAGTCTAACAGACTGTGATAGGCTGCTCCCCAGATCTGGTTCAGTTTGCTGTGGTGACCCACCCCCAATCTTCATTTCTGAACCACGATTCATCCTGCTTTGCCAGGTGACTACTCACTTTAGTCAGGCTATATCAGCCTCTTGCATGTGATTGGTCCCAGAAAGTAAGCATGCTCTCTCCAGTCATGTAGAGGATGGTTCCCTAACGAACACCCACAGCCCCACTTATGACATCAGAAGCCACTGTTCTACAGGGACTGAGACTGACCTCCAACCATCATGCTCTATATTTTGTCCATTTACAAAGAAATGGATTGTGCCCAGCCTTCCTCACTCATGCCCTCTAAAGACCATGCAGCTTTAGATAAAACAAAATATTAAGTGAGAAAATGGCCAGTCAGGGCAGAATCATAATATAAATGAGTCAGGAGTGACCACAGGGAAATAAAATGCATAAAAACACATACTAAGTTAATATCTCTACCTAAACTGACCTCATAATCCAAGTTTATGCTCAGGACGTTCAGTTGTCAGATGTTTGTACAGCCAGCCTCTGCCTGAGGCCAGGCAGGGCCCAGATTTTGCCTGAAGTGTTTCAAGATGGAGTTTCCCAGGCAAAAAGCCTCCAGTCCCACCAACAGGGACACTGCATTTTTCTCTCATTACAACAGGTGATTCAACCTCATCTCCCTCTCTATGCTGTTCCCCAGTGTTTGAATCTTTACAACTGTTTTGATTTGTTGTTACAGTGTGACCTGTTCCCATGACTTACACTACCCTGCATTTATTTCCTCCCATTCTGTAAATTTTCCCATCTTCACAGCACCTGACAAAGTGGGATTTTGTCCCACAAAAGCTCATTTAACAAATATATTTGTTAGTCTTTAAGTGCCACAGGACTCCTTGTTTGTTTGTTTTACTGAATTAGACTAACATGGCTGCGCCTTTGGATCTCCCTAACCCTAACCCTAACCCCCCCAATCCTTCCCTTTCTGTGTTGCCATGGGATTCTTTCTACTTCTACTTGAGCCAGGGAGGCAATTTGCCTTCCCTATCATGTAATCCTCCAGCCTCTGAGCTAGAGATAGCCCTGAGGGTCTGTGCTATATAACATACCTCACCTTTGTACATATACATGTTGCAGTAGGAAACATAACATTAACCTTGCAGAATAGGTTATGAGCACCCATAAATAGGGTTACCAGATACCAAAGCACAGAATGGTGGACAGGGAGGTCTGAAAAGGAGGACACTGGAGGGTGTAGAGAAAATGTAGTAATAATATAACTGTCATTAATGTATTATGTTATGGAAAATGGCTAATGATTAATGAATGCAGCATTAAAACTGCACAATATCATGTGTTTTTAAATTATTTTAAAATAAAGAAAATTACCAAAATCTTTTGTTTTACTGAAAACTGGATTTTTTCATTAAATGGAGGTTTTTCATCACCCTTTTGTTAATGTTCATGAGACTAAAGTTAAAAAACTAAAATTTCAAATATAAACGTGAAAAGTACCCAAAAAAGTTTAAACAAATAAAGAAAAAAACCCCAGTTAACTCACTTCTTATCTTTCATTTTCCACAGCAGCCCATTTTTACGGTTGAAGTCCTAAATTGTTTGTCAAGTTCAAACCTGCCCCTTTAATGGTTTTATTTAATTGGTGCTTGTTAGTCATTTTATTAGTATCCCTATTTTTTCCTCCTCAATTTAGCTGTTTTGTAGGGAGCAAGGGCCAAAAATAAAAGTGCCTTTTACAGGTCTTGAACCCTCAATCCCAAGCTTAAGAGACACCTTTACTACTAACCAAGCTATCTAGCCAGTTTCACAAGTTTCTTTTTGGGGAACATCCCTTACTGTGTAACTTGGCTGTTAGAGAGGTTTTTAACATTCTGTTCCTGATCAGTAAAAAGCTGGACAAAAGCACCTGTTTTAAAATGCTTGGAGGATGGAGGACATGAAGGCAAAAAGGAAGACATGTCCTCCTTTTGCCAGACATCTGGTAACCCTACCCATAAAGAAACCTTGCATGGTGTAACTGGCATCAAATCATACAATCACAGTGCACAAGCGAACAGAAAAATCATATAGATCATAACCCAGGGCGACACAGATGTGCATCCTATGACAGAGACAAAAGTATAACAAGATGCAATGGCTGGAGGCTGTAGCTAGCATGGGTCAGCAACATTTGCCAGCCCTGCCCACCACACCCTCAGTGGGTGCCAGGGGTGGGGCCAAAAGGGGGCAGGGCCAGGCCTCCAGTTTGGGGCTGCCCCTACCAGTGGGCAGCTCCTGCGGTCCTGGCCGTGGCTGGCTCCCGCCTCTTCCAGGGGGTGGCCTCCGGGGTCCCAGATGGGCCTGGCTCCCGTCCCCACCAGTGGGTGGCTTTCGGCTCCAGGGTCAGAGCCAGAAGCAGGCAGGACAACCCACCCCGCCCAGGAAAGGGCAGGACCAGCAGGGATCAGGACCCACATGCGCTGTGGCTTCTTTGTCCCTGCAGGCTGCACTTGCCAGCGGGGAAGCGTGGCCATGGCACGTGGCTCCTGCCACCCGACTGCAGCACTGAGGGGAGCGGGGCCAGTGGGGGAACCTGAACAGTGTCGTGTGCTGTTCAGGCTCAGCCCCCATGCCATTTTTGGTACAGGTGCTGGGGGTTGCCAACCCCTGAGCTAGACCAATTCAAAAAGGTACTTTTTCTCTCTCTACTTCTCCCTGAACAGTGGCAATATTAACAACACTGAAACAACTTGCCATAAGTTGTGGTTCACTTTCCATAACTGAAAAAAAATCTTTAAAATCAAGACTATTTTTCTCAAAAAGATATGCTCTATTCCAGTCACAAGCTATTAGATTTGAAGTAAGAATTGTGGGAAATCTTATGGTCTGTGTTATGGAGGGGATCAGATTAGATCATCACAATGATCCCTTCTAGCCTGAAAATTAAAAAGATTTATGAATCTACTCATTCTTAGAGTTCCTAATAGTGCTATGAATAACCAGAATACACTTTCAGTCCAATTTACAGCTGAGAACTTGTTCCGGGGAGAGGTTTAAGCAGACTTTAACCTAAATATTTTGTGGTTTTACAGTGGTTTCTATTTTCAAATGGTTTTACAATAATTGATCAATATAGTCTGCCTTCTAAGTAGGGAAGAATTGTTATTTCCATTTTACAGATAGGGGAACAGAGAGGAAGCGGCTAGTTCATGATTACTGTGAATCGGAAGAAGAGCAAAGGATAAAAATCAGAGCTGAGATCCAGGAACTTCCATGTACATGTTGATTCACTTTTTTTATGAACACCTACTGGTTCAGGATTTTATATTGCACACTTCACCATGGTGTAGGTCTGCCTTAAAAAGTTAAGTAAATTGCCACCTGGATGCCCAGCTCTCCTAGATAGTTCTCTAACCCTGATGGTTCTTGGCCCCTTTCTTTGTTAACAGCTCAAGACCTCACACTGATCTTTGGGTTTATGAAAGTATCTTTATTCCCTCTCTTCTTCCCCAGAGAAGGCAGCTAAGCAAACTCCTTGTGTCCAGCTGCATATCTGGGCATTTGCGTTCTTCCACAGAAAAGACTGGATGGCTGAAAGCACAGCCAGAAATGACTGAGAAAGCACAAGCTCAATTCACGAAAGGACTCAGGCACGGCTTGTATTCCTAATAGCCCTACTCGGTTACTGCCTACCTCTGTAAGAACCTCTGCTCAGTGTAGACAGTTTTGGAGTAAAAGTTTCCTAGGCCTTACATTTCTGCCCTGATCTTGTACGTTGCTGCTTCATCAAGAGGCCTAAGCCCCAAAGCAATTCACAAATAGGGCAAAAACTGGTGTTTTGCCATCTCACTTGGGTGTGGGGCTCGCTATAGTCAGTGTGCTGAGGCTGCTGGTTACACACAGAACACGCTGGGCAGAAAGAGGCCAAAGATCTCCTTCAACTTTCAGCTTAGTGGTTAGGTACTCACCATGGATGTGAGAGGCTCCTGCCTGTAATCTCCCTTTGCCTGCTGAAGAGAAGGAACTGAACACAGATTTCCCACTTCTCAGATGAATTTCCTAACCACTGGGCCATGGAATATTCTGTTGTGGAGTTCCCACCACTTCTCCTATAAAAACTGTTCAGCTTTGGCTAAACAAATAGTCATCAGTTCAGGGAGACCAGATCCTGTTTCTCTATCTCGGTAGCACTCGCCTGAGAGACAAGAAAGTCATTCTCTCACACTCTAGCCTCATGACTATTTATCCACAACTGAACATATTACACAAGTGAAATTAAGGGAGTTCCACATCAGATTACTCCATAGTGGAGTCATAGCACTCATCTGAGCCATACCATATCCAGTTTCAAATCCCTTCCCCTCAGGTGGAGGGGTGGACTTCAACTAGGGATCTCCAACATCCTAGCTGAGTAGCAGAGCCAGTGAGCTTGGAATCTGACAGATGTCCTCTTTCAAGAAATGCCTCAGGCACCTGACTCCACAAGAGGGTTCACAGGTGAGAATCCCATCTGGAGGAAGACATCAAACTCTGAGAGGAAAGGGATTTAGGACATGCCCTTCTCTTCGGCTCTCTCACTGACCACCCACAGTGCTGGTTTTTGAGAATCTTATTCTTAGGTGTCTCTTTCTTCCCATTCCTTGTAAAAGGAGTCTGAGCACCTAAACACTGGCTTTGTGAATCCTGCTGATTTTCTAAGAGCCAGGCATAATGACTAAGTCTCTTTGAAACTCTAGCCAGCTCCCCACAGGCTGAGATCCAGTGTGCTAGCAACTAGACGACATACCTTTTCTGCCATATTCAGACTATTGGTCTAAGTAAGGGGAAAGAGGACAAAGCACATCCAAAGTTTCCAATCACCAGACCAATTTAAATTCTAAAGGCCAAAACATTCCACCTAGATAGATTTCTAAAACATCTCTCACTGAAGCATCTATGGCAGGCCTTGACAAATGTGTGTTTCTGGTGGCCAAGGCAACTAGTTTTCATAAGTAGTCTGCTGCCTCACTCCATTGCAGAAATGTAATGGAGGAGCAACCTCTGGTAACCAAAAGTCAAATTGTTGGCACCTAGCTTTAAGCCAGTTTTGTGCACTCCTGATCTATGGACCAGGGAAAGTGAAGACAGCAGCGGGATTTGCATGCTATATCAAGTATAGAAAATAGGTTCACAACGAGTTGCCACTGAAATGCAACTCTAGGGCTGAGGGGGCATGGGAAAGGTGATTGAAGTGACAAATACTTCTCTCACCAGGTGTCTGGATGCACAAGCCAGCTCTCTTAAGAACAGTCATTTACCCTGTCTTTGCTGGAGTTCACATGATCAGATCATGAAGCTATACAAGGTAAACCAAGACGGATTAAAAATGTCAGATGACAAATGTATTTGTCCTGAATGGGAAATGGCTTAGTTGCTGCACCCTATCGTATTGGCAGGGCATTCTACCAGAGACAGTTATTGCTCATTTGTCCCTGCCACTAAGTGTGTGGCAATAGGGTAAGGGCCTTCTTTGAAGGCCAGTGAAGTTTAGATCCCGGAAGCAGCTCCAAGAAATGTAAAAACTTTTCTAGGGTAACAATGTCAGTATTTTCATCTGAAACTTGATCATTTGGAGAGGAAGGCTATGAGTATGCTAATTGTCTTCACAGGCAACTCCTTCCTTTATGGCCATAAAGTTTAGTAAACTTTCCTTCGGATCCACTCTTTTTCTAAAAATGAGAGACAGCTAGAGATTCAGAAACTTATTGTCATGGCTTCAATTTCATAAACTACCACAATGCATTTGTTTGCATATGATAGCTGTTTAATGTCGGTACATATCTATTTTATGGAGTTTTTATGTAACAAAGTGGCACTTGCAATGCAGTTATCAATTGACCTCTACCAGTTTTATACAAAACAAATGGTTCAGGCTGAGAGGGCAGGGTGCCTCTTCGGAAGTCAATAAAACTAGAGGGATTGAGTACAGTGCTTTCCACAATTACATTGCGGCGTGATTTTGTCCTAAATGTGTACCTGATCAAAACCTCATGGATCAAATCAACATTTGAACTAAAAAAAAAAATCCAATTTCCACTTTTATTTTTTTTTTTTGGATCACTAGAGGCGGGTATTGGTGAATAATTATTGTGCATTGAAAGTGCCATTTAGTGAAGGCGAAAATCTTGAATAAGAGGAGAATCCAGAGATGAACCAGGATAACTGTTTGTTTAATTTTAAGAACAATTATATGAAAAGTATTAGATCTTTATCTATGTACCTTGACTGAGCATTTAAGTGCTTTCCTAATTTGACTCTATGACCTGATTTCTTGGTACACAGTAATTATAAAGCGTGCTACTGGCAATCAATTTTAAAATGGTTAAGTTCTGCATGGGACTAGCCAAGGAACAGGAATGATCAGTAAACTTTACTAACCTGGGATGCTCATGGAAAATATAAACAAGTAACCCCTTTTTCTGCATATCTGTGAACCTGCAACATGACACAAACAAAATCAACACGTTTTAAGCAGTTTCCTGCTCTTCCACAATAAGTGTTAACTCATCACACAGCAAACTATAGTCAATCTATAAATGTTCCATTTTTATTACAAAGTATGAAAGGCAGAAAATACTGTACCTAATACACAGGAGGCTGAAACTTAAAAAGATTAAAAAATTGAATAAAACTACATAGGAAGCAGGAAATAGCATAAAAGGATGCAACAACCCATTTTCAAGCAGTTTCAAAAAAGACTGATAATTTACAGAGTTTCAGTAATATGGTTCCAGGGTTTGGGTGTTAAAATCCATTATAACAAAACCTTTCATATTGTTTCTCCATAAAAATAAAAAAGGAATACTGGGATACTGCAGTTATTCATGGCAAAAACACGTCTGTGTCTGCCTGATAAAAGGATGTGATGATAATGGGATCTTCTAGTACAGTATAGTAGCGAAGTTGAAAATCTCAAGCAATATGAAAGGAGGAGGAAAAAAGTATGCAAACACTCTATGCTATGCATGACAGTAGTAAAATCGCTATTGCTTTAACATTTTAGTGAGCACACGAAATCTGGGATTTCTTATGTATGTTTGTACAATCATGCTACAAAGATCACACCTTTCGGGAGTTATCACAATGGGACTTTAAATGGGAACAGCAGAAGGGAGTACACATAAAAATGAACATCTAATTTACTACTAGTAACCAAAAAAAAAAAAAAAAAAAGCTTCGGCTCAACAAATTTAATCATTACATTGTACACTGCTGGCAGCCTAAGTAAAAAAAGTTCCTTTTAAATAGACACCACAATTCATATTCACCAGGTTGTCAAAAAAATAGCAACACATTACTTCACAGCAGTACTATTTACTGCCAGTCTTTCCCTGTTTGTTTAGCAAGTTCTTTAAGCCTTCATTCAAGTCTGCCAGACCAGTTACTGTCTCTCACACAGAAACAACAAAAAAACAAAAAACAAAAACCTTGCATATTTTATAAACAGAAAAACTGAGATTCTAAGAGATGTTGACGTGTGTGTGTGTGTGTGTGTGAATGAAACATGGAACAAGGGCCTGTAGTTTGCTGTAACTGGAGAATCTTGGAAGAATTAAAATAAACATGACATTGCCTTTTACTAGCTTATCTGAAAGAAAGCCACATGGGTCATTTTCCTCCATAAAAAGGACATTCTAGACTGATACAGGGTATCCATTTGCTAGAAGAGGCAATTTGAGATACTGGGCAGAATGAAGGCTGTCAGAAGCCTTAACAGTACTGTGCAACTTCCTCCTAGAATTGCTCCTTCCTCGATGCTCTGGCTCTGCCTCCAGTTACTAGACAAACACCACGGTGTCTAGTCACATTTTTGTTACTATTTTAGTGCTGATGAAAGGTGCTGGATCAAAACCTTAGAGACAGAAGTCCTCTGGTTACAGCATGGGCAATGCAAGTTTCTCCACCCACTATCTTTGCCAATTTACCTATGACATGTCACAGAGGGACCTTCTCTATGGAAATTCAGTTGCCAAGTAAGCACGGAAAAGTGCAATTTAAGTGCCACCTAACATTAAATCCCTGGGTAGAAATTAAAGAGATCCCTCTTGAGTCAAATGTACTTGTGCCCATAGGAATCAGATCTGTAAACCATCTAATTCCATAGAGGCCCTGATCAATCAGTCAAAGCAAATGCCTGGACTAGGATCTGAACCAGCAACCTTGGCATGAAAGGCAACCAAAATCATTCAGAGATACTTTATCTGTCCACTGACTGGAAAATGTTCCCCTTTGGGTTTGAAGTGACAACCATTTTGCACAGAGCTATAAACAATTGTGCAGCCTTGCTGTACACTTAATTTGCACCTTGTGATTTATCCATTTCTGCCTTTGCTGCATGTACTGAAAAGCTTAAAGACAGTCAATACCAAAGAATTTAAGTTAAAGATCTTAGAATTCAGCACATTAAATAGAATCAATTTTCCTCACGATAGAACTCACAAATCAGACTGCAAATTCACCTACATCACATAACTATCTACATGGACCTCCTATCATTACTGCCATATGTTCAAAAAACACCCCTAATTCCAGGCCCCCCAACACCAGCAGGTAATAATAAAAGTACCCAAATGAAGCAAAAAAATCTGTTTGGCCAAGAGCCAAACTCAAGTGCTTGAGAGTTCTCTATGGGACATGATCATCCACATAAAGCCTCACAGTATGTAGTGTTAACAACATTTTCAAGTGCTTGCATTTTTGATGTTGCTGTTCAGGTGGTTCTGGTGTGAAAGAGGTCACCATGTGTTGTCAACCAGAGCCAGTTTTGAACTCCAGCGGTCAAAACTCTCATGCCATATTCTACATTTTAACAACCAGACACAGGGTTCAAACACCAGCATTAAAGGACAGAGGTAGGAACAGGTTATTCCTTTCCTAGAACTATCAAAAATATACCTGCTAAAGTGCCATCTACAGCATATAAACAGGTGTGCTCAGCTTTCTTAACTTATATTTGGAAACAGTTCAAAAATGTATGTATATGCCACTATATCAGCATAATCATACATTTCTTCAGTCTAAGCCCACCTAAGAAGTGATATATAGATCAAGCACATGGGGTTTTTTTTTGTCTAAGTGAATCTATTCTATTTGCTGTCCTTCATTATCTTAAGTGTTCAAAAAAGTAATTAGAAGCAATGAAGATGTGTGATCACAACTTAATTTTTTAAGGGATCATGAATTTTGACCCTTACGGGAAGTAAGACCTCCTCAATTAAGCATTCAGGAAGCCTTAAAGTAAGGAACAACCTGCAGTGTCAACTTCTTCTCCTTCTTTACTTTGAGGCCACTGTATTTTTTTTTTTTTTACTCAAGAGATTGTCAAAGCACTCCACTTCTTGCCCAATAAAACCTAGTAAATGGCAGGGCAAGTTAAGTTCCAGCAACCTACCACAGACTGGTTGAATTCAGTGATATATAAATTTCACATACTAATACACTGGCTCATCCTTCAGGTAGCTTTTAGATTTTTCACCTCACATTTTATGTCGTTAAGACAGAAGTCACATCTTTGGGCTGGGAGCCACAACATATTAACAATTAGCTGCCCATGTTATAGTTGGAATCCAGGGCAGTTGAGTTTTCAAAATGCAGCTTGATGGCTGGAATTAATTAGCTGCAGAAGTAATACAAAACTAGTGAGGATGGAGGATATGGTACTTCAGGGCCCTTATACAATTAACTTCTGTGCCAACCTCACTGATGCTTAGGGAAAAGTTTAAGATCTTCCTCTCCCTTCCTCCACTAAAGGCAAAATTTAAAGCTAGTTTTCTGTATCAGCTTACAAGCATTTAAAGAGCCACCAGCAAAATGACTCACTGCATCAATTATTTCCCCTAACTGGAAGAAACAATGCTTATGGAGACTTGGTAAATGTAAGGTGGGCTGAGATATTTAAATTCATCAGCACAAATGAATCATGCAAAGTTTCCACATCTAGCTGGATAATTCAGTTTGTGGAATCTGCTGAGTTGTTTTTTTGGCAGCAACCCTATGCATCATGGGGGTGGGGGTTAATTTGTTATACAAACCACCATAAGTGGATTGCTCAACTCCTCCCTCATTGCCCCTTTTGTTAGAGTAGGAAGGCAGGGGCATTGATGTGTCATGTCCTTACCTACCGAGAGGTGCCATTTGTACTACTGAACCCTTATCTACAAAGATCTTGTGTGATTCTCAGGTAGTGGTTGTTCAGTTACCAAGTGACTTCTGCAAACAAGCAGTCTTTGTCACAATGTCCACTGGTTTCTCTGGGATTCCATCTGGGGAATGACTGCAGGACATGATCTAAAGCAAGTGAAGAAGTCAAAAGTAGCTCAACTGGGCACGTAAGCACCTGCAAGGATATAGGTACAGACTTAATTTAATACCCATTGATGTCCTACAGGAGTGCTTCCATTGCCTTCAAGGACCTGTGGGTCAGAACCCTAATCCTTATAGACAAAGCCACAAATGTTCTGCAAGAAATCTTATGGAGGTGAGCCCCAAGCTGAAGTCTCATCAGTGCATGTAACATTTCCACTGGTAGCAGAAGCTACTAAGTTATTCATACTTGTTTTTCTCATGCTCATTTTCTCATTGATCTAAAAACTGTGTGTATAGCCTAGGTGGGATTATGTTTTTGGAAAGTTGAGGCAAATCTTCTGACTATTTCAGATGGAAATTTATTCTCTCTCATTAATGTAAAGGATCTCTCTAAAAACTCTCCACGAAGATCACTTAAGTGGGTGGCAGGAAGAGAGAGATTTAAAGGTGTTCAGATACCACAGTAATGTGCATACTAAAAGAATCTACAGAAAGTCAATGAGCATGTTCAGCGTGCAACTGTTGTGGCCCTGCAGTGGGCAGAGAAACTGCATATGCTCAGTGTCTGACGTGACCATCAGAAGTCTCCAGGAAATTTTAAGTTTCTCATTGAAACATGAACCTGACAAGACCAGAGACTAGAGAAAATGGTGGACAAGAGAGTAACAGTTATGAAGATCAAGGGATCTACCTTTTCTGGTGCACTCTTTGTAGTGCTGCACATATTAAGCTTTCAGCTTAAGGAATATTCCACGGCTATCATGTTTTCCTTCTGAAGACAGCAGCGAGAGCAGAGGTATAGCTATTGCAGTTAATTCGGCATTGCAGACATCTGTCTGTAGCCAAACAGCAAGAACTCAACCTTCATCCACACTATTTACATCAACAGTATGAAATGTCAAAGCCTAACTGGGGCCACTAAGATTATGCAAGTAGTCCTCCCCCATCCTCCCAAACGAAATGCAAACCTTTTTATTGCAACATTATATAAACACATTTACTTTGCACACCAAGTCAGGAAGCAAAAGTTTGCTTCTCTCACTGACATTAGCTTGTTTACACCATGCCTGGTGCTCATATTTAGACACACATGCAAAAATTTTTCATGTAATATTGTTACAAGAATATCTAAATGTAAGCAACTTGCACAATATAAGTGAATGCTGCTATGAGAAATGTAACTTTCATTTTCTAGCTTGCATGTTTAAGTTCTGACTTTAGAGGTGCAGCTCTACTCCGAAAAGTGGCCAAGTTTAAAGTGTAGTTCCACATTCGTGTACAATGATTTTTGGGCCAAGTTTGCTTAGCATCCACGTATATCTCTGGTTTTCTAACTGGCAATCATGCAAGCAGCTAGGAATCTGAACACCAGGCACTCCTTTCTGGCTTATCAATCAAAAAAAAAAAAATTTCTGGAATTGGAATGTAATGAATTTTATTGACAAAGTGTGAGACTGAACAGAATGCAGATCATTCTTCCAGAGATGTGTTGACTCTTACGTGTTAACAGGAGTAAATATCTGTCACTAATGAAAGATGACCCAATAAATATGGTGGTGCTCTTGTATCTTTAGGATAATTTTTGCCCGTTACCAGACATCCAAATTATAACTGAAACATGAGACATCTCTATTTTTCAAATTAATCTGCATTTGACAGCATGCCAAACTTCTTCTTTCATTGACTCAATGTAGCCACTCTTCCATGTTTATCTGGGTCTCAGAATGAAAGGGACAGAGTTTTTAAAATAGAAATCTGGTTGCAAGAGAGAGTTGGCTGGGGAGTCAGGGGACAGATGATGTATGTAACTGAAGGTACTTTAAGTTTTCTAAGAATATTAGGCTTCTAATTTGACTGTGCCTTTTAATGTATAATGCTGCCTTTGGTTTGCACTCAATATCAAGACAGTTTTTCAAGACAATGAGTTAGGGTCATCCGCTCTGGATTTTGACCTTATTGGCTGAGCCTACTTGTACAGTACAAAGTGATTTTTCTTAGACTTCATCAAAATGCTGTTCTCAGTTTGTCACCTTTTCATTTGAAGGGTACAGCTGATCAAAACAAGAGAATGACAACATTCAAAATCCTGCCCATGTTCAGATAAAAGAAAGAGTGTTGCTAACCCTCAGCAGATGGCCTTTAGTCATAAAGCATCATTGTGACAGAAGGCCAGCCCTGCCCTTCTTTGCCTCTGCACTTCCAGAAACAAACCTGGATGAGACAGAAGTCACCTGAAACAGGCAAGGCCCCCTCCATACCTATTCCACTCCTCTTACAAAAGTTACAGTACCTAAGAATGACAACTAGAGACAAAACAAGGTCTCCCTATGACATACACATTGGGCAGCTTCTTTCATGTTAGACCCAACCTTGTATGTTACTACAGGAAACTTTACCTTTCAGGAACATCATTTGCCTTTGGATTGCAGACATGCTGTTCTGACTGCTTCTATAAAGTTTGTCCAATAAGATCTGGCAGTACAAAGCTAATGCTTCTCTCTTTGCTTTTAGGAATAAAAGTTAGCTCTTTGTTTATTTTCTGGAACTCCCAGGAAGATTAGCCAAAAGCAAAAGAAACTCCCAAGTATAGGATAGACACAGAATTTTGCTCATAAGTTTCAGCTGTCAGTGAAGCAAGCCAATAAGCATATAACCATTTTATTTTGGTTCAGGTTGGAAGCCTTCTCTAGGAATCATTTGCCTGTGAGTGTCAATCCAAAAAATAACTCTAGTCACGCTAATGTCTTCTCTCTGTGAATCCTATCACCATTCAGTTAAGTAATACAACTGTCAGAGACTCACAATAACTCTGTTATAATCTAAGAACACAAGGTCCACCACCGCAACAATGGCCTCTAGCATTGGTTAAACTGAAACAACTGCATAATAAGTAATGGTACTTCACAGCACCAGCCAATTCTGACCAAATGATCAAGTCTTAATCAAAAGCAACAGCTGATGATGGCAGGCTTTTACTGCCAGGAAGCCTACAATGATGCTTATGGACCATCTTTATGAACAGATACTCCTTTGGGCATATGGAAATGGATCACATATCAAAAATAAGAACTAGAGTGAAGAGCCTATTTAGTAGAAACTTAGTCCAATATAGAAAAACATACAAACATTCAAACGATTTAGGGACAGTAACAGGAATGATAAAAAATTCCTGCAAAGGTGGTGGTTAATATTAATGGTTTTTTCTTCCCACTTAGTTTTGCACTTACACCTATCAAACTAATTGAATGTGCTGCCTTAGTTGGCTGAAAAACAAATGGACATATGCAGCAACTTAAAACAGTCATTTAAAGCCTGTAATGTTCATTAACAGTCAAACAGATATACAGAACTTTTTAATTGAGAAAAATATTAAAGTCAAAACCCAGAAGGTCCAAGAGGCGTGGTGTGTCACTTCATTTTCTGAGTCTTGTAGGGACAGCCGACACCTGCGAATAATTCTTGTAACAGTTTCTTGGAACAGCAGATGCAAAGCAACAAAAGATACTGGCCACTTGGAACGTGTTTGTTCTTACTTTAGAGGGACGGGGAAGCTATACAGCCCTGCCTCAGTTTGGCACAGACCAATACCGTTACACTCTCAAGATCTCCAGACAGTTGTTGTAGCAGATAGCTATCCAGTCTGGCTGAGTCGATGCCCACTGTACATTGTTGATTTCCCCTTCTGCTGTGTAGGCCAAGATAGGGTCTTCAATGGCACGAGGCATTTGCTGGATATCCCAGATGAGTGCCTGATGGTCATCCGCTACAAACAGATAAGGAAGAATCAGAATCAACCATTTACAAAATAGCTACAGTCATATTTACATGGTTACTTTGAGGTTTGTATTCCCAAAAATCAAACTAAAATACAGAATGAGACATCCAAATGGGGGGGAAAAAATGTAAAACTGGGCAATTCCCCAGTGTGAAGGAAACAAAGATTTCATAAAGGAAATGGTGGTAGCACCACTGATTGACACATTTAAGAAGAGGTTGGAGAAAGCACTGAATATGCACAAGTGGGAACAATTTTGTATTGGCCAGGGGGATGTACTAGATGCAACCTAGGAGATATTTATCTGTTTTTAACGTACATAGTTTTAAGCTGTCTGTGTAAGGAGATTGGACCAATTTTCTTAGAAAATTAATACCATTTTCTGACCACAGACAAGGGTGCCCAAATCCTAATGACTTAAATGGAAGCCCACACACACAGCCAAAACCAAAGTATGATCAAATGGATTTTTAAAAGCCATATGTTGAAACTCTCTTCTGTGCATACAGACATATTCCACCCTCAGCAAAAAAGGTCTCTCCACCAATGTTCGGCCAGTAGCAATGCTTAATTCCTCACAAACTAAAAATGCAGCAATGACACATTGTTAGTAACTATAGCTTTATTACAAGGTGAGAAAACAGCTCTTTGAATAAAATGTTTAGCTGTTAGCTTTGGGACATTCCCTAATGAACTCCTCCAACATGCATGACTTAAGAAAGGTGCTGCCTCCTTCACAGTTCAGACGCTGGGACACAGTCCTTTCATTTTCACCGCACGCCCAAACTGCTTAAGAGGCAGCAGCTTCTCACTTTCCCTGAAGAATTTTGGGAAAGGGTGGGGGTAATAAAATGTGTACTTATGGCAGCTGAAAATATCTAGGGCTCTAGCCTTATCTTTTTTGCTCTAAGAACTCAAGAGGTTAGAGGCAGTGGACATGAACGCAACTGTCTCAGGACAGAGGTTCATACATTCAGAAAACTCCTGGGGAACAGAAGTCCCAAAGAAAGAGGAACTGAGAAGGAGAATAGATCTCTCCCCATGCTCACCTGCTGTACAGATATGGCAGGAAGAGTGAGGTGCCCAGGCAATGCCATTCACACATGCTCTGTGGTTGTTTAACCTGGCAACAGGTGTGCAGGGAACTCTGACATCTAGAATCACCACCTTCAGAAGGAAAAGTAAAAATGTTTATCCATTTGTTCCCTGAAGGAAAAAACTAAAGAAAACAAGACATTTTGGCAGGATACTATAAATACAGCTCTACTTCCAAAAACATCCATGATTGACCAAAAGCTGTTTTAAAATATCATCTGCTTGCCAAAATCTTTTGAAAAAGAATTCCCTGTGTACACCTTGTGTAACATGAAACACAGGCAGTGTGAATTATGAAATCACAGTTCCATGGAAGGGCACTGTTGATGTCAAACTAAAGAAAAATCTACAGTGCCTTTTGCAGTCACTGGAGCAAGATGGAACTTAAAAGAGCATCAGCTCTAAGGCATAAGCACCAGTCTCAAGATCAGCTACAGGTTAAAGGAGCCTTTCAACCCCTTGAGTTTGTAGCACCCCAAAATCTACAGCTATACATTAGAGGCATATAAAAATGGCAACATATGAAATCAAGTCAGCCTTTATAAAAAGACTCGTCCTGAAATTCAGGAAGTATCAATAACTCCAGAGAATAACTCATGACAATACTTTTCTCAGAAACTGGCTTCTTGCAATTCTGTATCTACAGTCCTGTCCCTGGTACCCAATATTACACACGCACGAATGCAGAAAGACACATACTTAGTACTTTTGCCTTCAAGGTGCTTTACAAGCATTGACTAAACAGCAAGTCCATCTGAAAAGTCCAGCTGCTGAAGCTTATATGGCAAAATGTCAGTGCCTCACCTCCATACCATCCATGGCCATTGTAGCAAGATAATTGGGATCCTGCTTGTTCCAGCAGAGGCGGAGCAATGGATGGTGCTGTGGATCCTCATAGATAATGGTGCTGTGCTCCAGATGACGAAGGTCAAACATCCTCACTGAGCCATCTGCGCCAACTGAAGCAAACATATCTCTCCCGCCACCCGCACGGCTAAATGCAATATCATATACCTGCTCAGTGATAGGGGAGAGAAGAACATGGCATTATTTTAATGTTCATTTTGCTTTCCAGTTCTCCACTTCCAAGAAATAACCCTATTAATTCTTCCTTACACCAGTTAGGGTTTGTTGACAAAAACAGCACATAGTCATATCAAAGTAGATACAGCACCGCTCTCTAGGCAGTTTGAGGTGGGGCCAGAGCACACGAAGAAGGCTAATCACGCAGCTGTAGAAGCTGTTCCAGCTTCATTATCCACAGGTGGGCCCTTTTCTCTCCAGTAAAATTATCACTATTACATAATTGGGCTACCCGTGCTACATATATTTATGAATAAAAATATAAAAGTGTTAAGATCCAATGCAGAATGAGTTTATTTACCAGATATATTCTCTGTCTAGGGAATGTACTAAGAAGCCATTTAGACTATTCTCCATGTCATCAGGCATTTTATTTTACTAGGGAATTACAATGAATTCTAGAGGAAATAACCCAGATACTTGGTGTAGTACCAAAAATAGCACCTATAGTGACCAATGATGGACGAAATCTAGCCTGTTTCCTAGCTCAGAATACAATTCTGCTGAGAAATGTAAATATACATAATTTTTTAGAAAGGTCTTTAAAAATATATCAATTCTCATTCTATCCTCTGAGGCCTCCACAGTAGGAGTCCAGATATTAATGCAACTTTATTTTAATAGTGCAGAGCTGAAAGTAAGCTTTCCTATTAAAATTAGCTTTTTTGGAAAATGCACCAGGAAAAAAAGATCCATTTTAAGGGAAAGTCATACAGGTTTTGTCACCATGAGTTTACAATGATCTGTATCCAAATCAATGTTCCCACTGAGCTGTGCGCGTGCGCGCAGCAGCCCTGGCTCCCCGGCACACGCCTCAGTGCTGGCTGCAAAGCACTGGCAGCTGCGGCTCCTTGCCGGCCAGAGCGCACATTCTTCCGGCTGGCAGGGAGCTGTTCTGGAGAGTTTAAAATCTCCCCTGAACATGCTCACGGCAGGGGATTTTAAACTTCCCGCACAGCTTCCTGCTGCCAGGAAGAATGGTGGCAGTAAGGGGCATGCTCCACATGGGACTGGCTCTGGCAGCTGGGGCAGTGGCCTGAGGGAGTCGGGGACAGAAAGCCAGGGGAAGAAGAGCCCAGGGGACTTGGGGAAGCCAGCCGGTGGGCATGCACAAAAGGCGCCCAGCTGTGGGACTTGGGGAGCCCCCCCTTGCCACCCAGCAGAGAAAGTGCTGGGGGGGGGGGGGGCAGCAGCTTCTCCACAGGACTGGAGTTCTGGCAAAAGAAGGGCATGTCCTCCGTCCTCCAGGCATTCTAAAAGTAAGTGATTATTTCAGGGTTGTTGCTTTTTATGAGTAGAATATTTGAAAAAAGAAAAACCATGCCCAACACGGGCTCAAACCCATTAGCCCGAAGCTAAGTCTCCTGTACACATGAAGCAAAGGGGAGTTGAACATACAGTTCCCCTGATTCCAAGAGCCTTCTGTAAACAGTAGCGTCTGTGGTTCAGCTGGCAGAGCAACAGATTCAGTCTCGGGGTTGTGGGTCTGAGCCCTGTGCTGGGCATTTTGATTTTTTGGACTGTTGCTCTCTACAAAAGGGCTACATTGGGGGAAAAAAAAAAAATATAGCAAACCCTAATAAAATGAAAGAAAATAAAGTATACTGTGAATAAAATTACTAACAGGGGCACATTTGAATTGGTTAGAAACAATATAGGACTTTTTTTTTTTTTTTTAATTGTAAAACAGGCTGCTATGGAAAATGAAAAAGTGACAATTTTTTTTTTTTTTTTTTTTTTTTTAACTTTTTAGGTGCTTTTCAAGTTTATATTTGTAAATTTAGTTTAACTTTTTTTAGTCTCATGAACATTAATGAAAGGGCCATGAAAAACTTTCATTTACTGAAAAAAATCAGTTTTTGGTAAAATAAAACATTCTGATCATTTTTTTAATTTTAAAATAATTTTAAAAACACATAAATTTGCGCTGTTTTAATGCTGCATTCATGATCATTACCATTTTCCATGACATAATATGGTAATGATGGCAATGTTTCCTCTCAGCTGATGATGCAGCTCCGCAAGTTATGGATAGGCTTGGGGGGCCAGCAGGCAGTGGGGAAAGGGCTTGATATAGGTTGAGGAACTTGCTCACCTGCATCCATAACTTGCTCACCTTCATCATCACCTTAGAGGGAACACTGATCCAAATTCATGCCAAGACAATTCATGCATCCTGCATATTTTATATAAAAATAAAGCTTAACACTTTTTACTTTAGGATACGCTATTCTATTCTTGGGAATCCCTGGGGAGAAAAGTAAAGGGAAGAAAAGGTTTCTAAGTATTTTGTTGAGGAATACAGGCTTCTCTTAAAACCACTAAAGATCCTCATAAGGTTCATTGAAAGAAAGAGAGTGGCAGAAACTCCCAGGGAATGAAGAAGAACCTCTTCTTTTCTTCCCTGCCACATCACAATTGCTCTCTGGAGCTTCCTCTGAAAAGCATAGGCAGCAAAGAATTCCTGCTCCGCTCCCACATAAATGGAACAAAGGACGAAACACACATTTCAAACGAAGTCAGAATAAGTAACTTAGAAAAGTGCTTATACTATATATGTATGATCCTACAAACTCTTAACTACATGAACAAGGACACTCAGTAACAGGCTCTAAGTATTAAAGGCACAGAGAAAGACTAGTGGCTACTGTCATTTAAATGCCTTAACTGTACATTTCCCAGTTTTTAGATTTCTTTTAACTTTAATCTTAAAAGAGGATATTAAAAATGAAGAAAATAAGTTTTTACCATCTTTAAATAAACATATGCTCTCTACTTTACACTAGACTAGAGTTAAATTTATAAAATATTGCCAGATAAAACTTAACACAGATTAGGACAAAAACCACAACATATTCTGCATGTCCACAGTCTAAATTGAGTAAAAACGAGCAAGAAGATCTTTCAAACTGTAAGCCACTTAATTTTAGACAAATATGTGGTGTGCAATCCAAGTCTGTTTTTAAAAAGCCTCTCTTCTTTTGGAGAAGAATTGGAGAGTTATGCTCATGTAGAGTCCTTTAGCAGGTATAACGTAGACAACTCTATGAATGAGAAAAGGTAATAAAGTCACCTCTTTGTCATGGGCAATAAGCTGAGTCTTGACATGGCCTGATACCAGATTTACTCTTCCCAATACCTGCCCTGTCTCCAGACCCCAGATGGTACAGGTTGTGTCAATACTAGAGGTACCTGAAACAAAAAGAATCTTGTTAATGGCAGTACTAACACTGATCTGCAGGAATGTAATCTAATCATTTATGGGATCAGTCAGTGCTTTGAGATCAATGGTTGAAACGAACTCTCCATGAGCAACGAATTATGATTAAAATGTCTGACATGCCTGAATTAAACTATGGGTCACAGTGCCTGGATCTGGCATGCATGACATGAGTGGCTCACATGACTCAGGTTGTGCAGAAATTTTGAAGTCAAATCTCTAGCTCTCAGAGCTATAGAGAGAGCCTTTCAAAGATAAACAAGACATACATGGATGTCATGTTTGCCTGAGTGTAGAGACAGCCTATGATAATGAGGTGAATTCCCCTTCCCCGTTTGAAGCTGACTAGAACATCAGCTCTGGAACTCAATAAGGCTGAATTCTACCAGACCCAATGGAGCATAGATGTGGAAGTGGTACCCTTGATGTGTGAGAACTGGTGAGAAAACACCAGAATAAATAAAAAGTTACAACAATAAGGATGTACTGCTCCCTTGATTTCTGTTCAAACTGCCCCCTGATAAAAGGGGTCTTCATTATGGATCAAAGATAATATACAGTGTCCTGGATTCATACTCAGTCCTACGTTCTATAATTAAACAATGAATTTAGCTCTCTTCTCCAAATGAGAGTGACACCTGGTCTAACTCCCTGCTTCTACAGAGACATTTCATTGTACAATGTGCAATGGTACTGCTGTGGCAATATTCGGTCTAACACACTCAGCTACAGTGAAATGGCTGAACTGACAGGGAGAGTACATAAATTTAGCATTAATCAAAGATGCTGTTTAGACAGCCCTGAAGAATGAAATTTTCTATTCAACAAGTCGGGTCAGCACAAGCAACAACAGGGTAACATCCTCAATCCATGTGCACAACCCCTAGCTTGAAGATGCCTCCTCTAAGGGACGCAGGGGGAGGGGGGTTCAGTTTTCATGGACTGCTAAGACTTTTGTGACATTTAAGGCAGCCAGCTTTTTGTGATGTAGCAACTTGGCCGCTGAATACCCATCAGATGGTAGAAAGTTCTAGTTACTACTCACCTGGGCTAGATTCAAAATGCTCAATTTTATACTGGGTATTTAATGTTTCAGCAGTCTTACCTAGAAGATAAGGATCCACTTCATTCCAATCAAATGATGTTAACGGGGCACAAAAATCAGAGTTCTTATTGTTGTTCAGCAAACACTCCAGTCGGGTCTCGGTTTCACCCACCTTCAGGAAGAAGTTAAATACAAAATAACTGCGTTATCCAATGGCCTGACTGCAAATCCATAAAAGGTGTCTCACAGAGCCCTGGCTTTCAGACTGCCAAGTCTTAACTGTGTTTGACATTGGTTTCTTTCATAACTATCTTCTCTATTACGAAGAGCTTTCAGACTGTTTGAAGTCAAGCTGAGAAAGGTACAGATGCTCTCGGAAGTTAGTCACAAAAGCTACTGCTGAGCCTTTCCATTACATTTAATAAGTCACTTTCATAATTCTTACACCTAGAACTCTTAACATTCCTCATAGCCACAGTATTGTTACTAGGAGAAGGATCTACATTATTGTGAGAATGCAGGTAAAAGGAGACAAATTACCCATTACCCAAGTTTTTTAACTATGGGTGCCACCCACAACTTTGCAGCAAGATTTTAAGCCTAGATCTATAGATAATCCACCTCAGAAAGAAATGGGACTGGGACAAAAGGGGATCAAAATGCAATGTGATTAATGACACATACATGGTCCTTTACAAGAGAGACTATTTACTTACTCTCCACACACGCAGATAGTCACCACTGGTCGCCAACAAGTCTGGATATACTCCCTTGGTGTCTGGAATCCACATGAGCTTTGTTGTAGGATATGGGTGATCAAAAGTATTCCTGCAAATGAACTCTGAGCTCTCCTCATCTAAACCAACAAGCTGGACCTGTGAAAACCAAATGTCTGTCAATTAAAAACTCAACTTTCCACTTAGCAAAATGACCATATATACAACAGTAAGGACAGCATAAAAATAACAGGTTGTATCTTACATGCTGTATTAGCAGTTCTAAGAGGCTATTAATGATACACCAAAAAAAAGTTCTAGAGCTCATCTCAACAAGCTGCAGGATACCTTCCCTTCCTTTCTTCTCCAATTGTAAGAAATACAGACTGTGGTAGGAAATGAAAGATCTACAGCTAAATGCTAGCCATTAATCTACCATCAGCATTATATTTTGGTTCTCTACTAACTGCCAACCAAATATTTCAAAATGCTTCGAGTGGTTAACAAAATCAAACCATCAGTTTCTTCTGAGGTACAACAGCATTAACTAAGTCCATTTTAGGAGAAACTGGGGCACTGAGAGTTGAAGTGAGTTGCAAGGTCCAGACCAGAACACAGATCTGTCTCCCAAATGATGAAAGCTATTTCTTCTCTTCCACTATGCTGCTTTCAGATTGACAACAATTTTATATCAAAACAAACAAGGAGTCCTGTGGCACTTAAAGACTAACAAATTTATTGCGCGCATTGTATTTATCGCATCATTGCTTACTGCATGAGCTTTCATGGGAGAAAATCCCACTTTGTCAGACACTCTGAAGATGGGGGAACTTACAAATTGGGAGGAAATAAATACAGGGCAGTGTAAGTCAAGAGAACAGCAAATCAAAACAATTGTAAAGATTCAAACACTGGGGAACAGCATACAGAGGAAGATGAGGTCAAATCACCTGTTGTAATGAGAGAAAAATCCAATGCCCCTATTCAGTCCTCAGGCAATGCAACCAAATTTGTGACCAACATCCCAAAAAAGGATGGATTACAAGCTGTTAAAAGAACCATCCCAGATGATGCCACACCACACCTCATGGCTGAACTTCGTGACTTTATACTCACCCACAACTGTTTCAGATTTGAGGATAATTTATACCTTCAAGTCAGCGGCCCTGCTATGGGTACCCACACAGCTCCACAATACGCCAACATTTTTATGGCTGACTTAGAACAATATTTCCTCAAGTCTCATCCCAAAGCACCTCTCCTCTACTTACACTACATTGATGACATTTTCATCATCTGGACCCATGGCAGGGATGCCCTTGAAGACTTCCAGAGAGATTTCAACAATTTCCACTCCACTATTAAACAGCCTGGAACACTCCACACAGGAGATCCACTTTCTGGATACCACAGTACAACTTAGGGATGGACACATAATCACCACCCTATACTGAAAACCTACTGATTGATATAGTTACCTACATCCCTCGAGCTTTCATCCAAAACACACCACACAATCCATTGTCTACAGCCAAGCCTAAGACATAACCACATTTGCTCTGATCTCTCAGATAGAGACAGACACCTTCAGGAGCTCTATCAAGCATTCTTAAAAACTACAGAACCCAGCTGCAGAAGTGAATAAACAGACTGACAGAGCCAGAAGGGTACCCTGATATCAACTAGTACAGGAGAAACTCAAGAAAGAAAACAACAGATCGCCTCTAGTCATCACCTATAACCCCCATGTCAGACCTCTACAGCACATCCTCCGGGATCTACAACCTATTCTACAAGATGATCCCTCACTCTCTCAAGCCTTGGGAGACAGACCTCTCCTTGCTTACAGACAGCCCCCCAACTTTAAAAAGATACTTACCAGCAACTACAGACCTACCAGAACCATTAAAGCAGGCACATACCCCTGCAAAACACAGATTGCCAACTTTGCCCACATATCTGCAAAAAAGACACTATTACAGGACCTAATAAAACCAGCTACTCCATCAAAGACCCATTCCCCTGCTCATTCACCAATATGATTTATGTCATCATGCACAAGAGATGCCCCCTGCCTTATATATTGGAGAAACAGCACAGTCTCTGAGCAAAAGAATAAATGGTCACAAATCTGACAGCAGAAATCACAACACTCTAAAACCAATGGGTCAGCATTTCAATCTTCCTGATCACTCAATTAATGATTTGCTAATTGCTGTGGTCAGATCATGGCTTCAAAGAGAAGCTGCTGAGATTGAATTTATTTGCAAATTCGGCTGCATTGCTTCAGGGCT
This sequence comes from Podocnemis expansa, assembly GCA_007922195.1. NCBI lineage: Eukaryota > Metazoa > Chordata > Testudines > Podocnemididae > Podocnemis > Podocnemis expansa. The sequence goes on along the minus strand of ML681990.1, from coordinate 10,181,851 downwards.
TCATAGGCACGCTGGATTTTTCTGTCATTATAACAGGTGATTTGACCTCATCTTCCTCTGTATGCTGTTCCCCAGTATATGAATCTTTACAACTGCTTTGATTTGCTGTTACAGTGTGACCTGTTCCCATGATTTACACTTCCGTGCATTTATTTCCTCCCATTCTGTAAGTTCCCCCATCTTCAAAGAGTATGACAAAGTGGGATTTTCTCCCACAAAAGCACATGCAATAAATATGTTAGTCTTTAAGTGCCACAGGATTCCTTGTTTGTTTTGCTGAACTAAACTAACACAGCTGCCCCTTTGGAACTTGGCAACATGAAAGGCACATTTTTATATCAAACTTTATCAAGGGAAACATGCCGGAACTTCCTACATATAAATTTTGCAAACTGATTAATGGTTTCAGTAAATGCATAAGCATGACAGAAGCATCTTTTCTAAATACATAGTTTTAGCAAGATAGTGAATGAAAGTGAGTAGGATGACATGTTTTTCTTTGAACAACAAATTTTCTACTTTCCAGTTCAAAAGATTCACCCAGGGCAGGTCTCCAACATCAAGCACTGAAAAGCCATAAGAGTAAGTGCAACACAAGTGACAAAGAAACAGCAACAAATAGTCTAGGAAGAAGTAGTCAAACTTTGATATTTCTGTCCCTTTATATCAAAGATTTTCAGCATGGTGGCATGTGAAATTTGGTACTGACTAGCACAAAATAAGGCAAAAAGTGGGGAATAATCTGAACTTCTCAAACACTGCTGGTTTCTAAATTAGCTATAACACAAGGAAAGAAATCCACGTATCGTTGTGGTCTATTCAATGAAAGACTGCTCAGGCCAAGTCTACACTATAAACTTGTACCAGTGTAACTACTTCACGCTGCGATGTGGAAAACCACACCCCTAAGTGACACAGTGACTGACCTAATCCTCAGTGTAGATAACACTGTGTCTACAGGAGAACTTCTGTCAAAACCGCTACTGCCTCTCTCAGAAGTATACTAATCATGCTGCCAGGAGATGCTCTCCCTTCAGCATAGCAACAACATCATTAAAGCATTACAATAGCACAGCAATATTGGTCCAGGTCCAGCACGGTACTGTTGTAAATGTAGACAGGCCTTCAGCATGCAGAGGAATCAAAAGCAAACAAAGCAGTATGATGCTTCGGGAAAGACAGAGTGAAAATTAGTGACATTTTATAGTTCAGTACTAATTTTCATCTGAGACGCCATATTCAGTTTGGGTCACCAAGCTCAAAACAAACATAGCTGAAATCAAGGGGAGGTCAGAAACAGGCAACAAGAATTAAGGGAGGAGAACTCTAATATAAAGATATAGGACTTAGAGTCATTAATAAGAGGAGCTACACAAAATGATACATGGTATACAGAATGTAGATCAGGAACTTCTACTCATATTCTTAAGACAGAAGAATAAATTTTGGGATAGCCAAATTCAAAACTGAGTGTCTCCTCTCTCCTCCACCAAACAGACACAATTACCTTGTTGCAATGACTACCACAAAATATCATTGAGGGCCAGATTTTAGCAGGATTAAAAAAAGATTAGGGGATTTACATGGACAACATGAATGTCCAGAGTTATAACAGCAAACAAAAACCAAAGAAATCTTACAAGGAATTGAAAACCTCATGCTTCAGGCCATAAACCAAATGTTAAGTATTCATGGTTAGAAGTACTGTAAACTGTTCCTGAGGGCAGGTTATTCCATAATTGCAAACTGCATGGTTTCTTCCTTTGAAGCAGCTAATACCAGCTACTAGATTAGTTGGACCACCAGTCTAGTCCAGTACAGCAGTTCAAATGCTTGTATTCTGTTATTGGGATTTAGCTGAGAGTTTTGCTCATGTTGAATAAATCAGCACTTGGCTAACACTGGCAAGGCAACAGAGAACAAGGAGCTGTTTTGGCTTGTAATATTGCTTAGAATTAGACACAAGAACACCACAAACATCTCATTTGGGCATATTCACCTTCTGTCTATACATCCTGAGAGGATGCCACTCAATCCGTAGGGCACGACGGCTGCAAGCATTCCATTTCTCACCAATATACTTGTTATTCATCTTTGAGGCAAAGCAACTGAAAGCATCTTTATTTACCTGTGCAATTGTCACAACCACTTTTATTCTAGCTCCCTTATGACTGATGTGCACCTCAAGAATTGCACCTGTAAATACTACTTTATACATGGATGCTTAAGTATTCAGCCTTTGCAGATCCCTCCTGCAGGCCCCAAGAGTCTACTAGACTTTGATCCAAGAAGCGGTGAGCTGAGAGGGAAAGCAAAATCAAAGCTGCACCTTCCAAGCTTGCTGAGAAATGACTTTCTAGAGTGGCCATTTTGGAAACTAGAAGCATCATCCTCCATGGGCCAGAGGGGAATGAAATTGCTAAATCAGGGCCCTACTCTCCTCAATAAGAGGAGCTGCCGAGACTTAGCAGTTCTGTTTCTGGCTGGCAAAGGTGGCAAGAAAGGGCACTCACCTCTTGAGAGAGGAACTTGATCGATAGCCAGAGTCTGTTTTCTGGCTGCACTTTGAAGAGTATTTAAGAGCCTTAACCCTGAGATTGGGATGATGCTGAAGGGGCCAGGTAGGTGAAGAGATAGCAACAAACTGTATCAAGTCATACTTGGCTGCTGTTTACAGGTCCCCTCAGCTGGAACCTGGAGAGGGCCCTAGCTCCCCTACTGGTCACAGGTAACTTGGCATAAAACACAAGTAGTGATGGAGTTTATTTAGGAGCTTTAACTAAGGGTCACATTTAAAGGGCACAGAGCAAAGACTGAAGATCATAGTGAGGGCTGCTAGGTAGACTATTTATTGGACTTTTGTGACTTGGACAGAGTGCCAAGTCAGATGTACCAAGAGCAGTCCTGCTGGAGGCATCAGGGCGAGAGGACTGCAACAAAATACCCAGCTGTACGAAGGTACTCAATCCGGAGAGCACCCCTTCAGTTCCTCAGTTTTTTTCAATGCCTTCCCACTCTCAAGCGCAAAGAGGCTTACCACCATAACTTTTCTAAGCAGGGATCAACAAAACTGGCCAGCAGATAGGCACCCAGCTTCAAAAAACAGCACGTAGCTGCCCCACTGCTGAAATGCCACCAAATCTGCAGACTGCTCAGTAAAGGCACCTGCAATTTTATTTTTGGACACAAAAAGGCACTCCTCCGCTGCATTTCCCCAGCAGAGCTAGGCACTGGGCTACAAACTCTGGTTGCCATGGTGGCCTGGCACCCTTGGTCTGTTGAGGCCTGATCTAAGCAACAGCAATATAATCATCATGGTGGACCATGCTTTCAAACACAAAACACAAAAAGCTTCCTCAATGCAACATTAAGCATGCACTGTTAAAAGTCAAGCAGTCAAGAAATAAGATTCTTATTGCACTGTTAGCTTTGCCATACCACACGTGTAGTATTTTACGTGAACTATCCCACAGGAACCTTAACAGTTAATTTTTGAACTGAGTTTAGATTTGAAACTGATTTCACATTTGAGCTTTTTTTGTCCTTACTTTTTCTTCATCCCAGGAGTCTAAAAGCACCCCTCTACAGTGATTTACAGCCTTTACATGAGCTAAGCATTTGAACTACTGACTTAAACCAGTGAGCACTTTGAACGGAATGTATGGATGCACAGTACAAAATTTTCTATTGTACATATGAAAATAGCCAACTTTATTTGCAGCTTAATATCCAATTTCTTTTCAAACCTGATTATGGTTCTCAATGTGTACTATTTATCCACCAAAGGTAACTACTTAGCTACTTGACTTGTATGTGAATGTATCAATTTTTTAAAAAAGACAAAGCTCTTGTTTTACCATTTGGCAGTGTAGGGAATTTGTCCAAGGTCTTTCATCTTAACCCTACTCACTCTTAGAAATCACATACTGAAAAGCTTCTGTCTCAAAATATAAATTTGCCAAAGAAAATTATGAGCCAAGATCAGATAAGAATGCAAAACAACTGGTGCTTAACTGAATGAATCACTGCCAAATGAACACAATCATACAATAAATGTAAAAAGTTATTTTGACAGCCATATGACAAAACTATTTGTAGTTTAGAGCTAATCTGAAACAGACAAACACTGTTACAAAAAAAGAGCATCATGCTTCTCTGGAAGGCAGAAATTCTTCTTCACTCTTAGCAGAGTATTCAGACCCGCCCTCCTTTCCCTGAACACTCCCAGATCTTTCTATTGATTAGCTACATCAAAATCTTGTGTGCCAGAGACAGACAAGGGTCTAAACGGAACAGAAAGATAAAGCACTTAAAAAAAAACAAAACTGAATACATGCTGTAGGAAGAGTATGAATTGATGCCGACAATCTGGCTAGTTACTGACTGGTATCACAGCTTCAGTTTTTGGTCAGTTCTACAGACCTACCTCAAATCTCCTTAATGCTTGTCAACCTGGGTACACACCAATTATGAAACTACATTATTAACACTGATTGAGGATGTCCTGGCAACTTATGAATATCAGATGTCTATACTGATTCATAAAAGCGGAGAACCTTCATCATGAGGTGTGATTGAACCTGTCTGTAGGCAGCAGGAAAAAAAATAGATGGCACTGTTCTAGGGTGGCAACATTCTCTTAGCTGAGTGTTCCCCCATACTACTTACTGGAAGATGCTGCCCTATCCTTAGGGCACCATCACATGGGGTTCCTTAGATAGCCATCTCGTTTCCCCTCCTGCTTAGTGGTATATGGGGCTTCTGGGAGAGTTGGTGGGGAGGAATGGGCACTAGTACTACCAATGACATCAAGCTTTACATATTACACTTGATCCAGTTGCTACTGGTGCCCAGGCCTTGGAGAGAGGAAGATAAGGGTGAGAGGTAAGCGATTAATTTACTGTCCAGATAAAGCTGAGGTGTTCTTGGTCATTTGGGAAAAGAAACCAGAAGACAAGGAAAGTTTAATTCTCCCTTTAAGCATGTGCATCTGCTATTTGTGACTTGTTCAATCTCAGTGCTATACTGGATCCTTGGCAATGGCCAGGAATGCCTTTTACTATCTGTGGCTTAACATAATCCATGCCTCACTTCGAAACCAGTTACTGCAGTGTAGTCTGTGTAAAGCTACACATTTTACCAGCATTTCCTAGACTTTCTAAAACTGAGCCACACCCTCAAGAAAATGAAGACAATCACATCCTTCTTTAACCTTACCAAATTTAGTTAAATGCTCACCCTCGATGAGTGGAGGCTGATACTGTGCAATTTTAACAGAAGTACTTCCTTTCTTATAGGAAGTGTTGCCTAATGGCTAAATCAGTGGACTGTAACTCAGGAGACCAGTTTTATTCATGGCTCAGTCACTAGCCTGCTGGATGACCATGGGCAAGCCACTTCATCTCCAATTCCCCCATCTGTAAATAGGGGTAATGATATTGACTGCTTTGAGATCTAGGTATCAGTACGTGCTTTGATGAGTAATGCAATAAATTACAGTACTGTACTGATATTTGCATTTGAATTAGTACCCACTAAAATGAATACAGTGATTCAGAACTTGATTACTGTATCACATTTTCTGCAAATTCAGATAGATAGGACTGCACCACTTAACCTTGAAAATGTGACTAAAATGTTTTCCTACAACTTCAACAGCTAAAAAATCTTGCTTTTTTAAAAAAAGGTGGAAGATAAGACTCTGGAGAAAAACAGAGTGTACAGTCTGCACGTGTGGCTAACCACTCATGCTTCTCCCTTGCAAGTGTCTTAAACCAATCCAGAATTTCATTTGGTACAGAATGTGGCAGCCTGCCTATGGAGGAACACAACTGAGTAACACCAAATGGCAGTACACACTGCCATTAGTTTCTAAATTGAACGTGAATTGTTTACCTACAAAACCCTAAATGATTTGGGATATTCTTACTAAATAGAGCACCTACCATTTAATATCATATAAGCTCCTTGAGTCCAAAAGAGCTCTAATCTGTTGGAATTTTGCAAGAAATGCACCTATTCATTTGGGCTATGACAGATGGTGGGGCTTGAATTGGAAGTTATAAATTAGGTTTTGTAGGGGCTAAGTTTTCTGTCAAGGATGGGTGCAAAATACTGTTGTATTTCTGGCTCTGTATCTTGCTTGTATCAAGGATGTTTGGACAGAAGCCCCTTTTTGAAGAACTTCAAATAAAAAAAGCTCACGTCAGATAAGAATCTGTCCTGCTTTCATACAGCACACTTCCCCCCACAGGAGGCAACTCTGCTTTAGTGAATGTGAAGAATCTCTTTTTAAAAACACCAGATTTTTCTTGTCAATAAAGAAGAGATAGGAATATTGGATTGCTTTTAGGAAGTCTACCTTCTAAAAACAGTAACAAAAATGGATGATTTGTTACAATGCTGATTTGTAATGCATTAGAAACACAGGGCAAGTAGACAAGTCAGTGTTTTCCAAAGCAAGGGTTGTAAAATTGGCAAGAAAGATATTGTTTCAAAGCTTTCAAGTTTATGAATATGAACATGAAAAGCCAGGTTAGTATTAATTTTCCCTTTAGATGCTGCCACCTGTACCTTCCAAATGTATTTTGAGGTTATTTGGTTCCCTTATGTGATCAGCATGCAAGTTTGCCTTTCCCAGCTGAGATAAGGCACAAGTAGGATAGTTTTTAGACCTGCCCAATAAAACTACCCTCCTTTTAAAAATATCCTCCTGTCCCTGAAACTATCAGTTATGAGAACAAGAGCTGCCATGTGCTTTACAGCTTTACATAACAAAACTCCATTTAACTGAAATAAGTTTTTCAGGATCCTTGATGTTATATCATACCCATGAATAGATATGAACTAGATCTGAAAGAGCCGCTTTCCTACTATCCTGGCACCAATATAGTTAGCTGGCATTTTCATCACTGGAGGACAAACTTCCCTCCAGTCTCCTAAAATGTTTCCTTGCAGCATTCAACAAACTGGACTGTTATACACAAGAGGCTCAGTGAGGCAACCGTCAAATCCCAAGTGCTGCTAGGTTTTGTTTGCAACCAGCAGTGCAGAGGGAACTCTGCTCTTCCAAATCTCCAAGTACATGAGATATTACTACTGTAAGCAGTAGCTATAATTTTATGTAATGAAGAGAGAATTCTTTGCTTCCATTAGTTATCTTTTTACATGGGTAATGACTGATATTTGTTAGCACCATGCAAGTGAAAATCTGTAGACAAAGTCTGACAGTGTTTCATGGAGACTTCATTTGAGACACAGCCAAGTGTGAAGATCTGGTTTCAGTTTTTAAAAACCTGAAAAAAATTGTTTTACAGTAACAAACAGTCTTGCACCCTCCCCTGACCCATTTCCTCTATTTTCAATTCTTGCACTCCATGTAAGCCTCCCACTCTTCGGTATTCAGGCAGGCATGTCAAACTCATTTGCTATGGTGGGCCAGATGCGACTTAAATGTACTTCAAGTAGGCCATACATACCACTGCAGAGTGCTGTGTATATGAAACTGTGCTCCGCAATACCACTCTCTCTCTCTCTGTTAGGGAGAAAGCGTGGTCTCGCAGAGTGCAGTCTCGCATACCCAGCGTTCCATTACGTCATGAGACCTGACACTCTCATGGCATTGCGCGCTGCTAGGTGTGCGAGTTGACTCTCTCCCTCTGTTAGGGAGACAGCAGTCCCATGGAGCAGTCCTGGGCTGGACAGAAGAGATTCAGACCGCATGTTTGACACCCCTGACTTAGAGATTCTTTTCTCTGTTGAAGCATAAAAGGACCACAACAGTCCCCTTGGGAATACTGCCAGGACAGCAGTGATTTAAAAGGCCTTCTGTTGCTCCTACACACAAATGTCATAGTAGTAGCGTGTTGGGGAAGGAGGTTGAGCACTTTGCAACACTTCAAGCTTGGGCTGCTCCTGGCAGACTAGTAAGGCTCCCAATGTCAGAGCCACTTCAGAAGTAGCCCAGATCTGGGGAAATACAAAGATGGTTAAAGCAGTGGTTCCCAACCAGTGTGCATGGCAACACCCAAAGTGCGCCGCGAGCATCCCCGGGAGCTGGAGTTAAAGTTCCCTCCCTGCTCAGCCCAGTCATGTGGGCTGTGCAGGGCTGGGAAAAGGCAGGGGTTAAAGTAAGGGGGAAGGCATCAGAACACAGTTCTGGTGCCCCCTATTTTTAGGCAGGCAGCCTTCTGGCCCTCTAAAAATAGAGAGAGGCACTAGAATGGGGAGTTCCAGGGGTCCCCCTAAAAATAGCAGGAGCAGCCAGAATGTAGAGTTCCAGTGGCTCCACCTTAAACCTGGCTCTACCTTAGGCCCAGCCAGTAGAGAGCTGGGGAAGGCTGGAAGAGTGTGAATCTCTCCCTGCAGGGCGGAGCAGCTTCTCAGCCAGCCTGCATACAGCCCAAGTAAGGGCTTTGGGGGGAAGGGCTGCTGGGGGTTGTGTGGGGCAAGTGTGTGTGTGTAGCAGAGGTGGGTGGGATGGCTGTGTAGCAGAGAGTGTGTAGCTGGGGTTGTGGGGTGGCTGTAGCTGGGGGCTAGAGGCCCAGTTCTGGCCCTGTAGTGATGGGAGGGTCCATCACAGGCAGCAGGGGTATGGGGGGGGAGAGGACGGGACCCACTGGGGTGGGAGAGAGCAACAGTGGGGTGAGGATTTGCCTGGGGAAGTGGGTGCTGTGCCATGCTCCCCTGCCCTACCTTCCCACTCCACAGGTTCCCCCACTGCTCCACAGTCACTCCTGTTCTCCCTTCCTCTTTCGGCACCCTTGCGCTGTTCCCCATATGGCTGCCTTTGTCCTCTTTTGCCACCCTTGCCCTGCAGTGCTCCCCACACTCACTCCTGCCACTGCACACGGCTCCTGACCCCCTCGTTTTGCCCCCCCCCGCTACCCCTACTACACCACATAGCAGCATTTCCAAAACAGTGCCATGGATCATGAATATTCATAAAAACAAGTTAATTTGCATATTCATAAGTGGGGGGTTGGTTTTTTTGGTTGTTTTTTTTTGTTTTTTTTTTTTTTTTTTTTATAATGGTGGTGTGCCTTGAAATATTTGAAGGTTATCAAGGTGTGCCACTGCAGAGAAAAGGTTGGGAACCACTGGATTAAAGATACCTTTCTTCCTCCACCTTCTGTTACCTGTCAGGAGGCACAGCACAGATCTTGCCCATGCTTTTTTAATCAATCTTACTGCTTCTAGTCCAACTCCTGCTCAGGTTTATTATTTTAGATCATTTGCATACACAGGGCTAGAGCATCACATTTACAACAGACTGTAACCTGACATCATGCATGTAGCTAAGGACTGCAACTGCCTTTCTAATCAAATGCTCTGGATTTTATTAGGAGATCATTCTTTTAGCCTGTCAGATTTTGGTGAGTATGACAGTATTGACATTTTCGTGGCAGGTAACTGATGGAGTATCAGAAGATAAGCACACAGACAGTCCTGGTACAGCAAAAGCCATTGATAATTCACCCTTTGTCAACCACTACCACAAAATTACCATAGAAACATCCAAAATATATAGTTAATGCTGGTATCTCAGATACCAGACTATGGAAAATTGTTGGAAAATGCTGACTTGGGGGCATTCGTTGCACCTGTCAGCGAGTGTTTAACCTTTGTAATATAAAGCTATAACTTTCAGTTGTTGTTGAATTAACCACTGCAAGGTACTGTCCCGTCCCCCCCCCCAAAGTGTTTCTCTCTCACCTCCCAAATAACTCAAGCCAGCCAAATGGGTTTAAAGTCTTTTGGGGGGGGGGGGGGGGGGAGGTTGAGTTGAAACCAAGCTGGGAAGTTTTGGATCGAGCAAAATTTTTGAAACATATTGCAAGCAACTGAGAAGGTTTTTACTGGACATAAATTACAACTATCACTACAGTCATTCATCAGTGGCAACTATGACAAAGAGCAAGTCCCTTTTGAACCAAAAATGAGCATTAACCCAGCTCCGCTTATTTCTTTCCCTACCACCACACACCAGCCTTAAAAGAAACATTTCCACTATTTTCTTCAAGTTACCACCTGCTATTCCAACACCTAGCATAAGAAACTCACATTCATTTTTCTCAGTCCATTCAACAGCACTGTCTATAATCCGTTTTCTCTTATTTGTGAGGGTTTCTCACAAAAAGTCAGGGGAGATTTAAACAGGAAAATGCAACTCTCTGTGACAAAAGCTGGCATGTGAACTCAAAAGAGAGTCTACTGTCATAGTACCACTCATTTTTTTAACAAACATATGATTTTCAAGTTGACAGTCCCAGTGCCATTTGTGCTGTCATGGTTCCCACATAACTCACTGAAAAGTGACACATACAGCCCGCTGGCTAAAACAACTACACACCGCATTTGGATAAATAGCACTTTACATGACCAGAACACTGTGTGAGCAATCAATTAGTCACTATGATAGAAGATGTCACCCCAGCCCCAGAATTGTCCCCACCTTGTTAAACTTCTCCACAAAGTTGTAAGTCACCCTACTCCCCTACGCCACATTTGTTACAATCTTCCCTGCTTTAAGGCTTTCCATTATACAGCTCCACAAAGCGACTATGCACTCCCAGTTTGGCTTTTCTGAGTGGAACCCGCATACCAAACGTGTGAAGTTATAGCACTTATGAGCCCACTGTTAGCAAACGAAATACAGCAAGAGTGATTACATGGGCTGCTCCTGATGAAATCTCTTACTTAAATCTGGAGCACATAATGAAACTACAGCACACCTTGTGAGGGGCACAGAGAAGAGATTCCTCTACTAGAAGGCAACCAGAGCAAAGGAATTTGCACAGGGGATATCACCTATTCTGCAAAACTTTTCCCACAAACAATGATGTCTTCATCAGCAAGGCACGTTTTTAACATGAAGCCACCACCGTGTCAAACTCTGGAAAAATGATCCCAGCCAAACTTTCCAGTGTTAGGAAAAGAAAAAGCCTAGTTACCTCTTTGCAGGAAGCTCTCCCAGATGTGAGCCATTCTATGGGAACAGCTCTGGTGGCCATAAGCCTCCTCCCCAGCCCATGAGCTGCAGCTCCCCACAACTGCAAGAAAGCAGACTGCAGGCCTGCACCTACGGACCGCCTACAGAAAGTCCTGGGCAGCAGAGCCGTAACACAGTGTTTTGCCAGTTGGGCACGTTCCGAACAGAACACACTCCTTTCCATTAGTGGCGCGTAGAGCTGGTACCCCAAAGCCACCCCTTTGATAGAGTGGCTCCACTGAGCCGCTCTGGGCTACCTGGGGCTTGGCTCTGTCAGCCCTGCCGTAGTTATGGCTCTGCTGGGCAGTGACCAGGGCCCCCACATTGGAGGGGAAGAGGGTGAAGGTCCATTTTACTAGAACCCTGGCGAGGTTGAGATTGGATATGAGGAAAAACTCTGTCACTAGGAGGGTGGTGAAGCACTGGAATGGGTTATCTAGGGAGCTGGTGGCAGGAGCGTCACTGGCGCCTGGCACACAGGGCACATGCCCCAAGTGCCCAGGGTGATGCCTGCCTCTCCTGGCCTCACCCCCGACCTGGGATCCAGGGCCAGGCTGCCCATAGCAACGCCTGCCTCTCCCAGCCGGGGACTGAGGCTGGGCCACCCATGGTGGTGCCCGCCTCACCCGGCCCTGTCTCCAGGCAGCAGGAGCCCGATGCCTAAGGTTACCAGATGTCAGGCAAAAGGAGGACAAGTCGTCCTTTTTACCTTCATGTCCTCTGCCTGGCAGGCATTTTAAAAATACATGATTTTGTCTGACTTTTTACTTCTGGGGGTTAAAGTACGCTAAAATGCCACAGAACATCCTATTTTTAGGGGGAAGCGTTCCAGGGCCCCCTAAAAACAGAAGATTACATTAACACTACATTTTCCCCATGCATCCTACAATGTCCTCCTTTTCGTACTTCCCTGTCCTCCTTTCCATGCTTTGGTATCTGGAAACCCTACCAATGCCAGATTGTGGCCAGCAGGGCAGAGCCTCTGCCTGTGTGCCAGGTCTTTCCCTTGGGCAATGACTTTCCTGAGTGGTGGAATCGCCATCTTTGGAGATCTTTAAGGCTCCATTAGACAAAACCCTGGCTGGAATGATATAGTGAGAGTCATGCTGCTTTTAGCAGGAGATTGGACTAGATGACCTCATGAGGTCCCTTCCAACCCGATGATTTTGTGACATGGATATCAATCAATCAATCCAATCATAGGGCTGGAAGGGACCTCGTGAGATCATCGAGTCCAACCCCCTAGAAATTGAACCCAGGACCTTCTGCATGTTAAGCAGAGGTGTTAGCCACTCCACTATTTGCAGTCATGTCCTGGGGTGACTGGCCCTGACTGCAGCTCCATTACTGGGGGCCAGGTTAGCAGTTTGCAGGGGGCTCTCGGCCCTGGGCGGATGAAGGCAAAGAGGCTGGAGGAGGGGGGGCTGCCAGGCGCACAGGGCAGCGGGCCCCCAGCCCCCCCAGACAACCAAGGAAACGCCGCACAAAGAACTCCGTGAGCCGCCGCCAGCCCCGCCCCTCGGGCCGCCCCGCCCCCTCACCTTGTTGTTATACTCCTCCACGAAACTGCCCAGAGCCAGGCGGAAGCGCTTGTCGGGCCGGACGCTCCAGTTCATGGCATAGACGGTCCATGGCGCCTCGTACTTGTAGATCTCCTTCCGCTTCCCGTGCAGCGACATGGCGGGGCCGGGGCTACGGGCGGGGGGAGGGGGCAGGTCGGGCGCGCGCGGGGGAGGGGCTGTCCTGGTCCGAGCGAGGCCTGAGGGACGCGGGCGGAGGCCGCCAACGGCTCCCGACCCCGAGTCCCGGCCGCCAAACTATGGGAATCCGAGCGCCGCGGCGGAGGCCGTTTGGGATTCGGCCTCCTCACACAACAGGCGCGGAAACGACGCGAGGCCCCGCCCACTGCGCGCCTATTGGCTGAGTCGGCCGCCGCTCAGGGTATTTCGTGAAGAGGTTGGGTAGTACGTCTGTCATTCAGGAGCGTTCCAGTCTCTTATTGGCCCTTTGGGCTCTCAGTCTAAGCAGGCGTGCGCTCCGTTTGTGGAGTTATCTGCCACTTCTTTCGTCCCGCCTCCAGGAGGACGTTGTGCTCTTTCTCAACCTCTCATTGGCTGTCATGGGTCGCAGTGGCCACGCCTCTTCTTGAGGCGGGTGCGGTCTTACCCTGTCATTCCATTGGATGGCCTGAGGTGTCAGTCAGGGGTGAGCGGCTGGGCAAAGGGCGGGTCTTGGCGTTGGCAAAGCCATTTAAAGCTCTGATTTAGACGGCTCTTGGAGAGTCACAGGTTCGATTCCCCGGCTAGCCAAGTGGGTCCTAATATTTTCTCTGCCGCGGCCTACCTGGCTACCTGTAATTAATTTGAGGCACACTACTATATAGTTTCCAAATGAACTCATAAATATTCATTAATCAATGAGCCAATCCAGAGCCCTTTGAATAGGGTTTCAAAAAAAATTTGTGGCACACCTGCTCAGACCTGATGGTACATGGGTTGGGAAACACTCCTCTAGGCAGCAATGACCATGGGTGCGATCAGAGCTGCCAGAGAACTCAGATCCCATGTAGGCAGTGAAGTAAGGACTGGATGTTCAGTGGTGCCAAGCAGTCCACACATCCCTTGCTTTTAAAACCCATGCCCCCCATCAACCTTTCTAGGTTTATTCAAGGAGCTGGTGGGTTGCTGGAGGAGAGGGGCTGTGGAGGGAAACATTGCATGATCCTCAGCCTCACAGTGTGTCTCGCAGGTGTGGATGGAGAAACAGAGAAGCATTGCCTAGGGTAGGGACATTTCTTCAAAAGCTTTTCACCATTGCTGACGGCTCTTCTGCAGACAAAGGCATTAGAGGAGAGGTGCGTGCGTGGAGAAAAGTGTAAGTGATATGGGACCAGTGTCTCAAAAGATTGCAGCGTCTATTTAGGCATCAATGTCAAATGTTTGCATAGGAAAAAACTCAGTGCCCTAGTCCAAAATTTCTCATACTTTTTCTGTTGTATTGTGATGGGTCACTACTGCCCTCCATGTCACAAAGACCAAGAGGGAGGTGGGTACAGTGGTAATATGCTGGGTGTGAGGGATCAGCTCAACACCACTAGTGAGATGTGTTGCTATCTTTGTTAGCTAAAAAGAAGCAATATGGCTATCAGGAGAGCTGCACGGCTGGCAAAGAAGCCTGTTTCAAAGTTTATTCTGAAAAGTGGCTAAAATGGCTCTGCTGGTTTGACCAAACCCATTCACTCTTGTTAAAGTCACGAGAAGGGACTCAGGCTGTTGCCATTGCTTCCATTAAAGCTTCAGATTAACCTTTAGTACAGGGGTCTCAAACTCACAGGCTGCATGTGGCCCTTAAAGTTATTTCCTGTGACCTGCAATGACGCTATTCCTATCGATATTTGCAATATCGTTGTTAATGAAAAGGTTTCAGTAGTGTGATGCTCAGGCTAATGTACTAGTCCTCCTGCAGCCCTCATGGTGGTTTGAGTTTGAGACCCCTGCTTTATTATAGTAGGCTGCACACCACAACCATCCATGAACAAGTACCTCTGCCACAGTGCTGTTTTGAGCATTCACAGCTCCTCTTCAGACTTTAGTCACTTTTTCTGGCCTGGGCTTAAAATTTTAGTTCTGCAAGATCTGCAGCTGAAAAGGCAAGGCAGGATTTTTTTTGTGCATGCAAAGGCCATCAAAATACACACATGATGCATCCCTGCTGCAGGTGTCTATCACCTCTTTGAAGCGACACAGAGGAGCAGAGGAATTGTCAAGTCCAGCATCCTGTCCCAGTACCTAGAACCAGCTGCTTCAGAGCAAGATACAACATGCTGTGCAGTGATCATTACAGAACAACCTGCCTGTAAGGCAGGGGTCTCAAACTCAAGTCACCATGAGGGCCGCAAAAAGACTAGTAGAGGTCTGCGTGAGGATTAGCATGGTAGCACAAGGGCCGCACCCCTGAAACCTTTCCATACAATCATATTGCTAATACTGGTAATGATCGTGGCACCGTGGGCCACAGGCAAGAGCTTTAGGGGCTGCATGTGGCCCTCGGGCTGCGTGTTTGAGACCTCTGCTGTAAGGGAAGTTTCTTTTAAAATTTATCAGTTGTTGATTTAAGCCCTCAGAGTGGAGGGACTGTCACTCTTTTGATGTCTTTAGTCTTCTCTTGTGCAAGCCTGGGTGTTATCATATAAATATCTAGTCCTCTGGTAAATGCAATCAAGCTCCTGACAAGCTATCATGGAAAAACTCCTTTCAGTTGGGAGGACTGGTTAGATGTTAACGCTGCTGTGTGAGTTAAAGGCACTGCCATTTGCCAGCCCACAGAAATCCTATGGGAACTCTGTTGCCTTTTACCTCTCCAGGCAGAGGCCTTGTGGAAGAAAAACGCCTGTGGCTGGAATGTTCCTGCCACAGAAAGATGAAACCAAAGTTGTCCTGAAATAGAAACAGCTGTGTGGGTGGAGAGTGTGTGCATGTATGTATGTATGTGAGTATGCAGCTGGGAACTGGGACATGAGGCTGGGGGGAGATACACAACAGCAACAGGTGCTTCTTTGAGTGGGAGAGGTGCTCCAAAGCAGCCAGTTTCGAACACTGTCCAGTGCCAGCAGACTGAGGAAGGATATTCCTGCCTTACAAAAGGAGTTGACATTACAGCATGGGGAGGCATACTGCCACTGGCTTTACCCTAGCTGTGGGGAGTGGCAGGGCTGGGGGGAAAGTGGCTGGGTGGGCTTCTGTGTAGGCTAAGACAAATCTGCCCCATCCAGGGTTTTCTCTAGCACCAAGATCCATGCCACAGCATCTTCACTGCTATCTTCATACACCTAGCCTATAGATATCCTCTGCCCCCCTCCATCTTAATACCCTCCCCTGCACACACAAACCTCAGCCATATAGCCTTCCCTGTACTCACTCACCCACAACTGCTTCACATAGCTCCTGCTGTCCCCTTCTCCCCACAGTGATTTATGGGAGTTCATGCCAGCTGCTGAGTTGGCACCATTCCCTTTACAACTGAAACCCAGCTCAAGCAGTGACAGTGTGAGCTTCCTAGTTCCATACCCCCTCCTCCCAAAGAGCTCCCCTGCTCTTCCCAGAGTGGCGGTGGAGAAACAAGAAAGCAGCGGGAATGATACAGAGACTCCCCATCCTAGATGACATCCTGAGACCCCTGCCCTAATCTGTGATTCCCTAGGGAGCTGCTGCAGCTGCCCCCGGGCACTTTCTTAAACCTGCGGTGTAGTTTCCACACTGATGTCGCTCAGTTACAGGAACGACACCATACATCATCGGGAGTGGGCAAGGAGGGCCCAGGACATGATCCTTCTGGCTGCAGATTAGCTTATCTCTTCTCTGAGCATCCCCCACCCCCATGTCCTTTGCTCCAGCTAGCAGTTCCCTGGCATACTCAACTTGCCTCGGAGTGCATGATGAGGCCAGTGATGATGGCTGATGGCGCACATTTGATTGTCCCAGCATGGGGCTGCCGGAGAAGCTGCGGGACCCAAAGCATTGTCACTGGTAAGTATAGGACTGATTGTCCCATGTCTCTGACCAAATTCCCATCTCAGAGATGGTCTCTCCACTGTCCTGTGGCTGGGGAGCAATTTTATGGCTGCACAAAGGGTGCGTGTTGCACTGCAGAATCAGCTGGGTCCCCCATGACAGTCACACAGCACACATGGGAATGACAACAAATGGCCCAAGGAAGGGAGAATCAGAGTGTGTTTTTATAAGGCTACATTCACTCCCATAATATTTGATCCACTAGAATGCCAGTTCCGGTCATATCTGTCCCAGCTACAGTTCAACCTGCCATTTCAGTTGGAGATGAGGTTTTTTACTTCCTGTCCTAAACAGCTGAGGAGAGTTAACAGCCGCTATGTTCCTGGTAGTGGCTGCATTTTGTTGGTGAGTGAAATAATTCTGGGGCATATATACAGTTTGCTTTGCGATGGAAGGCAGAATATATGTGTATGTATATATCTCTGTCATTGTTCAGTTCACTAGGGTGTCTCATCTACGATGGTACAGAATTGTATGCACATTTCCCTCTTCTTACTGATGGCTGGCTCATCTGGGTGTGTTGAACTGGATCTAGAAGCATGAGTCTCTTGACTGAGCTAAATGAGAAAGCATCTCAGTATGAAGGATAAGCTCATGCAATAAATAAATTTGTTAGTCTTTAAAAGTGCCACAGGACTCCTTGTTTATTTGTTGTTTCTGAATTCACTGTCCTCCTGGGCCATTTGTTGTCATCATTCAGCTTCTATTGAGTGACAGTCCCACTGAGCTATATTGGCATGTATCGCGTGTGTGTACATGTGCACGCACAAGGCTTAGTGCAGCTTTACTGTTTAGATTGTTTTGCTGTGATTCACTGGGAGTGCACTTCTTACAGTTATTTGCCTTGGAAGTGTCCAGCCTGTACTCCCCATTACTGAAAAAATGAAAGCCATCTCTCACTATGAGTCTGTGTGCCTCTGGGCTCTTTTGGCCTCCTGGTAAATTCCCTTTGTGCATTTTAAAATGTTGTTACACTAGCTGGTGCAAAAAAGGCCAACACAGGCGTTTTTCAGCCCCAACAATTTACTGGGATGCTTAATTTTTATGACCCTTAAATGCTGCAGCCCCTGATGTGATAAGCTCAAAATCCTTGGGGGCTGAAAAGTTCAGGCAGCTGCATGTCTAATCAGAGGCCACAGTGTCTTTTGTGTTTGCCAAAAGCATCCAACTATTGCTTTCTGTTGAGCTGTCCTTCCTGTGACAGAAGCCCATCCTGGATGGTTGTTGAGACCAAATTTGCATCAGTGATCAGGTCAGTCAGAAAAATGGCCCAAAGAAGGACAATTAAAGGCTCAGAGCATCAAGGCTGGGAATTTTCAAAGGAAATTGTTGGGAGCCTAATTCACTTAGGTCTTCTGTGAGTTCAAGCCAGAAAGCCCAGTCTTAATACAGAGCCAAAATCTCTGGATTCCACTGTTACACAGAAGTGGTGAAAGGCTGCTGTGTGCATGGGTAAGCAAAGTCCTGGACCCTGGGTGCCTGGCGTGTTTACAGCACAGCTTTCATGTGGCAGTTCCATGGTAGTCGTAGGGTGGGAAGACTGAGGCATAAAGCATGAGAAAGCCGGTGGTCCCCACATCAGGACTTAGTCGTCTGAGTAACTCCAAAGCTGAAGGGCAGAACAAACAGATCGACTGCCTCTGTCATGGTCTCCGGGCCCCGAACTATTGGCCTGGAGTTACATTTGTTCCCTGTAGGAGCTGTTGTAATCTCCACCCCCTCAGATTTCTGCCCAGCTGTAAGCGTGGTGCGTAATGTGTGTTGGACTTTTTCTGGTGTTCAAGATGGTGGTGCTGTGCTGCTAGGGAGGCCAAGCTGTCCTTGCAGAAAGGCTTTTGCAAAGAGATGGCACTAAAGAAATGCTGAGATCCAGCTGTGTCCTGATTTCTGCTACAAGGTATTTCCATAGATTAGGCCCCCTCAAGGCCCTGTACTGAATCCAGAAGAGCTGTGCTTTGAGTCCCTGATGAAGGCTGTGTGAGGACAGAGACCATCATGGAGAGCTTTGTAGATGAGGACCAGGACTCTGATACTCCCAGGTAGCGCTCAGAACTCCGCAGCTACACACTCATTCTGTCCACTCTCCCAGACCCTCGACAAAACACAGCCTTGATCCACTTTAGGTGCCAAAAACATATTTATTAGCAAAGTGGGCACAAACTCCAGAGAGAAAAAAATGCTTACAGTCTTGCTACTCTCATAGGGAGCTAAACGCTACTTGAGCAGGCGACCAACTACCTCTAGAGCGCCTAACCAAGTGGCAGGATGGCAATGCTAGGCAGGTTTTCTCCTGTGCGGGAGCTGCAGGGTCCTTTGGTGAGGGGAAAGCATGTACGCCACTATCAACAGAAACTGTCTCTGGGGGAGGGCCGAAAACCAACCACTGAGGCGTTGGTTTTGCTTTTCTGCTTTCCAGGATTGTGCTTATGAGTTTTGTGCTTTCCACCTATGCCAAGTAACAGGTGGGTTTTTCTGGGAAGCTACTGTGGGCTTGCAAGAGTTGGATGCAGACCAGAGGGCTGGCCTGAAGCTAGTCAGCCTTGTGCTAGAGTCTGCTGCCCAAGGACTTATGCTGAAATGTGACAGGGTGATGGTAACGACCATCCTCTTTGTTTCTCAATGATAGTCAAGTAGGACAGGGATGACTCCTCTGCCCACCCCCTGGGCTTTATACCTCCAGTCCCTTCATTATCCCACTATCCACTGCCATTTACCCCTCTTTCCTTCTCCTTCCAAAGGCAACATCATCTGAATTATGAATCATCACAGTCCGGCGGTGCCAATGGACCCATTGTGCTAGGCGCACTACAAACACAGATGCCCAAAGAGCTGCCAGCTACGCGGCCTCACAGCTCACAGCTGTGCATTCACTCTCCCATTTTGTGGCACCAATACAGGAAGGAAGCCTGGTCAAGGAAGAGGAAGCTGGTGTCATCTGGCCCCTCCAACCCATTGGGCTTCTTGGTGGCCATCAAAAATTGCTGCTTTGGGTGCACTCTACAATGTGCAGTTTGTATCTACTCTACCTAAACCATTGGAGAAGGATGAGCTCTGAAGTCCCTCCCACTCTACACTCCCCTCCACCAGGGCAGAAGACAGCTAAGTACCCATAGCACATAACACTGTCCTCTGCCTCTCACCCCCTCAGTCAAAATTGAAATCAACTAAACCAGTTCTCAGTAGTCGTTCCTCTTGGCTCGGTTGGGCGTGTGTGCATCTCTGACTGCTGGGAAGCACTGGCTCAGAAAGATGTCTCTGAATGTCCAGCTTGGGGAGGGAAGGGAAGCGAGAGCCCCCAAAGAGTCCCCGTGTGTTTGTCATCCTCCGGTGTGGCTCTGGGTTGGGGAGGGTCTGGGAATAATGCTCTGGTTGGGAGTAGATTGCTGTGGTTTTGTCTGAGGCTGCCAACAGGTGTAACCCGCTTGACAAGGAGTCCTTGGACTTCAGGTGGAACTTTTCTATCTCAGTGTAGCTTGGGCTCTGGTGGAGAATGGAAAGAAAAGGAGAACGAGGCTATATTTTTATAAGACGAAAGCTCAGCACCCAGGGTCTTCTGGCCAAGAGGCCTGAGCGTCGCATAGGGAGAGAGAAGCTCAATGAGCAGGTGTCTCCAGCCCTTACAGTGCAGGAGCTTCTTGCCTTTTCATGGGGACACCTTGGAGCAGGAAAGCAGCCCATCCCATTAGTGGGGAACCCCTTACGGCTGGAGGGGTTGGCAGTATGTCCTCACAGACACTCCCGCTGGTCAAATCCCACTGCCCTTGTGACGGTGCTGAAATCACATCTCAGCAGATTCAGAGGCCCCATCTGGACTGAGTCCCATGTAGGTGATATGAAGTCAGTGGACAAATACTAGCTACCACCTCGCGGGGAGATGGATTACCTCCTATGCTGACAGGACAATCCTTCTCACTAGAGTAGGGGGTGTCTACACTGAAGTGCTACCATGGTGCAGCTGTAGTGTTTCAGGTGTAGACAAACCCATGAGCTCTCAGAGGAGCAGCGGCTCCCTCAGCAACAATAGTGGCTAAGGCAGATCAACTGAGGCAATGCCCTGAACTTGGAAAGGGAACTCTACACTTTTTTCCTCCAGTGCTCCAAAGGAATGGTTTCAGGGTGCTGTGTGTTCTCATTCCAGGCCTCCACTAGTTTTACCCCTCTGGGCTTCATCTCCACTCCAGCTCCATGCTTAAATCTAAGGTACAGCGGGTTTCAAGATGGCCCTGGGTTACCCAGCAGGGCTCATGCCCTTAAGGAGAGGTGAAGCAGGAGCAGGGAGACCTCCTGCAGAGAGATACACTGGAGAAGGTGGCAACACCTCCCAGTTCTCTCCATCCGCCATCTTGGTGAAAAGATCTGTCTCCTTCAGGGCCAGACCCTTCCCCAAACTATGAGGAGAAGTGGGGGGGGGAGCAGCCCTGATGCCCCTCAGCTCAGCCCTCTTTGACCCTGCCTTGGAGAACCAAGACTCCCCCCTTCATCCAAGTGATGTGTCAGGGAACCCCTTGCCCTGCACTGCTGGAGAAGGAAGCTGCCATCTCCCCTTAAACCCCCTGCCTCTCCTCCTGGTCTTTGCTGTGAAGTGGGAGGAGACCGGTAAACACCAGGACTGGAGCTGGTCCAGATAAAGGAACACCACTCGTGGCCAAAGTGCTTAGGCCCAGCCCCTAGCCAGCACAGGAGCCTGTGATTTACCTGTCCGGGAGAAGTCAGGTCTTCCTCCTGCAGTGGTGTGCCCGGTGGTGCAGGCTCCATGCCCCTCAGGCCCATGCTATACCTGGCCAGGCTGTGTGAGGATGGCGAGATGGGGCTGTATGCAGGCGGCACTTGGGACAGCTGGCGTTGCAGGAGATGGAGGATTATATTAATATCTGAAGACATCCTAGACTCCAGCCTGTGGGACAGATCAATCAATGTTAGCACAGTGCAAGCCAGGGCCAACACAACTCTCAGCCAAAGGCAGGTGACATCTTCCATTCTCAGCTCAAGGCAGGTGGCATCTACCATGCAGAGGGGAGGACAGGCCAGGCATCACCCAGGATCTACGTCATAGCAGGGCAAGCAAAGTCACTGTCTGGAGAGGTGCCTCAGATTGAATGGGGCTTTGCCATGGCAATGAACTTTTGTCTGGGCTGCACTGAGCAGGCAAAGCACCTGGAACCCCAGTGAGGCCAAACCAGTGTGGTGCAGGAGCCAGCAAATTCAGAGAGCAGGTGGCAGGATCTGGCAAATCCCCCTCACTTACCCTTTCTGATTTGCCAAGGCTGCTTCAGATTCTTCCACTGCACTCTGGCAAGGGCAGGGTCAGATGCACAGATCCATCCACAGAGAGGATGCTGCTCTCACCACTGTGCTGACCCAGACCAGTAGAAAAGACTTATCTCAAACAGCCTTGCCAAGGTGTTTCCCAGCCCTTCCCTTCTAAGGCAGGAACCTGGTGCATATAGTGGCTAGCACCTCTGCTTAACATGCAGAAGGTCCTGGGTTCAATTCCCAGGGGGTTGGACTTGATGATCTCATGAGGTTCCTTCCAGCCCTATGATTTGATTGATATCTTCTTGTTGTTTAATGGGGAATGAGAACCCCCTGCATTAGGAGTCTCAGAGGGAGATAAACTCAGATCTCAAACCAATTGCTACTTGGATCATTTGGGACAGATGATCAGACTATTGTAAGTTTTCTTCCATGCTCCTCTGAAGCATCTGCTGCCAGTCACTATCA
This sequence comes from Podocnemis expansa, assembly GCA_007922195.1. Classification (NCBI taxonomy): domain Eukaryota; kingdom Metazoa; phylum Chordata; order Testudines; family Podocnemididae; genus Podocnemis; species Podocnemis expansa. Next base: position 10,159,570 of record ML681990.1, on the reverse strand, counting down.
GAACCAGGACACTGGCCTAGAGCTGACTGGATCCAGTCTGTCAAGTCTCACTTTCTGTGGATTTATACTTTATTACAGTAGCAATTAAAACAAACAAGGAATCTGGTAGTACTTTTAAAGTAACAAATTTGTTTATCACATGAGCTTTGGTGGGAGAGAATCCCACTTCATCAGACACTTGAAGATGGGAAACTTACAGGATGGGAGCAATGTTCCCTGTAAGCTGCGCTGGCGTGCTGCAGCGCAGCCCGCCACAGCCACCAGCGCAGCGAAGGCTGCTGGCAGCACACCGCCAGCAGCCAGAGTCCCTGGATAGAGCTCCTCTGGGGCTGGGAGTTTTCAAAACTCCTGCCCAGAGAAGCTCTAATGGAGCATGCCCAGAAAATCTGAGCATGCTCCGTAGAGCTTCTCTGGCCCAGAAGCCCTGAGGTAAGTTTGTGAGGGCTGGGGGGGCCGCCGGGAG
>ML681990.1:10133510-10154107 GCA_007922195.1 Podocnemis expansa | reverse complement strand
GGGGGGGTAATGCTGGGAGCAGGGGGACTAGCAGGAGCAGGGGGGGTGATGCCCCGCAGGGGGGGCTAGCGGGAGCGGGGGGGTCATGCTGGGAGCAGGGGGGGCTGCTGCCGGGATCAGGGTGGGGCTGTCAGGAGCAGGGGGATGCCACCGGGGGCAGGGGGGGGCTGCACAGCGAGCAACATGAGTTGCTCAGCTGCCCTCTCCCCTTAGAGGGACCATTGGATGGGAGCAAAATAAAGCAGTATTTTGCTCCCACCTTTTCAGTTCCCCATCCTCAAGCATCTGCAAAGTGGGAGTCTTGCCCATGGAAGCTCATGTGATAAATAAATTTGTTAATCTTTAAAAGTGCTGCCAGACTCCTTTTTTGTTTTGCTGGACTAGAATAACATTGGTACTCCTTTGAAACTTAGCATCATGCAGTAGCAATTAGGGGCCCAACTGTAATCAGGATCCATTGTGCTTCTATGCAGGCAGGATTTACATCTTACATGTCTCTAGAAACAGCACCTTTAGCACCCCCCTGCCTACAGCTGAGCTTTGTGTTTTCTTATGGGGGCTGGAGACTGACTTGGTCAGCCCCTAGACAGGGGAAATATGCTCACCCCTGGACTCCTTTCCAGCCATGGGAAGAGGAGGAGCAGGGGGCGGGGCTAGGGTCCTGGCAGCTGTGCATGACCACTAGAGTGCCTGGGCTTGTGCAGTAACCTGCCATTGTTTTGGTATCAATAGGCACATGCCTACTGTGCCTAGCTGGAAATCTGACCCTGCACACAGGCAGTGACATTCCCTGTCCCAAAAACTTACAAATCTAAACAGACAAACCAAAAGGTGATTGGGGAAAGCAAAGGTAGGAGATAGGTCAAGTTAACCTCCAGGTCTGTGGCAGAACAGGGAACAGAATCCAGGTGTCCTGACTCTAATCCAATAGGTGATGCGACTTCCTCAAAAAACAAGGCCCAAACCAAGAAGCCAAACTTCCAGGGGCACTGGGGAAGTCTGGCTACTGAACTTTGGGGCTGGGCCTGGCAGGGTTGAGTTCTGGGACCCTTCTTTGTATATGAATGACTGAGAACATTCCTGTGTTTACATCACAATCCAAAAGGACATTTTATTAGAGAAGTAAATGAAAATTAAGATGAGTTAAGTGCCAGGCCCTTGGTCCTACTATCTCAGTGGAACCTTTTGGTAGCACTACCTGGTCACCAGGGGGCATACATAATGACTGAGTGAAACAGTGAAAAAACAAGGAGTTGTGTGGCACTTGAAGACTAACAGATTTATTTTTTGCATGAGCTTTTGTGGGAGAAGATCCTACTTCCTCAGATGCTTTGAAGATGGGTGAACTTACAGAAAGGAATGAAACTAAATGCAAGGGGGTGTAAAACATAGGATCAGGTCATAACGTAACAGCAAATCAGAGCAGTTTACAGGCTCAAACCATGGGAAGCCTGAAGTCAAATTACCCTTTGTAATGGGAAAAGAAAAATTACATTACAAAGGATAATTTGACTTCAGGCTTCCCATGGTTTGAGCCTGTAAACTGCTCTGATTTGCTGTTACGTTATGACCTGATCTTATGTTTTACACCCCCTTGCATTTAGTTTCATTCCTTTCTGTAAGTTCACCCATCTTCGAAGCATCTGAGGAAGTGGGATCTTCTCCCACGAAAGCTCATTCAAAAAATAAATCTGTTAGTCTTCAAGTGCCACACAACTCCTTGTTGTTTTTTCACTGGACTAGACTACCACGGCTATCCATTTTAAAATTGAGTGAAACAGGCCAGACTTCTTGGCCCTAAAGTTAGACACTCAAATCTGTACTTAGGCACTGAGATAAGTGTGGCCTAATTTCTAGAGGCACGGAGTAAACACAACTCCCACTAAACTGATGGGGAGCTGCAGGAAGCCACTGAAAATCACGCCACTTATCTAAGAGTCTAAAAATGGATGTAACTGTAAGTCCCCAGCTGGGAAAATCCTGGCTGCACTATTAAATTGACAGGTACCACAGATCTACCATAGGCCTCTTTCCCTTCTCATTCAAATGAAAAAGCCTCTTCCTTTCTATTACATGGCAACATTCTGTCTCCAGAGGCTGACTTACTGAACAATTCACTTGCCTAGGATCATCAAACAGGTGGAAGGCAGCAATTATTTGTAAAGCAAACAGCATTCATGCAAACCATTCAGTTCCTGATCCAAGGACTGAATTGAGTGGGAGCCCCTGTAACTAAATTTAGTCTGGACCCTGCTGAGGAAATATTTTGGCAGCTGTTCCCAGAAATCACAGGTAGGATAGGGCTGGGGCTCTGCTAGAATTTGAGACTTGCCTACTGTTTAGTAGCAGCTCATTTCATGGGATGCCCATGGACATGCAACACCCAAAGAAGTCAGCAGGGGGAGCCCTTGTCATTTCACAAAGCCTTGTTAAATCGCCCAGTCTGCAGTGATGCTTTTAAGGCACAACCAGGGAGGGAGGGTAGCTGCCAGTCCCATGTGAGTTGGCCCAAAAGGAGTGCTGCCAAGAGCCAGTAAAGGGCTGTAGGCACCCAGACTCTGGCCCATGAGGAGCGACACCCACCTACTGAGCTGCGCTTGCAGGAGCTCCAGCCTGGATTCAATTTGCCCGGGCCTGTAGTCAGAGCGCAGAGGGCTGGCCTGTGAGTTGTGGCCCAAGGATGCCTGTTGCAGAGGCTCTGGGTGGGGTCTGTCCTCCCAGAAGGCAAACATCTTTGGAACGTCCACAGGGGTGGCTGCAAAGAGGAAAGTTCTCAGCTGCTGTTGGGGCAGACCCTGTACATACACACACACACACCCTTTCCCAGAAGTCCTGGTCAGCAGTCCCTGCTTCACTGTCCCAAATGAGGAATTCCTGCTGCAGCACCTCTCTCTACCCTGTGCTCTGAGGCCAGGTGCAGGCAAGCTATGGGTCAAGAGGTGATGGTGAAACCCTGCGTGTGGGAGGGATGGAGCAGCCTGGGACATGGCAAGGCCAGGTGAGAATTACCCCAAGGTAAGGGAGAAGCAGACTCCATCATCCAGCCATGGAACCAGAGCTTGTCTCCTGACCTATCCCGATAGCAGGTTTAGATGGACAGTCATAAACTCACAGGGGCAGATGCGGTTTAACTCCACCAGGATGTGAGCAGGGGGAACCAAGGTCAGGGCCAAGCAAGTCCCATGGGAAGCCCTAGGAGCTCCTTGGTTGGGGAGAGCTTAGGCTGAGTTGTGGGTAGCAATCCGTACCCTGTCTGAGCTTTCCACAGAGCTAGGCTGGGGGGTTGTTGGCCTTGCACAGAGAATGCCGGTTTTGTCTGGAGCAGAGTTACCTTCATTTCCTGACGGTCAGAAACCCTCCCTTCTCCCCCTCCCACAGCGCCCCCCAGTGGTTGAACCCTGGACACGAGTCAGCCCCTCAAAGGGATACGGGTGAATGGGGCCCAAGAAGATCTCAGCCCCTTTTCCCTTTGCTGATGGCTTGTGCCTGCCACTGCTGGGCCCCAGGGCTCACAGCAACAGCCTCAAGCTGCAGTCATCAGTACCTGCATAGGACTGGCTGGTGTCTGCCGCCTGCTTGCTGCTATCGCTGCCACCGGCATTGGCGGTGACCAGGCTGAGCACGGCTGGAGCAAAGTCGTCCCCATCAGAGGAAGGGCAGGGTTCAGCCAGGGTGGGGCTGGTAGGCTTGACCTCCTCATCACTGGTCTGCGAGCAGGGAGTGGCGCTGCTGCACAGGTCGTCCCACTGGTCCTTGTGGAGGGGGCCCTGTGGGTTGGTGAGCTCAGAGTAGGTGTGGTACTGCTCGGCGTCCGAGATGCCTGTGTCTAGCCCGTCTGGGTCTGTAGGGTGGGGTGAGGTGTGCAGACAGGTTAGGACAGAGATGCCAGGCCAGCCATTTCAGACCCCATCCCTACCGTGATGCCAAGGGGCTTCAGGAGCCTAGGAGAGACACAGGGGGTGCCTTTTCCAGTCTCATGGTGATGGGAAGAGGGCACCGCCTTGTTGGGGTGTCTGGATGGTACCCAGTGCTACATAATAGTCTGTGCCAACAGCAGATAAGAAGCTGGTAAAAGCTCTTCCATGGCAGCTCTCTGTGCCAGTTTGGCCAAGGGTCTTATACCTCCTGCTGCTGTGCTGCCCAGGCTGGAGAGGTGGCTGCCCCCAGGCACCCAACTACCAGTACACTGCTCTGGCAGGGGTGCAGCCCAGTGACCTTCCTCCACAAGCATCAGGTACCCAGACACCAGACCCACCTCCTACCCCAGGCCCTGCCAGGGGCAACAGAGATGGGAGAGATGGTTGCTTTCAGTCAGGGGCTTTTATGTATGGGGACCAAGGCTGGCTTGAACCAGCTCTGGTGTGTCTGGGAATGGTCCTGACCAGGGCCGTCCCTAGGGGGCTGCGGCGCACAAATCACCCTCTGCGGGGCCCTCCGCCATGCCCCCCCGGCCCTGGGGAGTGGGGCCAACCAGTGCAGGGGAGGGGCAGGCCCCTGCGCTGCCCCCCATCATGCTGGGGACTGGGCAAGAGGCTGAAAGGGCGGTTCGGTTCAGCTTTGCTGGTCCGCCCCCACCCCCCCAGGTGTGCTGCTCTCAGCTCTGTGGCAGAGCAGTGGGGAGGGGGTGGGAAGCAGCGTGGCTGGGGGGGTAGTGGTATGGACCCTGCACTGTCTCCCGCCCCCTCCCTGCTACTCTGGCACAGAGCCAAGAGCAGCATGCGTGGACAGGGGGGCAGGGGGTTGGACAGGGGCATTGCTGGTGCTGGGCACTCCGGGGCACATGCCCCAAACCCCAGCGCCAGAGCCCCGGATCTCCAGCCCAATGGGGCCGGAGATCCAGGGCCCATACGCTGGCGGCCATGGTGGCCCCATCCCTGGCCGGGGATCTGCGACCTGGCTGCCCGTGGCCGTGGCAGCCCCCTCCCCTGCTGGGAATCTGGGGCCTGACCGCCGGTGGCCGTGGCGGCCCCATCCCCGGCCAGAGATGTGTGGCCTGGCCGCCCGCGGTGGCGCGGTGGCGCCTGTCCCTGTCCCCAGCCAGGGGCAGGGCCTGCAGGCTGGGGGCGGGGCCTGTGACCGTGCCCCGGGTCCCTACCCCAGCCAGCGATGACCCTGGGGTTGGACTGGCAGTGCTGAACCAGGCCTCCGTTTTGGCCAGCTCATCTGGTCCCTGGCATGGAGGGGTCAGTGGTGTGCCCCAGTTGCCTTACCCTAAGGATGGCCCTGGCCCTGACATCACAGTGATGGAAAGATAGGGAGAGGAAACAGGAGAGAAGCAGATGGAGGGAAAAGGAGCTGGAGGATTGTGATGTTCACAGCCTCCACTGTACTGCTCAGCAGTCTCCAAAAGCTGGGTTAAAGCTGTAAGGCCAGGAGACAGGTCAGAGCCTCCCCCAGACCAGTCAGGAGCAGCAGAGTCAACATTAGAGCTGGAGATTCTGCACTGGGGAAACAGTAATGCTGACAGCTCCTGCCAGGCTCACAGAGTTGCAGACCGAAGGGAAAGACAGAGTTAAGGGGAACATGGAGACAGAGGTGCAGTCAGCTACAACTCACCGGTCTTGGTGGGCCTGCAGAGGGAATGCTTGCGCCGGCGCACGCGACGGTAGGCGCAGTCGTATTCCTCGCTGAGCGGTGAGCGGGGGATGCTGTCTGCCTGAGAGAGAAGAGGGCACAGAGCATGGTGGTGGTGGGGGGAACGGACTGTTATTGCAACTCAGAGTAACCTTGGCCTGAGTGTGGTGTACTCCTGGGGCTTCTCCATGCAGGAATTCGGTGTCCCTGCTCCTGGTCTCCTTTCTGCAAGCCCTAAGGGAGGAGATATTGAGCCCACAGCGGGTTGTAGCTCAGGCAGTTCTGAGCTCTGAGCTGGACCCTCTGAGCCTGGTTCAGCCTGCTGAGAGACCCCTGAGGCATGGGGCTCTGGTGGGGGGTGTCATGGTGTGGAGAGGGCAGCTGGGATACCCTGGGATATTAGTGGAGATAGCTGATTCTCTCACATCCTCAGTCACCAGGGTCTCAGCCAATCAGCTCGCTGAGCAGGATTTAACAATAACAATTAAGTGAAAAAAAAATTACTCCTGAGCTTTCTTTCAGCCAATCACAACCTTGATTATTCATGGAAGTGGGACTTTTTTTTTTAAAAGAAGGACTTCTCCAAATAAGCCAATTTGTGACTGGCTGAAAACAGCAATACTTTTTCTCAGCGGTTCTTAAGCACAAGGTTGAAAGTGAAGAGTACTCGTCTGGCTTGGTGCCTCAGTCCTGATGTTTTCTTGGTGATATGACATCATCAGAATGCAATGGCATCGCCATGGCAATCCATGTTAATGGGACAGAGCTGTCAGGCACAGTGCTGTAACAATGTGAACCAAATCACTTAATATCAAGGCCAGAAAATTGTGTTGTGACATCACTACACATTACAATCACGACATGCATCCTGACAATGGAATCCTGCCCTCACTCAAGCGGTGGTGTTGCATCACAATGTAACATTGCAATGTAATGACAGGAGGTCATACTGAAACAATGCCATCACAGTACATCACAACGTGAAACAACACCCTCGCATCATGAGAACAGCATCATGTCAAATACGTGGGAGAATGGCACCACATCACAATGCAATAAGGCATGACAAAACAGCAGGCTGCATATCATGACACCACCATGATGACCTGTGATCACATTATACCATGCTATCACAATCAGGGGCATCACTGGCTGCGGGAGGGACCTGGGGCATGGGCCCAGGCCCCGCCCCCCGGACTGCAGGCCCCACCCCCAGCCTACAGGCCCCGCCCCCTGGCCGGGGACAGGGCCAGGCACCGCCGCGGGCAGCCAGGCCCCACGTCCATGGCAGGGGAGGGGGCTGCTGCAGCCGCGGCCTGCCAGGCCCTGGATCCCTGGTGCAGAGGAGGGGACTGCCGTGCCTGTGCCCACCGCAGCCGCTGGCAGCCAGGCCCTGGATCCCAGGCTGGGGATGGTGCTACTGTGGCTGCCGGCAGCTGGGCCCCAGATCTCTGGCCTGATTGGGCCGGAGATCCGGGGCACTGGCACTAGGGTTCGGGGCATGTGCCCCAGCGTGCCCAGCGCCAGTGATGCCCCTGATCACAACATCATTCTGTCATGCCATAACACTGTCAAATGGCATCATTTTATGTCTCCGTATTACCCCATGCTGTGGCACTGTCCCATCTCCTGTACTCCATCCCATGCAAACATCTTGCTGGCACAGTACTGCAACACAATGACCTTGTGTCAGCTTGAAATAACCTTTGAGATGTGTTAATGGCACTGTGATTCTGTAAAACTGGTGCAGGGGTTTAGCTGCAGGAGTCATGAAGGTAAATTTCCAGAGGTGCTGAGGGCCAGATTTCCAAGCACTTAGCATATCAGTCAGAGCCAGATTTTCAGGAGGTCTCAGGACCTGAAAATCTGGAACCAATGTCATGATGTTTACCATCCCCAGGAACAGTGCTGAGTGCTTCTCAAAATCTGGCATTCATTGACTTGAAAGCTGTTAAAACCTCAGAGAAGGCTTTGAAAATGTAGATCTTGGTACTTAGCAAATATGGGAATGACCTGAGCTAAGAGAACAGAGCACTTGTCCTTCTGTGCTTCACAATGCCATCTCTTCTAGAGGTGCCTGCATCCCTCAGCCACTTTCTTCCCCAACAATTTGATTTGCAGTGGTTGCCTTTGTTCTCCTAGCCCTCCACACCTACATCCGACACTCACATCTCTCAGGTTGAAGGTTATCTCTAAGTTGCTCCAGAAGTTGTCGGAAAAGGCTGGGTACATATCCAAGACTTCTAGGAGGTCCTCTCGCTGGATTTTATGCAAATCACAGTAGGTCAGGGCCCGGACATCTGCATTCGATTTCCCAGGTCGGGCATAGAGACTGATGGGCTCCCCAAAGATGTCATTCTTTCCTGTGCAATGGAGAAGGGCTCATTAGGGCATGGGTGGTGGCGTTCTCTCTAGTAGCTATAGGGCTTTAGACAGAGCACTTTGAAGTCCTGATTCATTCAGCAGTTTATGTCTGTGTCCTCATCTGCTCCCCACTCTCCTCTGCATCCTCTCCCTGATCCACCTACCTGATTCCTCTTCATCTCTGCTTTGTACCTTCTGCCATGCCTTCCCTCTCCAGAGTCAGTCTACTCCATGACCTATGCCAATTCCTTTGCTATTTCTGCTATGGCCGATCTTTGTAAGCTCTATAGGGCAGAGTCCTTGTCTCTAGCTGCTCTGTAACATGCCAGGTGTGGGCCTCTATAGGCCCCAAACAGTGAATTAGAAGGATGTCCCCCATGGCTATGTCTACATCTACTTTTTTAGTTAGGACTTGCTAGTACAAACTAAAAAAAGTCCAAGGTTAGTCCGAACAAACCTCGGGCTAGTTTGAACTAACCATGGCTTTTTAGTTCAAACTAGCCACATGTTCTAGTTCAAACTAACTTTTTAGTTTGAACTAGAACATGCAGCTAGTTCGAACTAATGGCTTAATTTGAACTTTTAAAGTTCGAACTAGCCATTACTTCAAGTCTTGCCCATGCTTAGTTTGAACTAAGCAAGGGGTCTCACTAGTCCAGACTAAGCTTTGGCTAGTCCAAACTAAGAAATTTCTTAGTTCAGATGAGGCAAAGCCTTTGGCAGTGTAGACATAGCCCATTAGGCCAGGAGTGCTGAAATTCACTCATACTTGCTGAGGTCATGGTATAGTAACCTCACAAAAAAGTGAGAGTCAAGTCAGATTTGTAGTGCAATCAGCGCTCTCTTCCAGTGCTGCTGAGTCCAGGCCAAGTGTCTGGGGAGACCCTGTGTGGGAACGTGGGCTGGGAGATAGAGACAGGGTCTGTCTGTGTCCAGCAGCCTCAGTGAAAATCCTCTTGCATTTGTGACAGCTGAGTCCTGGCTTTCCTCTGCCCACAGAGGCATAGCAGATGAAACATCTGCAGATGCAACACTCCGAAACTCTTGGCTCTGGAGGACCAGGAGAGCCAGCCTTCTCTTCCATGATCTCTGGTATTCCTGCTTTAGGCAGAGTCAGAGATATCAGCCACCTTGTTTGGGATTTCAATGCTTTAGACCAGGTGTGACCAAACTGTAGCTTGGGAACCACATGCGGCTCTTGAATGAAAAATTATGGCTGCTGGAAGAACGTCAGCAAATCAATTTAGGAAAGCAGCCCCAGCCTAGGAGTTCAGGAGGGGGTCAGGATTGGGGGGAGAAGCATGGCATGCTTGGGGATGGTGGGGAGAAGTGCAGCATGGTCGGGCTTTCAAAAACTCACCACTAGCCTGAAGTCTTCTACATGGAGCAGCAGCTAAGTTTTTACTGTATGGGCCTAATTTTCTTGGTAACCTTAAGCAATTATTAGAATCTGACATTAGTAGGATCAATATTTGTCGTCTTTTATGATAAAATTAAAGTGTGCTATGAATTTTAAATGCAGTAATTTTGGAGGAGGTAAAAGTATATGGCTATATGCCTCAGTGCGGCTCGTGAAGGTTTGATAATCAACTTGTGTGGCTCTTGTGTTCCATAAGTTTGGCCACCCCTGTTTTAGACCCTTGCCTGCAGGAGTAGCACTCTGGGAAAGAACAGGGTTGGGGTGCCAGTTTCTTCCCAAACCTAGAAATGGATGAAATTCAGTGGTCTGAGCTGGGTTTGCTTTGATTTTGATTTGATCTGAGCTGGTTCCTCCATTCCCATTCACAGTCAGGGGTGGATTTAAGCTAAACTGGGCATGAATCTGCCCAGGTGCTATCTTCAAAAACACGCTCCCTTCCCAACCCAACCACCTGTCCCTTCCCAGTCCTGATGGATGCTTCCTCCTAGCTCCTACACAACAGAGAGGAACCAGGTCTTCTTCCCAGTCCTTGGCTCATTCTCCCAAGTAAGGGAGATCTGCAGGCTAGTGAAATCTAGAGTTGGGAAGTAGGAACTGGCTCCCTCCTTTCCACCTCCAAGCTGGGACACTAAGTGATCTTGTGGGGGTCTCATACCACCTGAGAACCATTGCCCAAAGCTGGGGTTATCAGATGAATTGGGTGGGTCTTTGCTTTTGTCTCGTCGCCACATCCCACCTCCCCCACCCCAGAAGGAAGGAATTTCCCACCTAGGATAGCCACCACAATGTCCTCCCTGAGGATCTCTATGGAGCCGCGTGAGATGAAGTAGAGGGTGGTGAGGACATCCCCATAATGCACCAGGGTGTCTCCAGGAGGGGCATGGGTTGTCTTGAACTTCATGGCCAGGGCTCGGAGGCAGCCCTTGCTGGCACCCCGGAAGGCCTTGCAGTTCTGGAGGAGGGTGCGGTTCAGATGGAGGCAGATGTCGGCTTGCAGGCACTCAGGGAAGCCTTTCAGCACCTGCATTGGAGCAGAGGGCAGTCAGTCACACAGTAAGACCAGAGAAGAACCCCTCCTCCCCACTGTCCTGTAGGTAAACACAGATTGGGCTTCCTGTGTCACAGTTCTGTAGGAAAAGGGACTCAAGCCAGCCTCTGAGCCAAACACTATAACGATTATGAGCTCAGTCTGCAATGGGACCCAGTCAACCCAGCACTCTAGGTGCAATCCCCAAGGGTTGATGTCATCTCCAGTTCTGCATTCCTCTCTGGTTTGCTTGGATGCAGGCTCCAGTGGGCTGCATGGAGACACAAGGCTCTGTTTTGTTCTCATCTCTGGAAGGGGCTGGGGACCAGTGGGGTAGAGACTGTGGGGGATAGGAGGCTGGGTCAGGAGAACACCAAATGGCCTATAGCAGACCCCAAATAAACAGGGCAGATGACCACCCTTCAGTCCCCGTGTTGGTCTCTGCACTGCGAATTGAGCTGTAAGAGCAAGGGAGCATGGGGCATTCAAATGGCTGATGGCAGCTTGGAAACAAGACAGAGAGAACTCGTGTGATTATAGGGGATCTCACAGTCACCAACTGGAAGAACAGGATGTTTTGTCAAATGAGCCAGGGCTCCATGGTAGCCAATATCAGGCTGACCCATACTACTCAGTCACTTTATAAAGGTAGTGACACATCCACCTGATTCCATCCTGATTTTAAAAGTTGATTCTCCATTGACTCATAGATCTCACAGGACTGACAATTTAAAAATAAAGGCAAATATAAATGTGTGGGGAATTCCAAACCCAAAGATGTTGCTTAAAAAAATTAAAAAGACCATTGCTTGTGGTTACTCCTCTCTTCCTTTATACAAGCCAAGCACTGAAAAGTAAGGAAATGAATAGCTAGCTACATTCTAAATCTTACTGACTGCATGATAGACACCTTCTCATCATGTATAATGGATCACCAACTGAATCTAAGTCAACAATGCCATGAAGCTGTAAAAAAGGCTAATATTATTCTGACTTGTATTAACAACGTTGTTCATATGTAAGCCACCAGGAGGTAACTGTCCTGCTATACTCAGTGCCGGTGAGGCCTCAGTAGGAGTACTGTGTGCCCAGATCTGGTTGTCACAGCTTGAGAAAGACATGGACAAACTGGACAGAGTCAACAGAGGGCAACAAAACTGGTAAAAGGTTTAGAAAACCTTACCTGTGAAGAAAGGTTAAAAAAAAGGTCAGCATATTCAATCTTGAGAAAAGAAGACCGAGTGGGAACCTGACAACACTCAATGCACAGTCCTCAGGTCCCCTCTATAAACTCCACTTTGCCAGGATACTGGTAAATAATGAGAAAGCTTGGGTCCCGAGACCAGCGGCAGTCACTCCAACCTGTATGTCTCATGAATTTCCTTGTGCACCCGTCTAGCTTTATCCACCAGCTGTCTCTTGTCCTAGGCTTAGATTGGAAGCTTTTGGGGGCAGGGACCATCTTTTTATTCTGTGTTTCTACAGCACCCTGCACCACAGGTTTCTGAGTCATACAGGGCTGCTGGGTGCAACTGCAGTGCAAAACGATAATGTAATACATGAGCATGTTAGTGACAAAATTCATCACCCAAAAGCCAGTACACAGATTTATACCATCAACTGGCAATGAGATACGCTGTCCTAATTAAACTATATGTCTGTTAGGCTTAAGAAGTAGAAATGATGGGTTGTTCGCTATAATGACCTACTGCCTATTGATCAATGGAACAGATAATATTTCCCATTTAACAGAATGTCTTAAAGCTAATCTAGAGATACTGGATTCAAGATGATAAAAGAGCCGTAATGTAGAAAACTTCTCCAGCAACCACTGGGTCAGAGTTAAACCCCTATTTCTGGAGGCTGCCTGGCCATGTCTGCACAGCCCATGGCAATGAATTGTAGTGGCACAGATAGATACATAATGAGTCACATTTACCTTTAAAGTATATGTTAGTTAATGTTTTGTACATGTCCTTCAGTGTCATAAGTAAAATAATTCTGTAACCCTGTGTAATAGACATTATAACCAATGTCCAACAAGACTCCATATTGTTGGTTTGGAACGCTTACTTAAACATTGTACTTCATTTTGTATACTTGACAAAACCTGGTTTAGGCATATACTGTGTAAATTCATTTAAATGTGTAAACAAGGTGTGTGAATGAAGGGTGTGTGTGGGTGTGTGTGAAGGGACAGTCTCAACTGCCAGCCTGTCCTGATGAAACACAAGTACCATCTAACTAACTGAACAATGCAGACATCTCTGATTACAGCAAACAGAAGGAGCCATCCCAAGAAACAAAAGTACAATCAAGTCTGCAAGTGACTGGCGACTAATGATCTCACAGGAACCCTGAGGCAACATGACACAGCACATCCCATAGATTTACATGAGAGCCAGCAAGTATAAAAGATGGGTAAGAACATGAAAATTTTGGGTCTCATTCTGCAACTGTCATCTTGGAGCATCAGATTCCTGACTGACAGAGGCCAGGCTCCCTCCTTGTGCCCAGACTAGCTGGCCACTAGGCTGGCTCAAACAACACATGAAAGGACTGGTAATTACATCACACCAGCTTACAGAACTTCTTGTGTGTGTTTGTGTATATGTGTATGTGTGACTGCTTTTTGCTATCCTTACAATAAATATGGTATACTGCCTTTTCCCCCTTGAAAAGATCCTGGGTGCTAGTCTTTTCTTTTTAAGTATAACATTTATTGGGGGAGTGCTCTCTTAGTACAACAGAGTCTCCAAGCCCAGGCTGACACACCAGTGTATGTTAGGGTGCTAAAAATAGCAGTGTTATGGCTCAGATGAACCTCAGGCTTGGAAGGGGGAGTTCCAGTCCAAGCTGCAGCTTCAAAGCACAGTCTGTACAGCTGATGTTAGCATTGGAGCATGAGGCCCACTGGCCTGCTTCTTCCGCAGCCACCACTAGACATGTAGACATGACCTATAAGAGCAGTGGGGTTTTGTGTTATGTGGGTGTGAGATTTAACATGATTTTAACTTGTCTTTGCCCTTAAATGTGTGAGTCATGCACATGTAAGGTAGGCTTGTGCCTAACAGCTGAAAAGGGGGGCAACTAATCTGCATGGCCTTTGTATTTGCATGAACATAATTTAAAGTTTTTATTAAGCAAATGTTTGAAACAGGTACAAGCAATCGCAGTGACGTATAGAACAAGAAGGTGTTAGCATAGTCTCACTGTGTGGGTGCAAGGCATGATGGTAAATTGTATGTGGGTTGATTTGATCACAAATCTGTCAATATCTGTAATTTTACTGAAGAAGAAAATGAAGTACTGTTTTTATAGTTTGCAACCCTTTTCATTGTATAAACTCTGTTTAGTCTGTTTGGTGGAATGGTCACCATCAGTAACAAAGAACTTGAAAGAGGGACCCACCCTGTGTTTTCAGCCTGGTGAAGGCAGAAAAGGGGGTGGGGGGGTGTATTAGCTCTATCAATAAGCTAATGCCTGAAACACTGCCTCACCCTTCCCCACTGTTAAAAGATAGGCATGAATTGGTTCCTTGTGGAGCCTCTCTTTATTATTTTGATCAGAGAAGCTGTCTGTGGTGTTCTGAAGTCACTGAGGTCTGGGACCCTCTCCTAGGGCTGGGAGTCTCTCTTAGAGCTGAAATCACTGAAGAGTGGCCAGAGGATGGCATGAGTGGTCAGTAAAGAGCTGGAGAGTGTGAGTGACCAGCAGATGGTGCGAGCAGCCATTGGAGGGCCTGAGGGTGTGAGTGACCAGTGAGCAGAACTGGTGGACAGTGGGTGGAGTCAGTGGCCAGTGCGAGTGGCCACTGGAGGGCCAGAGAGTGTGAGTGACCAGTGGTGGACAGCAGGCAGTGCCAGTGGATGGTGCGAGTGGCCACTGGAGGGCCAGAGAGCATGAGTGACCAGTGGGCAGAGCCAGCAGATGGTGTGAGTGGCTAGCAGAGGGCCAGAGAGTGAGAGTTACCAGCGGATGCTGCCAGTGGATAGCTGGCATGAGGGACATTCTCCACATACACTGGGGTAGAATGAATGCTGCATTGGGTTTTGTGAGAATCCTGTTCTGCACTGGTTCTCCAGATCAGTGCTGGTTTTGCTATTGTGTCTATACATTCTTTTAAACTATTATTAAAAGTCCTGTATACTATACTTAGACTCGTGCTTGCAAGAGGGGAAGCATTACCCCTTTGGGGTGCCCAGGGAATAGTGCATGATTTTCCAGAAGACTGGATGGGGGCTTGAGTTGATTGGTGCTGTAACATTATTTGAAAACCCCTCAGTCAGGGACTGGCAACGCAGGCTCGGTGAGCCACCTGTGGCTCCCTGAGCATCCTCTTCTGGCTCCCTGGCAATCTCCTCCAGTGAGCCAGGTGTGCTCTGTGGACTCCTGGCTGGTGCAGGCCCCCACTTTCAGGGCATCGGGATCACCCCCACCTTCCCACCAGAACTACATGAGCCGGAAGCAGCCCAGCAGCCACGCCAGGGCCCCTAGCACTGGCGGGAGGTGTGCAGGCGGCATGTGCTCCCTCTGTCCCTCCCTCCAGTGGCAGGGCGGCACAGTGCTGCCCCGCCTACCCCCAGTCGGCCGACCCCTCCCAAGAGCAGCCACCAAAGAGCTCCAGTTTGTGAAGGCGCGGCCCTGGAATGGCCCCCCCTGCGGAGTTCAGGCTGCTTTGATCCAGCCACTCCAGGCCTGAACAGAGGCCGCCTCACCCCCAGGCCCTGGATCAGGCCCATTTAGCCCTGGGGTGGCAGGGTCGAAGCAGCCTTAACTCCATGGAGCGGGCTGCTCCAGCGGGCCAGGGGTAGGCGGAGCAGCGCTGCTCCGCCCCGCCAGCGGAGGGAGGGATGGAGGCAGTGCACACCGCTTGCAACCCCCCTCCTGCCAGCACTAAGGCTGCAGTGCAGCTGCTGGGCCGGCTCAGGCTCATGTGGTTGTGCTGGGGGGCAAACGGCTCTTGTGGTCTTCTGGGTTGCTGACCTCTGAGGTAGATATAGAACCTGGCCCTTGCTCTGCCATCTTGCCCTGGCAGAAGGGTTACACGTACATGTTCCAAAATGGTTCCCATGTCCTCTGTAGAGGCAGTGCTCCATTAGACTGGGTTAGGGGTGGGAAGAAACAGCTGATTCTAGTAAATGCTCAGTTCTTCCCATTTCTTCTCAGTCATGGGGTGCAGTTAGATCCAGCCGCTCCCCCTAGTAACTGGCCTGAGGGTTCCCCTGATCTTGGGATGAACACCAGGCTAGGACTCAGGAACTCCTGGTTTCTGTTCTTGGTTTTGACACTATTTCACTGAGTGGCCTTGGCTAGTTGCTCTTCCCTGTCTCTGGCCTCAGTTTTCCCATATGTAAAATGGGGATAGTGATACTGGCCTATCTTGCAGACGGACAGGGTGATTAATTAGTTAAAATTTATAAAGCACTTTGTAAATATAAAGCACTCAGGATTATTATGGGAAAGAGACCCCAGCCACAAAGTTTGGGGTGCTCAGACTTGGGATTTAGTTTGACTCATTATAATGAAATGGATGAGAAGCAAAATTTGGATCAGGATCTGAATTTTTCCAAAGGTGGGAGTGTCCATTCCTATCATTCTGTTTGGGACCATCTCTAATTATTAGCCTCAATGTCTAATCTACATTATTTTCTTTACTAATATTATGTTGCAGTGGGTTCCTTAGGTTAATCACACCTTGTGCTGCTTGGTTTCCATTTCACCTTGATCTGGTGCTTGTCAAACACATAGAACAGGGAGAATATTCACAAGAAGATCTGGGGATGTCACATCATCTCCCAAGAGGTGAGACAGATTCAAACTGACCCTCCCTCTTCAGCTCAGCTTTACAGGACCCCATTCAGGCCAGCTAGTGCCTAAGAGGAAGAACTTCTCTTGACGTTCCAGAGTCAGCCCCTTTCCTCAAAGGGGTCTGAGAGAAGGCCTTTCTCTCATACTGCTGCTTTCCCATTGATCCCCTTTGCTCCCCCATAGAGAGTAGCTTTTCCAGATGCTAATTAAACTGGACTGGAATTTATTTAAATGCTCTCTTTTCCCTATCACTGAAAGCGCAACCTGCTTTGCTTAGCAACCAGCAGTGAGGAGAGAAGGCTGGATCAATAAGTGCTCCAGAGCCTTTCCCCATCACAGCGCTCATTCACACGTGGTTCCTGTTATGCACACAAGCGAGACTGACATGATCTCTTCTGCCCTGCTTTCTTTCAGCCTCAACTGAAAGCTCTATTGCTGGGACAGTGCAGTGAAGATGTGGTGGGTGCCTGACATAGAGCTAGGAGCCTTCACAGGAGAGGAAACACCATAAATTGCCTTCACATTTCTCTCCCCTTGTCTGATGCCTTATCAGTCTTCTCTGCAGCAGCTCTTTAGCTCAGCTCTGTAAGGAAGGTTAATTCCCCTATCATGAGTCAGATACTCACCGCGTTCATGTCAATACCATTGGTGTAGGACCAGGCGTGCTGGAAGTACTCCTCCAGGCGCTGACGCAGGGGGTTGGGGATCTGGTGGAACCGGATGAACTCCTTCACCCTCAGCATCTGGGTGTGGTAGCGGGCTGTGCCCGAGTAGAGGCGCTGGATGATGGCAGAGACATTGCCGAAGATGCTGGCGTACATCAGAGCTGCAATGAGCGGGTATGGATCAGAGGGCCAAGGACTCACAGAGGTGATTTACCTTTGGTTTAGCTAGTGGGGCGACTGGGCAGGATTTGCTCCTGGACCGCACCCCACAGACAGCAAAACCAACCCCTTCCAGGCTGCCCTTTCATCAAAACACCTGATCCCACCCTGCAGCCTCCATTTGTTATGGCTGCTTCCCTTGCTAAGTCATGTGGACACATGTGCTCTTTCAGGCCAGGCTGGGATCAAGGGGCACATCTGTGGGGGCTGTAGAGTGAAAGTGCACTAGAAATTGGAGCTGTCTCTTATAAGCGGGTCAGGCAGGGTGTTCTCTCTCTTTCTCTCTGGGCCAGTGTCCCCTGTCTGACCCCTTCAAATGCTTAGAACAGGCAGCCTTTGGTTGTCATGGAGCTGGGAGCTGGCTAGTTTCCTAAGTCTGACTCACTGCCTTTCTCAAGGGACTCCCCAAGTTCTCAGTGTAGACTAGAAAATATCTGCTGCAGCTGTGTAGAGTGTGCTGGGCTTGCAAGCTCTCCCCACCTTTCTCAATGTGAGTTAACAAACTTTGCTTCCCTAGCAGCCCCTGTGGGCCAGAAGGAGTGAGTGGGGACCAGGTGGGGAGGCCGGGCTGGGTACTCACAGCCAATCAGCATGACACAAATGGAGAAGATCTTCTCAGAGTTGGTGTTGGGAGAGACGTTGCCAAAACCGACGCTGGTGAGGCTACTGAAGGTGAAGTAGAGCGCCGTCACATACTTGTCCTTGATGGAGGGTCCAGAAGAAAGGTCGCTATCATTGTAGCGCTTGCCGATCTGGTCGCCCAGATTGTCCAGCCAGCCAATCTTATGCTCCATGTAGGGCCGCTCCACATTGCCGATGGCATACCAGATACAGGCCAGCCAGTGAGCAATGAGGGCAAAGGTGCACATGAGCAAGAAGAGTACGGCTGCCCCGTACTCAGAGTAGCGGTCCAGCTTGCGGGCCACACGCACCAGACGCAGCAGCCGCGCTGTCTTCAGCAGCCCGATCAGTGTGGTGGTCTGCAAAGAAGAGAAGTAGGGAATGGAAATCAACCAGAAACCAAAGGGAAACCCCAGAGGAGGCTACAATTAAAACGGGGTACTAGGAGGTAGGAGTGGGTTCCACTCATGCCTCTGGGAAATTATGTGGTCTAGTGGTTAGAACAGAGGACTGGGAGTCAGGGATCCTTGGTCCTCAGGCCAGCTCTGGAAAGAAAGGGTTATCTAGTGGTTGGCTTAGACTCCTTGGTTTCCAGTCCTGGCTTTGAGAAGGGAGTTGTCTATTAGTTAGAGCAGAATATTGAGCATCAGGACTTTCGGGTCCTTTCCTAGCCATGCCACTCAGTTAGTGCAACATCTTGGCCAATTTACATAATCTCTCTGTGCTCCGTTAAATGGAACTGATAAGCCATATCTAGGGAAGCATAGCTAATCAGTGTTTGTACTTTGCTCTTGAGATCCTTGAGGCTAACAAGGTGTAAAATAGCAGTACCACCGTTCATGATTAAAAAGCATCCTAGAAACAGACACAGAATCCCTCAGCTATATACTGAAAAGCAAATAATTCCTGCTGAGCTTCTCCCTTACTGATGGGATCATGCAACAGGCCAGAGTCACAAGGCTCCTGACCATTGGCATAGCTACTAATGGACTTGGATGGGCCGTGGGCCACCCATTTTGAAAGCAGTCCCATCTAAATAGTTTTTAAGCAATTCATCCTCATTTTTATCAGCCTTTGTTTCATTTGTGACACAAGACTTGTGCCCACTCGTGTCAACCACAGGCCCTGCCAAAAAATCAGTTCTGGCTACACCTCTGCTCTTGACCACAGAGATTACTGAAATTAACAAACTACCAAATTCCAATCTGAATAGTCAAGATGCAACCACAGCCTCTGCACCATCCTTGGCACCTTTCATCCAAGCCTATATATGGAAAAATGGAGGCAAAGAAGGGGCAGCAACGTGGCCAAGGTGACACCAGGCTTCAATGGCAGAGTCAGGAATGGAATTTGGGGATGCTGCCAGTCCATTGAGATACTTAGAGAACACCCTAGCCCCTGAGACTAGAGACTGAGTTATCAGTCCATACTGCCAGTAAGTCAAATAGTCTAGGGGACTTGTGTGGCCCTCAGGGACTGCTATTTTGGAGTTCCCTCCAGCCTGGTGTTATAACCTAGAGCCAGTCAGTTGCTTCCTGCCCATGGTCAGGGAAGGTCTCCTGCTATGTATCTGTGAAGAGCTGAGCCCTGATCTCCATTAGTGCCTCTGGGGGTTACCAAAGCACAAGAAAATAATAATAAAAAAAATAATCCCCTGGTGTTCCCTAAAACATCTTTCTAGGCTTTGAACTGCCACACCAGATCCAGCTAGTCCAGCAGCTTCCAAGATATATGGGGGCAGAGCCCTGGTTTAACCCAGCATCCTGCCTTCTGTCCTACTACATCACAACCACTGGTACACCTACTATGGTGTCCCTCCTCCTTCAGGGGGCCATGGACCCTCCTTGCTCATGAAACTGCTGCAGTCATACAATTCTGTGTGGACAGTGTCTTGTTATTGTGCAGTCAGTGATTTGCCTGAAGCTGAATGCCATTGGCTGTTATCATGTGCAGCTGTATCGTCAATACAGCCTGGAGAGCTATTAGCGAACAGTGACCCCAGATCATAGCTACTTACTTTATACCAGGAAGAAAAAGCTTCTCTGATTTCCTCTTATCTATCTGCCCTCTCTCTTTTTATCTCTTTCCCCTATCCATCTCTCTCTCAATGTTCCTTCTAATTGTTCATAGGCTGTGTGCACAAAAAAATTTCTTTTGTGTAAATGTTTGGAACCACTGTTCAAATTTGAGCTCACTCCAGTGAGTGTGGTCGAACTTGCAAGTGCAACAAAGAAAGTATGTATGATGCAAATAATATCAAAATTTTATTTTGATGTGGTGATGGAAATGATGTTATAAATTACAAAACCTTATTTGAAACATGCTACTTGAAACCACCTTCTTAAAGTAGCATAAAAATATGAGCACTGTTTAATTTTTTTGTGCACGCTTTATTTTGTTGTGTGTGCGCACACAAGCACACCTTAGAGGGAACATACCTCCTTATCCATCTATTGCTATACACACCCTCCTCTCTCTGTCTGTCCATCTGTGACAATGCCACTCAGTTGAGTGACTCCATGCCAGTTCTCTAAGGGCTGCTTAAGACTGGATGCAAACTTTGACTATCTGGTATTTTAAATCTGAAAATAAACCCCAAATAATGTTACTTCTTGGCCACGACACCTAAGATGGACCTTGATCTAACTTCTAACCTAGCTTCCTTCACTCAACACTCCCCAGGATATGGAGCACAAGCCTTCTTAAGTCACCTGCTGGCTCCTGATTGGTTACTGCCTCTTGTCAGCCTTTCTAGGCCCTTGGAGGACTAAGTCTTATTGGTTCCCTGTTCTAAATGGGTTTCTCCTAGGCAGAATACTGCCGGGGTGCCAATGCCTCCAGCAGATGGCAAAGAAAGAAAGAAAGAAAGAAAGAAAGAAAGAAAGAAAGAAAGAAA
>ML681990.1:10068533-10133500 GCA_007922195.1 Podocnemis expansa | reverse complement strand
AAAGAAAGAAAGAAAGAAAGAAAGAAAGAAAGAAAGAAAGAAAGAAAGAAATCCATCTATCTTTCTCTCCCCAAAATGTAATCCCATAACCAATGGATATTTGGGCACCAGAAACCCCAGACTGGTCTCTACTTGACGCTCCAAGGTCTCTGGGTTCCATATCCTACCGCTGCTCACCTCATCAGACCCAGAGCGGAAGATGAGCAGGTCGAAGGGGATGGCAGCCACCATGTCAATAAGGAACCAGCCCTTGAAGTAATGGATGGCAATCTTGCCAGGGTGGCTCACCACCTCATCGTTGATGTTGACATAGGTGGTGCGGAAGTTGATGATGATGTCTACAATGAACATGATGTCCACAATGAGGTCGATGATGTTGAGAGGGTTGCAGGAGTAGCTGCAGTCCCAGCGTTTCTCCTCCTGCTCCTCATTGAGCAGGAAGGCGGCCGAGTAAGGTGTGAAGACAGCTGTGTAGATGACCAGCAGAAGGATCAGCCAGTCCCACACTGCCTTGAAAGGGCTGTAGTGGAGGATGGTCCATCGGTGGATCCGTGGTGCCTGCAGCTTGTACTCTGGGAGGACGTCTGCACCCAGCGACAGGACCTGCCAGGGAGATAGGCATGAAGAGTAGGGGAAGGAGGGCTCAGAAAGTCCTGGAGCCCAAACTGGCCCTGACAGCACCAAGTGTCCTCAGTGTCTCTTTGCTGTGTCCTTCCCCAATCAACCCTACTAATTGCTGATCCCCTCTTCCATCACACTGATGTCCTGAACCCCTCTCAACTTCCAGTCCCTCCCCAGAGGCACCCCGACTCTCTAAACTACTGATCTCCCCCAAGGCATTCTACCAATGTCACCACCCCTCAGTAAGGTGAGCCCATTCTCTTTTCTGCTTTCAGTATGCTGTCGCTAGTAAGAAGCCTAAGGACACTGGTCATCGTTCACTGGGGTTCTCACAATGGGACATCATAAAACAGACTGTGCAGTTGGGACAGAGATGCCAGGCAAATTGTCAAACCGTTTATCAGGGCTGCCCTGGGGTGGGGGGGCAGGACCACTTGGCCTATGGGGGTCCCTGGGCCACTCAGTGCCGGGGGGGGGCACTTTGGGCAGTGGGCAGAGGGTGGGCTCTGAGCTCCCACCCTGCCCCTGGGCCAGCTGGAGTGGGCTGGCACAAAATGCTGCCAAAGGCAGCATGGGCCTGTGGGGAGCAGAGCACAGCCCCCAAAGTGCAGGGCCTGGGGTGGACCCCCCCACCCGGATAGCCCTATCATTTATCAAAGAACTCCTAGTCCCTATCTCAAGGCCAGCAGAAATGACTGGGCAGAGGCCAGCACTGTCACAGCTGGGCGCCTAAAGGGAAAGTCTGACATCCGTAGTTAGATACCTAATAAATCCGGTCTGAGTTTCAGACCAGCTGCAGTGAGCACTTCCTAGCATTCAGGCCAGATTTCTTCAGGTACCTCGCCATGGATTTGGGAACCTGAGAGGGGCATGACAGGCCGCTCCCCAGATCCAGTCCGTTATGCCACTGTGACCTCCCAGTTCCCACTCCTGAACCCAGATTCGCCACGCTCTGCTAAGTGACCACTCACTCCTGAGTCAGTCCACTCTGGCCTCTGGTGTGCAACTGGTCCCAAGCAATGGGTATATGCCCTCTGGCCATTCGAGGGACAGTCCCCCAGCAAGCAGCCCTGGCCCCAGTTACCACACTAGAAGCCTCTATCTACAGAGATTGGGGCCCACGCCCAGTCACCATACACTCAAGTCCATCCATTTGACAAAGACATGGATTAGGCCCAGCCCTCTTTACTCACTCCCTCTAAAGATCACACAGCTTTAGATAAAACAACTACTAGTTTATTGATCAGATTATAATTTGAAGTGAGAATATGGCCATTCGTGGGAGAATCACAATATAAATGAGTCAGGAGAGACCACAAGAAAATAAAAGGTAAAATACACATGCTAACCTAATACTTCTACTTAAACTAACCTCATAGTCCAAACAAGTTTATGCTCAAGGTGTTTGGCTGTTAGATGTTTGCACAGCCAGTCTCTGCCTGAGGCCAGGCAGGGCCCAGATCTTGCTTTAAGTCAGAGCCATAACTACGGCAGGCTGCATGGGGCTTTGCCGGGGCTGCGTTGGAGCGGCTCAGTAGAGCCACTCTATTAAAAGGCACGTTTCGCGGTGCTGGCCCCGAGCACCGCTAATTGCAAGGAGCATGGTCCAATCAGAATGCATGCCAGGCGCTGAAACAGAGCAATACGGCTCTGCTTGACATTGTTTCAAGATGGAGAGTCCCAGCTAAAAAGCACCTAAAATCAGGTCTCTCTCTTTGTTTCCAACACTCCTCTCACTTCTCCCCTTACAGCAGAGGTGATGCCTTTGTCTCTTCTAAGCTACCTCTATTAGCATACCTTTGTCTCCTTCAGGCTCACTGCTGCTGGGAGAGCTCTGTGGGTCTCTCCACCCCTTGAGCCATGCTAAACATGCTACACAACTGAACACATGCATGAAGCTGTAAGAAACATGATATCATACTACTCACATAGAATAGGTTATGTGCGTCTATAAAGAAACATTGCATGGTATAACAGAAAACAAATCATACAATCACATTATACAAATGAACAGAAAAATCATATAGATCATAATGCAGGGTGCACAGATGTGCAATCTATGACAAGGGGACCCCCAGCTTTTAAAATCCCAGCCACAATGTAACAAATTGGCTAGTGTGCATGCATCCCACTGGAAGCCATCATACCACTCAATGACGTCATAGATCCCCTACTGCTAACAGTTAAGGAGATTCTTCTTTAGCTGATGTGGCAGTAGCCTCGGCTTTAGGAGCAAAAGGATCTAAATTCTGCAATGGGGGCAGTACAGGGACAGCTGGGAAGTTCCTATCAGTTTTTCCTGACTAGATCAGCCCATGGGGCCAGTGATGCTGAGCCTCTGGCCCCAAAAGTGGACAGTGCTGCAGACAACACTTCAGAGGAAGTTGAACCCCTCTCAGACCGTAACACAGCAATTCACAGTGTTCCAGCCAGTGGATGCATTTTATTGAGCACCAACAGTTATCCATGTATGTGCTGCTGAACTTACCCAGCACTTAGAGAACCCAGCCCCATTAGCTTGAGGGAACATATGGGTCACAGGCCATGATTTACCACCCCACTTCCCCTTTCCCTCACAGAGGGAACCCAAGGTCCAGGTTGCCAAAAGGGTCAGAAGTCATATTAGGGGTTTCACCTCCCGGTCTGTGAGTGGGGATTCCACTTGTCATGCTAGGCCTGAAAAGGCCAAGTCATCTTGTAAAATACATGACCCAAATCCAACATTTAAAGACAAATTGTAGGAAAACGCAATGGTAGTTTTACTAGCAGCCAAGGGCTTTGATATGCATGCATATTGTTAGTAGTTTCTTGATGATGTTTACACATCTAACTTGCTAGTGGTTAGCAAGGTAAATGAACTGCTTCCCCATCTGTTACTATTCTATTTGAAGAGGTCATCAGGGACCATTAACATCTAGATGGATCTTTGATGTGCCAATGTAAACTGTCTCTTAATGGGTGCTAATGCAGTTAATTACCTGTGGTGCCTGAGAGGTGAAGGTTTTATTTCAAAGGACAATATATATTACTAGTTTCCACACAGGAAAGTATCTCTGGACTGTCAGCAAAGCCCACATAAGGAGATTACCTGCAAAGGCCTACCTGACTACAGCTATCAAAGGAAGTTGAGAGCATAATCTTTTTATCTCACATCTGTCCAAGTTTCTCAGGGCAAATTTGGGCTCCAGAATTGAGATCCCAGCTAGGGGGAATTAGATCAAGCTCTGCACAAGAATTATTTGGTCTAGTTTCCTTTGAACTGGGGTTCTAACAACTGAAGCTGTGAACAAAGGACTTAAACCCATCCAGGTACTGGATGGGTGCCTAAGGGACAATACAAATCTGTGAACTCCAAATTCTGTTGGAAATTTGATGTATGTGGACTTTCAAATCATTGTATGTATGTCAGGAGTCAGCAACCCCTGTCACCTGTGCCAAAAATGGCACAGGGACCAAGCCTGAGCAGCATGCGGCACCGCTCAGGCTTCCCCACTGGCCCTGCTCCCCCAGTGCTGTGCGGATGGGCAGAAAGAGCTGTGTGCCGCTCCTAGCCCCCTGCTGGCCCTGTCCCTTGTTGGGCAGGGGCTGGAGGGGAGTGGGGAGGGTTGGCCTTTGCCGACCCCTGATGTATGTGATTACTTTAACCCTTTAACATTACTGTCATAGTTTGGTTCCTTCCTTGCATAATAAACCTTTAGTTATAATTACTAAAGGATTAGCTGGCACCATAGTATTTGGGGTAAAATCCAAATTTATATTATTCTGGCAATGTGGCTGGCCCTTTCTGGTAAAGAACCTTTTTGGGTAAACAGCTTGGCATTGTAAGTAACTCATCTCTTTACTAGATCCAGTGGCTGTGTGAAAACCAGTGCTGAAATGCAGTAAAGGGGGCTTGGTATATTTTGAGAAATCAGAAGCATTGCTTGGGACTGATTGTGGGGAGTTTATCTTCAGGTAACCTACCAATGCTGGGAGAATCTGCTCTCTTTTTTTCAGCCTGCCCTGATATTTGTGTTTTCATGTAGTTATCACAGGAGGCCCAGGTCACACCACTCTTCAGCTTTCTAAGCAGCTGGCCAAGGGGGTAGTGAGGAAAGTGTTGGCACCAGGCACCTCTGCAGCCTGCCTTTGTAGGAGGCCCCTTGACAGGTGCAGCGATTGAAGTGGGAGTCGATTCCACAGTCCTGTATAGAGGCAAGTTTCAGCCAGAGCCAGAGGTGGCCACCAAGGGCATCCCTGCTCCTTTGATTCAACCTAGTTGCTGGGCATCAGCTGGGGGGAATGAGCTGAGTAGCCAGGGCTCTTTTTGGTCCCTCAGTAGTGCCTCAAACCTGCTACACAGCAGCTATTGCTCTGGGTCACTGAAGCCTGCAAACTGGAGAAAAAGGCTGGGAGCATCTTGAGTTGTAGGGATCAATAAAGACAGCCAAGGACAGCCCCACTGGGAATGGGTGGTAGAGCACAAGCTGTCCTTGCTATTCCCTAGCAATCACCACTGCATACAGGGTTACTCTCAGCCATGGGCTGGCCTCGAAATTCGTGGCTTTTTCTTGCCTCCAAGACAACCAGACAGCCAGGGCATGATGTTATATCACAAAGCTGCAAGGTGGAGCCTCCAATACATGTGTCAGGGCCCAGCAGGGTAACCCAGCATAGGTCTGGTCCCACTGGTGTTTGCAAGTAGCTGTTTTAAAGAGGGATATGAGCCAAAGGCCCAGGTTTTTAAAGGTACTGGCATTGCTGAGTTCACTATGGTCACACCTATTTAATTCTGAAAAGGGATTCAGGAATTGAAGAGCCAAAATCCCACTGACAGACCATGGGATTTAGACTCCTAAATGCTTAAATCCCTTTTGAGAATGAGACTCAGGCTTTGCAACACTGAGCCTAGCAATGTCTAAATCCCTTTACAAATCTGGCCCATTGTCCCTGCTCCTGCTCCACCCCAATCAATCCTCTGAGCTGCTAATCCCCCATCCCTCACTGGGCCTCAGTCACTCCAGGGCCTGGGATATTTTCAGCCCTGAATACTCCCATTACTGGATTTAAGACAGTGCAGTTGCCCTCGAGACAGAGTACTGCTGTGGCTATACAATGACTCAGCTAATGGGCCTTTTTGCCAGTGCACCTGCATCCACTGTTCCCTGCTCCACTACGTTTCGCCCAATCTCCCATTAACCACTCCTTTGTTCTCCCACTGCACACCCCCCAGGCTAGACTTTACTGCCTGCGCCTCAGCACAGCCCCCCCTGCTGCATGTTCTGCGCCTTTTTTTTTTTTTTTAGAATCAAAATTGCTGTGCAAATGCTGTCTGAAGAGTTTTATGCTTACAGAGCTACAGCCCAAGACAAGTGCTTAGAGTGAACCAGGGCACTAGGAGCTGTTCTCTTAAGACCTGGCTTTAAATGTAAAGGTGCTGAATGACATCAGACCACAAGCCTGAGGGGGCACTTGCCCATCACACTTCCTCATGTGCCTGGCAACTTTGAGGAGGTAAGGCAGAAGGCTGCAGTAGCAGGGGGATCAGGGAGCTGGCAGCAGAGAAATGCCCTGGCAGAGCTGGCAGGGGAGGGTCCAGGACTGGAACAGTATAGGCTGCAAGTTGGGAAGAAGGTGCATTGACAAAGCATGAAGACAAATTCACAGGCCCTGCAAACACTTTTACTGACTCTGAGAAATGCCTCTTATTTTAGGTCTGCTTTTTTGGAGCTCACTTTATTTTTAAGGTGCTAATACAGGCATGCCAGTGACTCATGTGCTGCCACAGAGTAACTTCAAGAGTGTGTGGTTTCTCTACTAATTGATCACTGGAGGTTTCTCTCTGTGTTTTATCTGCTGGGACAACCTCCAAAGAAAGCCCAGCTGCTCTGATGGACACACTGCCAGCCTGGCCTGGAAACACATTGGCTGCCTGCTGATGTCACTCACACCATAAAAGGCAATGGGGAATCCCATCTTTTATGTGCCCTATCCAGACTCTACAAGAAAGCATTCAGTAAATGGCTCTGATAACATGCAATGCCATGAACAGTCTAGACGTGTACAGAAAATATATCCACTGTCCCTGCAGGTGGAAAGTTGAGACAGTTGTGAGATTCCAGAGAGGCCTGGCTTAGTAAAACTTTTCATGGTGATGTTGTTTGCACCAAAGGGAATGTTTCCTTCCCTGTCCTCCAGCCTCATATTGTCCAACCACTCTCACATTACTGGGGTGACATCACTGTAATCAGGAGCAGAATTCGGCTGTGTATGTAACAATGGAAATGGCACTTGCTAAAATAATAGGGAACGACATCAAACCTCATGCTTCAGAGAGTGTCACCCCAGTGAACCCAATTTCCTTTGTGCCCACTGTTGTACAGAGACCTGATCTCTTAAGCCAGGCATGGCCAAACTGCGGCTCGGGAGCGACATGTGGCTCTTGAATGAAAAATTGTGGCTCCTGGAAGAATGTCAGCAAATCAATTTAGGAAAGCAGCCCCAGCCTAGGAGTTCAGGTGGGGGTCAGGATAGTGGGGAGAAGTGCAGCATGATTGGGATTTTAAAAAAACTCTCCACTAGCCTGCAGTCTTCTACATCAAGCAGCAGCTAAGTTTTTACTGTATAGACCTAGTTTTCATGGTGACCTTAAGTAATTATTAGAATCTGATATTAGTAGGATCAATATTTGTCCTCCTTTTATGATGAAATTAAAGTGTGCAATTAATTTTAAACTTAGTAATTTTGGAGTAGGTAAAAGTATATGGCTATATGCCTCAGTGTAGCTCTCAAAGCTTTAATAATCAACTTGTGTGGCTTTTGAGTTCCATATGTTTGGCCACCCCTGTCTTAAGCCTTTCAAAGCAAGAACAGTCCAGCTCACTCATTTAAATAAAATTGCTTGTAGAAGCCAGCAAAAGTTAAAGACAGAAAGACTGAATCAGCCCAAGCAAAGAGGTTTACTGATACCATCCAAAGACCGTGTTAAAATTAGGAGTCCTGTGGCACAGGACGCCTTGTTTGTTTGTTTTACTGAACTAGACTAACACGGCTGCCCCTTTGGATCTGTGTTAAAATTGTCACTGGTAAACAAAGGAGACTGGAATCAGAAATCTGATATGATGGAATTAAGCATGCTATATGGACAAACAAGCCCCTTCTAGGGTCCTTAAAAATAATGCTTTGGTGGGAGTCCAGACATAGGAGAGCTGGACTAAAAGGAGCAAGTTTCACCATCTTGCCTACCACCCCCACCAGCTCTGGAGACCCTTAGGTCCAAAATGACACTGTTGGGCTTTCATCTTTCTGATCCTGAGATATGCTTTGACCAGACTGGGCCAGAGAAAGGGATCTTGGCACTGCTGCCTCCTCCAGCTAAATCCCACACAGGATGGGACTTTAACAATGGCAGGAGTTTCAACAAACAAGGAAAAGTGTCTGATGAAGTGGGATTTTCTTCCACGAAAGCTCATATGACAAATAAATTTGTTAGTCTTTTAAGTGCCACAGGACTCCTTGTTTGTTTTACTGAACTAGACTAACATGGCTGCCCCTTTGGAACTGTGGCACTTAAAGACTAACAAGTTTATTTATTGCATGAGCTTTTGTGGAAGAAAATCCCATTTTGTCAGATGCTTTGAAGATGGGGGAACTTACATCATGGGAGAAAATAAATGCAGGGATGTGTATATCATGGGAACAGGTCACACTGTAACAGCAAATCAAAGCAGTTGTAAAGATTCAGACAGTGGAGAACAGCATATAAAGGAAGATGAGGTCAAATCTCCTGTTGTAAAGAGAGAAAATCCGAAGTCTCTATTAACCCTGAAGCAGTGCAATCAAATCTGCAAATAAATTTGATCTCTTTGGTCCCAAAGGTCAGTTATTACCATTTGTAATGGTCAAATGTGGTGGGGGAGGTTCCTGTATAAAAACTGTCACTTCCTAAAGGAAAGGGAACAAGAGAAGCTGTTACAAGGACAGCCTTGTTTGATACTTTACATGAAAATGCTTTAAGGGCTTTTCTTTCTTTGCTGTATTTTCAGAAAGACTTAAAAAAAGATTAATTGGTGCGATTGCCATGGGACAAAGCAGGCTGAGGTCTCAGTACTCAGGACACGGACTATGTTTACCTGCTTATAGTTGTATAATGAGAGCATAACCTTAACACATTTGACTCTCTGGGCCCATTTCTTCCATTGAAATTAACATACCACTGCCATGGCTGGAGACAGGGCTGGGCCAAGATTTTTTGGTGCCCCAGGTGCCTATGATTTTGGTGCCTCCCCAGTGATGGCCCGTGTTGAGCAGGCTGGGTAGTGTGCCCTCCCTCCCACTCCTCCAATGCCCCCCCAAACCTGGCCAAGCTTTGTGCTGAGCCAAGTGGAGGGCTGGGCTGGCCCTGGTGAAGTGGTGGGCCTGGTTGGTGGGCTGGGCTGTGCCATGTCATGCCAGACCATTGCCTGGCTGAGGGGCATGGGCTGAGTGATGGTCCATAGGCCGCTCATGTTGAGCCACAGGCTGGACCTGACTCAGTGAGTTGTGGGCCAGCCAAGGGGCCCCTGCCCTCCTCCCTCCCTCCTTCCTTCCTCTCTCAGCCCCCCCAAGCCTGTTCCTAGCCCCCCCTACCTTTGCTAGGGAGTGGAGCCAGCTGAGCTTCCTGCCTTGCTCCACCCTGGGCTATGTGCCTGTGCGGAGCAGGGTGAGGAATTTAAAATAGCCTTGTTGGCCCCAGTCCAGCAGCCCTTGATGCCCCCCACTGTCTGGTGTCCTAGGCACCTGCCTAGGTTGCCTCTATGGTAGGACCAGCCCTGGCTGGAGATATCACAGGGAGAGGAGAAGTTACAGCTTCAGCTATCATTGTCCACTGGGGCAGAGAAGATACCAGGTACTTTCCATGCTACCATATGTCACCACCATTCACCCTAGAATTAATAAACAGGGCAGTGTGAATGTGTCCCCAAATCCAGCATCAAACAAGACTCAATCTGTCCTAGATTTGGCACTTCTCCCTTCCTGCAGCCTCATGCTTCTCATCACATTTGGATATCTGCTAAGTGGAAAAATGAGCGGGTCGACCCTGCCCATCAGCAATCAGCCCAAGGCAGAGTTCACCACGGTTCTGGTCCTGGTGGCCCTGGCTGAAGCTTGTTCCAGCATGTCTCCACACTCAGTGTCTGGCTGAAGACAAGCTGTCTTCCTGTTGGGTTCCTGGAGTTACCATGCCCACTTCCAGCTCCCATCACACAGTGATAATGGAGACAAAATTGCCACAGCATGACACTGTGGGACAAGATAGAAGCAATGGCAGCACTAGGATCCCAGCATGGGGATGGGGAAAGAAAGAGGCATCAAGGAAGGCCCCATGGGATGCATGATTTACCATACACATACCTCTTTAAAGCATCTGATGAAGTGGGATTTTCTCCCATGAAAGCTCATATGATAAATAAATCTGTTAGTCTTTAAGTGCCACAAGACTCCTTGCTTTTTTTGCTTTATTAGACTAACACAGCTGCCCCTTTGAAACATACCATACACAGGAGCTCTGCCTCCATATAGAGCCCAGGAGAAACAACTCCTTGTCCTCTCCTGTAGTTTCATAGCATTTAAGACCAAAAAAGACCACTGTTTCTTCTAGTCTAACACGGGCCATTATATTTCATTCAGCTACCCACTGACTCTAAATTCCCTGTGGTCTATCTGACAAGGACACTGGGGGCAGAGGCCAGGCCAGGTCTCAGGTTCCACTGGCGACTGGACAGGGGAGGGAGCTCATCATCACTAAACAGAGGGATAGTTCAAATCTGAGAGAAGTCTGGACCTTTCTGGTCTGTGCCTGCTGCTGGGGGCAGGGGCAGGGTAGGGCCCCAAACACTCAGGGGGCTCTAGGCTTCTGGGCCCTGAAGGGAGAGGCCAGGCTCCTGGTCTGCTTCAGTATCCTCTGAGCCTCACCCCACAAGGAGGGAGCCACTCATGTACCTTGGAGAGAGGCCAGCCTCACAGCGTGGCCCTAGCTCCTGTGCAGAGCCAGGCAGGCCACACAGTGACCACTCCGCTAGCATCCCAACCTTCCCTTTTATTAACAATGGGGGGGATCAATTTGCATGCACTCATGGCTGAGCCAGGAGGTCGCCCGCGGTGCAGGGTTGAATGTCAGGCCCTTGGCCCTTTGCTTGCTCCCCATAGCAAAGTAAGAGGCATCTGAGAGAGACCTCCATTTCCTTCTTCCTCTCACTAAGCTCCCTGATCTTTGCTCAGTAGAGGATGGGCTCTGGGGGATCACTGTCTCCTCCACCACCAAGCCTGCAACCCATAATGCTTAGGTACCACAGTGGTGACCATCATGGGAACTCCTACAATAGACTGAGAGGGGTCCAATTCTCCTTGCACTTACCCCAGATTTACATTGCTGCTTTCAATGTCATTACACCCGATTTGTGCCAGTTGAAGAGAGAACACAGCCCTTATTCCCTACAGCTCTTTGGGCCTGATTCTCTATTGTCTTTGTTTGCTCTGACACCAAGAGGGGCACAGTGCTCCTAGGGGCAGAATGGTTGCGTTTCATATTGACTTGGCCCTGGGGTAGCTGATGACCTGAGGAACCAAGCCACCCCTGATATTCCTTTGCCTCTGGATCCTCCTAGTCCTATCCCACTACTTCTGTTTGCCAGTTTTACTGGGGCATTCAAGTGGGTTTCCCTCTACCTCACTGGCCACTCCTTCCCCCCCCCCAGCTCCATTTGTGGGTGTTCGCAGTCCCTCTATGCACTCTCTCCTCCCCTGCTCATCAGCCACAGCATTAACCAACCATTTGTCCAACCATGATATGTGGTCTCAGCCCCACAGCTGCCCCATCCCACCCTGCCAGCTGCTCACTGGCATTGCAGTCTAGGCCAGTGGTTCCCAACCTTTTCTCTGCCATGGCACTCCTTGATTCTGTTAATTAGTTTTGAGGCACACCACCGTATAGTCATTAAATGAACTCATGAATAGCCAATCCAGAACTCTGAGTAATTTTTCAAAAAACTGCACACTTGCTCAGGCCTGAGGGTATACCTATGTGCTGTGGCACACTGATTGGGAAACACTGGTTTAGGCACTTTAAGCTGCCCAATGACCAATCAGTCCTTCCACCCAGCAACCACCTTCCCCGGCCAATGCCTCTTGATCTCCATCATCTTCCCCATTGCCCCACAGTTATGATAGCTCCCACCTGTCCATGTTGCGCCCTGAAACTGAAACAGCCACTGAACCATGGTGTGGGTCAGATTCCCCATACCCAGCTTCTGTTCCTCACGCAGCTTGAGCCACTGCACAGGCAGTGAGATGGCATCATGCATACTCGCCTGTGCACATGCACACACACACATGCGCCCACACACGCGCCTGCAAAGGGCATTCAGGAGCCTAGCACAGATTAATCAAAAGCAATCAATGGCAAGGCCCCGGGTTAGGAGGATGCCACCAATCGAGAGCCAGGAAGGCTGAATCTGTGGCTGGCCAGAGAAAGAGAGGGAGCAGGAAAAAAGGGACCAAAATCCAATTATTCCAAAGGAGAATGTGGCTACTCAGTGCTGTCAGGGTCAGGGAATTAGCTTCCTCTTCCCAACAGGAGCACATTGGGGAAAGAGGAAGGGAGCTGGGACTCTTCACTCAGAGCAGTGTGAAGGGAGGAGGAGGCAACAAAAAGCTGCCTTTAAACCTGGCAGTAACTCTAGGGCAGGATCCCCAACCCTTTGGAGTCAACAGGAAGAACACCCGTTGATTGCAATAGGCAATGGATCAGTCCCTGAGTAAGGATCACAGTGCAGCATGAAACAGAGACCTGATTCTGAGCAAATCCTCTAAGCCCACCAATGGCAGACAGAGTTTGCAGGTCTAGCATTTTTGGGATGGTCAATCCTGAATGCTTCTGCTCCTGCCATTCCCACCTCCGCTTTATCTTTTTGTGCCTGCTTCCAGCCCATGTTGGCTGCCCAAGCTGTGACCTATTGACTGCAAGGCTGGAATTAACTGTTTGAATATTAATCAGCAGAACTGTGGAAGGAAAAAGGGAGGTGGCTTTGTGGGAATTAAAAAAGGGCTCTTGGTTGGCTGACCCTGTCCAAAGTGAGGGAGTCGGCTGCTGCTTTGGGGCCCTTCGAACTGAGAACAAAAATAGAAAAAACCCACCGCTCAGAATTGCAACCCAGAGCCAGACCTCAAATCCATCCATCCTCTAGCTATGCTACCCAGACACTGCATCCATCTAAGAAAGGAATCTTGATCTTCTACCATCTGCTTTTGTCTGTGCAACCGATCCACCCATTGACCTTTGCCAATTTCTGAGGCATCTGCTACCTCAGTACCCAAGAACTATAGGTGTGACTTGTAAATATGGAGTAACTTCTCTGACCTTCACGGGCTCAGTACTGATTCATTCTGGAGTAACCAAGAACATGATTCAGTCAGTGTCTCCCTTTTGCACAGGGTTGTCTGCTGTTGGGAGCCGTGAGACCCAAAAGTGCAGAATGCAAGGGACCTCTTCAGGGCCAGATTAAGGGGCCTGGCCTGTGAGCCCAGCCCCCTACCACTGTGGTGCCCCGCCTGGAGACCCCCCCCACCATGGTGGCCTGAAGGTGGGCTCGTGGCTGCTCTCTGTGTGCCCTGGAAGCCTATGCTGGAGGCTGCACTGCTCAACAGCTGGCCCTGTCCCCAGAGTGGAGCGAACATGGGGCCGGTCCACTGCAACCCCAAGGGTGGACCAGCTGGTCTGGGGGTGGGGCAGAAGTGCTGCAGAGCCCAGCCTCTGACTCCAGGGCCCCACCTGACCCCACCACTGGCAGGGGACCTCCTAGCACTCATCCTCACCCTCCAACCCTGATGGCACTGTGCTGGGCTAAGCAGGGTGCCAGGGGCCAGATCACACAAGGGTCTTAAGAGCTGCAGCCCAAGGCTCCCTTTTAGGCTGGGGTCCAAAGCTTCAACCCCTATAGCCCCAGCAACACTGGACATTTGGTTGCAGAAGCCAAGAAGAACAGGAAGGGAGAACAATCCCAGCTTTCCTTTTTTGCTTCTTCTGTCATGCTTCTCTGCCTAAACCAAACCCAGCTGACTCTGCCTGGAGCACCTCAGTAAGTAGCCCAAGGCACCCAGTACAAGGAAGGACAACAAGGGTGGGTAGATGCTGCATTTGTGGGTCCCAGGGCCATGGACTCAAGGCTCATTCCAAGTCAGAGATCTGTACTTTCATCATGTATGCGTGCAGCTGAACCCGTTGTAGCTTTTAGGCCAAAAGTGAGCTTGTTCTCAGGGAAAGGATGCACCCCATCCCCCAAAAGAAAAGTGCCAGGTGCATAAAGAGGCAGCCTCATCCCCCCAACATATCCTGGTTCCCTGCTGGGGTTTAAATCACTCTAGGGACAAACACCCCCTGGATGTTCTCTCCCCCTCCATCTAAACCAGGCCCATGCCCTGCATCCATTTGCCTCAGTGCTTACCGGCTTTAGCTTGAGTTTCAGGCTCATGGTGAATGTGTTGGATGGAAGTCAGGCTGTGTGTGAACCAGGGCAGGGAGGGAGCTGCAGGGAGAGGAGCAGAGTTCCCCAGCACAGACCTCTGGTGCTTACATCACTCCCCAAGGCAGAGCTGTGATCACACACAGCCCAGCCTCCTGCCCACCCTGGCCCTGCTACCCGTGTGCGCTGCGTAACAGCCAGACAGAGCACGGCTCCAGCCTGCTAGAGGGGGGTACATACCACCCCTGCCTGACACCTCTGCAAGGGGATTCACACCTTGCCCTGTATACATGGCAGGTGACTAGGAGCTACCCTGATCCTGTCTGCCTGTGCTGTGCTCAGTAAGGCAGCAGGAGGAAATGACATGGGAAGATGGCACTTAGACTTGCTCTGCAGCAACCAGGCAAGATGAGAACAGGGCAGGTGAAGCTGCTGGGCTTTACTAGCCATGGCAAAGGTGGGATGTGCCAGGAGGAGAAGTGTCAGGGGGCCTGACTCTACCTGTCTGAAACCCGGGCACCCACAAATGCCTGTGCCAAGGGCTACATGACTGCACAAGGTGCAGGGAGCAGCTGTACTCATTATGCTGCCTACAAGGAAAGAGCAGCCAAGTGCTGGTCAAGTGTCATGCTGAGGCAGTTCTGTTCTAACCCTTCTGCTCCATTTTTGAGCCCCACACAGCCTAGCTGATAGCCCTTTGGCTGGACTGGCAGCCCCCCTGCTAGCCTGCAGTGTGGACCTCACCTCTCTGAGGATTCCTCTGAATCCTGACTTCCATCTGTGGCTCCCTGCTCTCAGGTTTGCCAATGCACCTCGTTCCTGAGCTGTAACCCCCTGCTAGTTCAGTCTAGGGCACCCCACATGCAGGTCTTCCATTGCCCCTCATTCCTGACTTGGTAACAGGATGGTGATGGGGATAAGTGTCCACTGAAAGCTAGGATGAGAGTTCTGAGAATCCTTCTCTCCCTGTAAAATGACACAGTATTTGCACCCAAGTCTCCTGGGGTGGAGGCCAGACAGGGGCATCAGTTGCTTATTTTGCCAAGAGTGGGTTTTGGAGCACAGAACATTTGTTTCCCCTGCTGAATGTTGATGGCATAATGCTCTTGGCCCATACATGAGCTGGTGCCAGCCAGATCTTGGCGGAGCTGTTGGTGGCCACACCTGGAGAAATGCCATCAGTAGGCAGCCCTGGTCTCATCTCTGCACACTGTACCCTAAGGCCCAACATGCCTAGGCACAAGGAGCCTAAATGTCTTTGAAGCTCAAGCCCCATACTATTGCATTCTTTCCCTGCTCTAGGGGGCAGCCCCCCCCCCCATGCTTGCCTCCTCTCCAGCTCACAGGGCAGCTGGGTGGAGTGGCCCTGGGGTGCTGGTGTATAGGTCAGGAAGGGGGCTCTTCAGACATCTGGTGGTGTCAAGAATCTAAGAACATGAGAACAGCCATACTGGGTCAGACCAAAAGGTCTACATAGCTCAGCATCCTGTCTTCTGCCACCTGCCAGCAACTGATGCTGAAACTCATGGACCTAGGGTGTAGCCCATGGATATTCAGCTCTCCTGAGACTGCACTCTGCAGGACATGTGCCCATGCAGGGGACCCAATCCTGACTGAGACCTCTGGTATATACAGGACCAGGAATGACCAGTTTATCCATGCCTGTAACAACTCCTCCCTGCCTACTTTGGCCACGGGTGGGGGGTTTGTAGCTTCATCTCATCGCACTCCCAGGACAACTCCCTCCAGCAAAGCTCCTACATCCACCTCTCCCAAAGCTCCCAACGCCATCTCCAAAACATTGGCCTGACAGTCCCCAGCCTCCATCTCTCCTGGAAGCTTCCCCTGCCTCCATCTCTTCTCACCTTAACTCCTGCATCTCCCTTCCTTGGGGCCACCCGCTGCCAGCCTCCCAATGCTGCCAGGCAGTGCCCATGAGGTCCGCCTGGTCTGGGGGGCCCTGCTGTGTGTGGATCCCAGCACTGGCATCAGATCAGCTGCATTTCACACAAGCTGCCCAACAACCAGACGGTAGCAACTGCTGGCCTCTCAGGTGGCGGCCCTGGAGGCGAAAGACTCGGCCCCATCCTCAGTTCCCTATGGACACCCTCCCTTGCTTCCTCTTTCTTGCACAGATTATCCGTAGTGGTTGGCCCAGGCCCTGGCCACAAGAACAACTGCAGGATGAGGCCAACGTGCTCTGTGCACTTGTAGCCAAAGCAAGCAGTCACCCCACATGGGGCAAGGTTGTGGCTCTCAGAGCTGAGACCTACCACTCTTCACACACTCTGCAGGAGTGGGCCTATGCCCCTGCTGTGGAGTCATTACTCACACTGAGGAATAATAGAATTTCATTACCGGCTTTGCCTTGCTCATGAATTATTTATCGGCCACCAGAGACAAGAAAGGACTCAGTCAGAATGGCTCCCGTGGCTCTGAGCGTGTGCTGGGCCTCCCAGCTGACACGTAAGAGGCACAAAAGACCTGATTCTCTGCTGCCTTGTATTCACTATTGTCAGTTGCCGCAGTGCCACGCGGGTGCATGCTGCCACGATTGTCCTTTCGCAGCACTTCCTGCTTCCTTTGTGCTGGGTGTAGGACGTGGAGATGTGCAAGACAGCAGGGAATCAAGCTCTTAGCATGCCAGTTTGTGAGCAGCTGTTGTGAGTGTTTGGTGGTCTGGAAACTAGGAGGAAATAGACCCTGGGCTGTCAGACTTGCAGCCTGCTCCAGGGGGCGATCCCATGGGGCGTGGAGAACAGGGCCCAGAGCCAGACACAGCCACCAGCAGCAAGCAGCAAAGCAGGGCTCAGTAGAGCTCTGCAAATCCGTGGATATCCGCAGATATCCACCTTATATCCGCATCCACGGATACAACACGGATATCTGCGGACCATTTCTTGCTTCTGCAGATCGGATACGGATCCACATATTTTCATCTGCACAGAGCTAGAGCCCTGCAAATATGTGGATATCTGCGGATATCTGCATTATATCCGCATCCCCGGATACAACACGGATATCCGTGGACCATTTCTTGCGGATGCAGGTCGGATATGGATCCACTTATTTGTATCCACGCAGGCCTCTAGGGCTCAGTTGAGCAGGGTCCGGAGGCTTGGTGGCATCCTGCAGGGCCCACGCATCTCTTTGTTAGGAGGCATGGTAGCAATGGCACAGCAGGAGCTAAAAAACAACAAGGAGTTGTGTGGCACTTGGAAACTAACAGATTTATTTTTTGCATGAGCTTTCGTGGGAGAAAATCTCACTTCCTCAGATGCTTCGAAGATGGGTGAACTTACAGAAAGGAATGAAACTAAATGCAAGGGGGTGTAAAACATAGGAGCAGGTCATAAAGTAGCAGCAAATCAGAGCAGTTTTACAGGCTCAAACCATGGGAAGCCTGAAGTCAAATTACCCTTTGTAATGGGAAAAGAATTCATAGTCTCAATTCAGTCCTGCTTTCACAGAATTTAGCTTGCATATTAATTTGAGTTCAGCTGTCTCTCTTTGAAGTCTTGATGTCCCAGGTATAGTTCTAACGACAGTCATTAACAAATCCATCATCGAGTGATTAGGAAGATGGAAGTGCTCAGCAACTGGTTTCTCTGTTCTTTGATTTCTGATATCAGCTCTGTGCTCATTCAGTCTCTTACGGAGCGATCGTTCTGTTTGTCCAATATATAAGGTGTAGGGGCATTTCTTGCATATGATGGCATAGACCAAATTAGTAGATGAGCA
Organism: Podocnemis expansa; assembly: GCA_007922195.1. Taxonomy (NCBI): domain Eukaryota; kingdom Metazoa; phylum Chordata; order Testudines; family Podocnemididae; genus Podocnemis; species Podocnemis expansa. The sequence goes on along the minus strand of ML681990.1, from coordinate 10,115,660 downwards.
GGTAAATGAGCCTTTGATGGAGTAGCAGGCTTGATTAGGACCTATGATGGTGTCTGTTGTGTAGATATGTGGGCAGACTTGGCAGCGTGGTTTTTTGCAGGGGTGTGTGCCTGCTTCAGTGTTCCTGTTGTTAGATCTGTAGTTGCTGGTGAGTATCTGTTTAAGATTAGGGGGCTGTCTATAAGCAAGGAGTGGTCTGTCTCTTAATGCTTGAGAGAGAGAGGGATCATCTTTGAGAATAGGCTGTAGGTCCTTAATGATCTTTTGCAGAGATCTGACTTGAGGATTGTATGTGGTGACTAGTGGTCTGTTGCTTTCTTTCTTGAGTCTCTCCTGTAGTAGATGACTTCAGGGAACCCATCTAGCTCTGTCAATTTGTTTCCTTACTTCCGCAGGTGGGTACTGTAGTTTCAAGAATGCTTCATAGAGATCCTCAAGATGTCTGTCCCTGTCTGAGGGATCAGAGCAGATGCGGTTATATCTTAGGGCTTGGCTGTAGACAATGGATCGTGTGGTGTGTTGAGGATGGAAGCTCGAAGGATGCAGGTAACTATACCGATCAGTAGGTTTTCGGTATAGGGTGGTGGTGATGCGTCTATCCCTGATTTGTACTGTAGTGTCAAGAAAGTGGATCTCCTGTGTGGAGTGTTCCAGGCTCAAATTGATGGTGTCGTGGAAATTATTGAAATCTCTGTGAAAATCTTCAAGAGCATCCCTGCCATGTGTCCAGATGATAAAGATGTCATCAATGTAGCACAGGTAAAGAAGAGGTGTCTTGGGATGAGACTTGAGGAAACGTTGTTCTAAGTCACCCATAAAGATGTTGGCATATTGTGGGGCCATGCGGGTGCCCATAGCAGTGCCACTGATTTGGAGGTATAAATGATCCTCAAATCTGAAGTGGTTGTGGGTGAGTACAAAGTCGCAAAGTTCAGTCATGAGCTGCACTGTGTCATCATCTGGGATGGTTCTTGTAATAGCTTGTAATCCATCCTTGTGTGGGATGTTGGTATAAAGAGCGCCAGCCAGGAATCCAGCTGGGAACAGGGGTCAGACCTAGCTCAACTCCACTCCCTTTGTACTGCTCCGATTCTCATTTTCCTACCTGACCTCTGCCTTCTTGTGGTCTGTGAATGGCTCCCCCTCACCTTACAGTGCAACCCCAGCTCTTTTCTCTCTTCTTTTCTTTGTTAGCCAGTCTTCCTGTAGCCTCTTTCCTGGGCCGGGGTCTGCTGGGCCAGGCTGGACATGGGATTGATTGCCCCTAATCTACCTGGGCCTGGCCCCAGGGAAATGGGACAGGAGAAGGGTTGTACCTGAAGGTGTACACACACACACACACACACACACACACACACATGCACACGCTCACTCTGAGCTCTGCTGAGCCCCCTCCGCTCTGATCTGCTGCTCTTCTGAGCTGCCCCAGTCAGCTCTGTGCCAATATCCCTCTATGCTGGTCTGCAGGCTCCCCCCACTCCCAGTTATTTCAGGCTCAGGACCCCCCCCATGCACCCTGTGCCACCTATGCCTATTTCTACAACAGTGCCCTGATGTGACTCCATGGAGGGGACCAAGGCTGAGACTGACAGGCTCATCTCACTTGTGATCCAGGCTCACAATAGGATGTGGTGGCTCTCTGCAGAGAAGCAGGCTGAAGCCATATTCTAATGCCAGCAGGCACTGCAGTGACCCTGCTGGACACTAGGTGAGTGGTGTTAGTGCTAGCCCCAGTGCATTCAACCAAACAGGTGCCTGCGTGTGGTCTAGTGATTAGAACAGAGGGCTGGGAGTCAGGACTCCTGGGTTCCTTGCCCAGCTCTGGGGTCAAGCTCCATCAGAGTCTTCCCAGATCCCAGCCCCCTCCCAGCTGACCTGGAGATTAAGGTGAGAGGGAATTGACATTTCCCAGAATACTTACTGTGGATCCATGCCAGGGATAGTGGGAGACACACAGCCTCTGTGCTGTCCATCCTGCCCACAGCAGTGACCTGTCAGCTTCAATCGCATCACCTCCCAGCTGGCTAATGACCCAGTATCGACAGGCTGGTGTGGCTGATCCAGCATCAGTCCTGTCGCCTAGCAGCGGGTGCCTGTGTGGTGCAGCTGGCTGCCTCTGCCAGGCATACCAGGCCCTTCAGCCCCGGTGCACATGGAATCCAAAGTCAATACATTGCTTGGTGTGGATGCATTGGCAGGGAAGCAGGAGAGGGGAGAATTGTGCCCCTTGAGATGCTCCTGGGGGCTTAGTGGGAGAAGTGTGTGCTGGAGGGTGCGCCTCTTCCAAATGCCACTGCCTGCCAGCTAGTTTAAGACATGTTATCATCCCCTCCGTGGCCTAGTGGATTGAACATGAGTCTGGGAATTGGGACTTCAGATGTTTTTGCCCAGCTCTGGGAGAGAAGTGGGGTCTAGTGGTTGCAAAATGGGATTAGAAGTAAGGACTTCTGGGCTGTTTCTGCTTCTCAAGGTGGAATGGGATTTAGTGGTTAAAGCAGGGTCTGCAAGGCAGGACTCCTGGGTTTCTTTCTGAGCTCTGGGGAGGAACGTTGTCTAGTGGTTAAAGCAGGGGACCTGCAGGCCAGGACTGCTGGGGACCTCTTCTAGTCTGGGAGGGAGACTGGCATAGTACATTGATCACCAGGCTAGGGAGCCAAAATTTGTGGAGACTACTCCTGGCTCTGCCAGTGACTCCTTTCATTACTTTGGACAGGTCACATGCCCTCCCCATGCCTCAGTTTCCCCATCTGTAAAATGAAGGTAATGAAATTTGACCCGTTACATTGTTTGTTTGTGGAAGCCACTTTCTGACATTCAGGAAGAGATGTCCCTGCCCCAGGACGCTCATAGGCTAAGGAGCCAAAGCCCTGCAAGATCCTGAGATGAAATGGGCTCTAGTCAGTCTAGATGCAAAGGATTATTGTTAATAACAAACAGTAATACTGCGAGACAGGTAATCATAATTATTACTCCCACACCACCTGCTGTGTAATATCTGCTTCTACTCCCACCTTTCTGCATGCACACCACATCATAGCAATTCTTTACAACTTTTAGTTCCTTCAGTTAAATTCACTTCACATCCTCTGTGATTCTTTAAAACCATTCCCTATTATTTGCTGACAAGGTGGAAACCAGCCTGGCTCTTGTCCTGCATTCGTCTCTCAGCTCCCTGTCTCTTATAGGGTGGGTCCTGAATCCTGGGAATTGACAGCTCTTATATATTTTGCACCCTAGTTAGTGATCTGGCAATCACTGTTCCTTAGTGTCTGATTGATCCCTTCTGGCTTCTACTGAGCTATGAGCTGCAAGCACATCCTGCAGCAGAGAGTTCCACAGGTGACCCAAAGACATTCCAGAGTAAAACTGTGGGGCCAAATACTACCTTGCTTTGTGGTGCTGGGCTGGCAGGTCAGGAAATGGGGCACGGGGCCCCCTTCCACCCTCTACATAACCTCTGCATGTACAAGACATGAGTGGGATCTACAGCCACATACTGGGGATCTACCTAACGCCTAGTACAGGGGTCAACAACCCCAAAGATAAGAAGAACCATTTTAAAAAATTCCTTCAATAACAAAGTGTTTTGAGAGCCTCAATGGGTGTAGGCTCCTGGCGGGAGGTAGGGTCCTCTGGCAGGGAGGAACCCTGAACCAGGAGTGGGCCCTCACTGGGTCCCCCCAGTGGCAGGGGGGCCAGAACCCAGATCCTCAAGGGGGCAGCCAAATAGCTACATGTGGCTCCAGAGCTAAAGGTTGCGGACCCCTGGCCTAGCAGTTCCACATCCTCAGAGATGTGACTTCCTTTGTGTGTTCTGCCATGATATGGCACTGCCCCCAGGCCCATCCTGCACCCCCACCTCCCTCTGTCTATCCAGGACCCTCTGATCTTCCACTAGTCTCTCTCTGTAGGCCAGTCCCACAGGTCTCACTAAGTCAGGGAGTCATTCACTTCTCTGCATGGGTGCAGGAATCCCTGCACCTGGGCATCTAACCCCCCGGATTCCAGGGATGTGGAGTATTCATTAATGCTTTTGAGGCTCCCTTGAACCAGGCTCTGCTGTCTGACAGACCCACCTCCAGGCCAAGAGGAGGTGGCTAGGTGTTTCCCAGCCTAACATCCCCTAGTCCTCCCCATCCTTCTCTTCCAAGAAGGGTTACCAGATGTCAGGCAAAAAGAGGACGTCCTCCTTTTCACCTTCATGTCCTCCATCTGGCAGGCATTTTAAAATGCATGATTTTGTCTGGCTTTTTACTTATAGGGGTTAAAGTATGCTGGAATACCATGGAATACCTTGTTTTTAGGTGAAAGCATTCCAGGGCCCCCTAGAAACAGAAGAATATTACATTAATACTACATTTTCTCCATGTGTCCTCCAATGTCCTCCTTTTTGTACTTCCCTGTCCTCCTTTCCAGGCTTTGGTATCTGGTAGCCCTACTTCCAAGGAGCCTGGAAAAATAAAAACCGCATTTCCTTGTGCTGCATCCCATAAGGCAAAGGGACACTGCCACCTGGTGGCTACTGGACAAATAATCCCATCAGCTCTGCTCTCATGTGTCACCTTCACCAAGCTCTATCCAGAAAGAGGGACTTCCCCACTACACACAAACCCTGGCCCATCATGTAGGGGGCAGCAAGGGGCCTACAGATCTTCCCACCACTTCTGCTGAGGTTGCTGAGAAACAAACAAGAGTTTCCACCCTGGAAAAACCACACACTTGGCTTGCTGACGAACTCTGCTGCGGAGGAGATCCAATTTTTGCTGCAGAGAAAGCTGATGGTGGCATCCATCAGCAAAGGCTTCCATGGAGCTATTCTGCTTTCCATCACATGAGGCACTGCCCTGCTCCCTTAGCTGAAACTCCATCAATTTCCACACATGGAGTGCTGGGTCCACTGATGATAGCTACCACTCAGCTTCCTGTGCAGGCCCTTGTGCTCAGGCTCTCTCAGCACTGTTCTTTGGGGGCCACACTGTGTTCTGCCTGTCCTCAACCCAAACACCTCCCTGCGCGTAAGGACAGAAATGGAGCAGATTGGAGAGAGGGCAGAGGGGGGAGATGGTGATTATCATGGACTAGATTGTAACTGTACCATCTGCCCCAGTGGCAGAGCAGAGAGGACTGAGAGCCTCCACTACATCCCAGCTTCTTCTAGGGAAGGAGGAATTACTTTGCTCCTTTCCCTGCAGTTCATCCCCACAAGCTACTATGGCTAGCATGTGAGGGGTGGAGCCAACAGGCAGGCCTCCTCCTACTCCCCACTCCTCTCTGAGCTACAGCCCCACCCACCCCTCATGTGCTTGTAGGAGAGAGTGAAAGGCAAAGAGCAGCCCTTTGGCTGGCATCCTATCTCAGCAGAAGAATAAGGCAGAGCCGACCTCCCTGTGATTCTCCTTCATGGCTCAGGAGAGCAATTACAATAAAGCGTGGGAGATTCTGATGCAAGCTCAAGCGACTGTACCCCAAATGGTCCGAGCAACCCCACCATGCTCCCCAACACCATGGCACCCAGATCCTGTGGTGATTGCCCTGGGTTGGACAGACAGATGGACACTGTCATACCTGGCATTCTGCAAGTCAATGGATGCTGGGTTTCTGGTGTTCAAAACATGCTGGAATTTGTTCCAAGTGCAACCTGGATGCAATTTCTTGTTCTCTCCTGTGAGATCAAGAAACCTCGTGGAGAACCACATGTGTGCACAGAGTGAACACTGGCCATGGAAAAATATTTCAGCCACCTCTCATGTGAAGAGAGGTGTGTGAAATGCGGCCAGCTGGATGTGTCCAACCTGGCTCCAGCCACGTGAGAGAGGAGATGAAGAACTGAATACCATGCATTCAGGGACCCTTCTCCATCTTGCCCCCCCATCCCTACTCAGCTGCTTTGTGAAATGCATGAATTGCCTCCTGCCTCACAATACAATCATGAGGGTCACCAACCACTGTGGAGGATGGGAAACATTCTCACGCAGCCCACAGCTGCCTCATTGAGAGAGCAAATGCTTCTGATGTCTCCCTGAAGGATATATAGTCTGACCAGAGTGTCTAGTCCACAAAGGAGAATGGGAATATGAGACACCCAAGACCCAGCTCACAGAAGGCAGAGCAGCCCCAGCAGGGGAATGCTGCATAATGTTAAATTTACCCAAAATGACCTGGGTCACCATTTCCAACTACATTTTTTTCAGAACTTTTTGTTCCATGACAAATCTCAGGATTTCAATGTTTCAACCCAATTTAGGAGGGGAAAAAGGTCAAAATCTTAGAATTTCTTGAGAGAGAGAAATTCCAATTTTCACTCAGCTCTGCAAACAAGTGTATTCTGCCCTCCCACCCCCCCTTCCAAAAATCTGCTGTGTGAATAAGTGTGACTATTCCCCGCACCTCCCACAGGTACCCTTGACAGCCCCAAGTCTGTGGCAAATGACTTCTCTCCCGCCTCCCTTACCTGTGTGACTTTCTCAGTGACGTTCTGTGTGCGCTCCGTCACTTTGTGGGGCGCAATGATCTCGATCTCAGTGGTGGATCCTGAGCGGTGCTTCTCTAGGTTGAACTCCACAAAGTTGAGGGTGAATTGTGGGATCTGGCTGATGGTGCGGTACCTTAGGAGGTCTGAGTCTGAGGTGGAGTTCTGGGGGTTGGACTTGACTTGGGAGGTCTCTGAAAGAAATCCAGGAAGGTGAAACACTCAGGAGGGTGACAAAATCAGTGATCAACCTTCGCATTCTAGTCTTTGTGTCCAGAGGGGCCTGGGACAAGCTGCCTAAGAGAGACTGTCTGGAGAGACAATGCCATTGAAACAGGTCCAGTTTGCATTGGTTCCCAAACACAAAGGCCAAAATTCTGTAAAGCAACTCACGATATTGGGTGCCCAACTTGAGGCACCAGAAAGGGGCTTAGTTTCCAGAAAGAGCTGAGTAGCCACTGTCTAAGAACCAGCCACCTTTCAGGTGTCTCACATCCCCCATTATTATCAAATCAGCCTAAGAGAGGATTAGGGTCAGAAGGGTCCTCAGGAGGTCATCTAGTCCAAACCGCTCCTCAAGGCAGGCCCATTCTCCTCAGCTAGCTTTATCTGTCCCATGCCCCACTTCCTTGAGGTTTACATCCTGTCAATATTTGTGGTCTCACACATTCCCTTCCCTTACAGTGGCTTAGCCAAATTGTACATTTTCAGCTCTTCCCATGTTTCTTCTCAATCAATTCCTCCATTCCCCTGATCATTTTAGTTTCTCTTCTCTGGTCTCCAACCTAGTTGACAGCTTCTTTCTCATGAGAACAAAGAGCCCAGAAATGAACACAGTATTGCAGAGGCATTTGCTCACGAGCTGTCTAGAGAAGGACTAATTCTTCCCTGCTCCAAAGCATGATGTCTCTGCACCTGCAACCCAAAAGTGTACTGACCTTTGAGATGCTGCAAATTCCTGTCTAATCTATTGTCCACTCTCATCCCTAGATGCCAGAGGGACAGAAGAACAAAACAACAGTGGGATGGCCCTACCGCTAATCCCAACAGAGTCAATGGTAAAGCTCCTATTGACATCAATGAGAGCAGAGGTAGGCCAGAACTGATAATTTAGAAAAATTCTACTCTGAGTGGGATGATCTTCACACAGTGTGTGTTGAGCTCTTCTGAAAGTCTAGATACAGACACCACACTGGGGGTTTTTGAGCAAATCTGACCAGCATTTAGGGGCCTAAATGGGAATGGGCTCTTTGGGAAATGGAGCTCCATTTGTGGGTGAGCAGCTGAAAAGCTGTCTCTGAGTTATTAAAAATATAGATCCAAGGTTTTACTTAGCTGTACTGCTTTCCAGCTCTCTAGCTCCCATTGCATGACTGTATGGTGAGTTATTATCTCCCTGAGGTAAACACTTTGTTTTTTTTTTTTTCTGAATTCAGTCTCATGAACCCACATTTTTAACTTTTCTAGTTCTCTCTCTAGATTATTTCTCTGTCCTCATCACACGTCTTTAATAGAGCTGGTTGGAAATTTTTCAGTGTAACTTGTTTTGACTCTAAAATGCAGATTTGCCCAAATGAAAACTTACTGCAAAAATGTACCAGCTTCAATGAAATTTTGCTTAGAAATTTTTCTGAGGTTCAGGATGGCATTTGTGCTCAGATAGAGAGAGACACATACCAGTGGTCAGGGCACTCATCTGGCACCTGGTGGAATCGAGTAGCAAGGCCCTGCTCTGAATCAGTTGCCAGCTGAGTGCCCAAAACAGTGAGTACTGGCAATGCACGTATTGCTGTCTTTATTTTTTCTTGCTGAGTCTGAAAGGTCTCAGTTTTGTTCCAATAAAGAATGAAACCAATTTCAAAACCTCAACACTTTTCATCAAATGGAATTCTTGTTTTCTATTCAGCCTTATGTGCAATGCCTCCTGGTTCAGCATCCTCTGCAAAGGTCAGTGACCCCCTGTGGCCAGGGCAATGGAGTTTCCAGATTAAATACTCTTGACGGGCCCAGGTCATCCTCAGAGAGCAAAGCTTAGATGTACTATATAGGGGTGGACAAAATTAGCTCACAGGTAGGTGCCACAATTTTACTTTTGGTTGCCAAAAGGCACTCCTCCCTTACATTTCTGCTGTGGAGCTAGGCAATAGGTTACTAAAACTGGTTTCTATGCTAACCAGAAACCCAGATTTGTTGAGGCCTGTGCTAGCATTCACTAGTCTAAACTGGCCCCCTCCACCTTTGGGAGCAGTGGAACAGGAGTCAGGAAAGAGCCTGGAAGAGTTAGGCTATGGCAAATTTATAGTGCAGAAAATGCAGGTTCACGCACAGACTTTCACACCCAGGCTCAGATCATCAAAGCTATTCGGGTGTCTAATGCCCACCGATTCCAATGATGCCAGCTCCCAGTGATTTCAGTGAGAGTTAAGCACCTAAATACATTTTAGTATCCGATCTGCAGAGACACAGACAGAGCTATCTGCTAAAGGAAATGACGCATTTGGAGATTGCTGCCCATGGAAACATATGAGAGCCAGTTCACTCTCCAGGAGACCCACCCCTCAACTCTGCTTCTTTGGGAAAAGGCAACATGCAGTAAAAAACTCCCCACGAGGACCATAAGAGCAGGTGAGAGGAGGGCCCATCTGCTGGGAGAGCTTTGTACCACCTCCCTTTGATAGCAATGCATCCGCAGGTGCTTTTCCCCTACCTGAGTTTGCCCTCCTCTCCCTGAATTTTCTCTGGAACTCAGACCTCGTGACCTCAAAGTTGTCCAAGGAGGAGACCCTGCGGAGACTGTGGAAGCTGCCCCTGGAGTGAGGCGGAACCACTCCCCATGTGAAGGACCCCCCTGGGCCCAGGAAGGGAGGCTCTTGTTTCAGGGATGAGTGATGCACGGTGGGGACGGCCTCCAGGCTTGGCCTCCTCTCCTTTTCCAGGAGGGACTCGGTCTCTGACTGGATACATTTTTCCTTGGGAGGAGTCTTCAAGTCCCTCAGAATGAGGGAGTCGCCCCTGGGCTTTAAGACAGCCAGGAGAAAGTGTTTCATTAGGAGAAGTTCTTGAATGCTGAGGCAGAAAGGGAGGAGGGAGGTGGGTGAGGGAAAAGGAAGGACAGAGGGCTGAGGAGCACTGCCATCTCATGGGTTAAAATCCAGCTGGGGCCAGAAATAAGTATGCCTTGTTTTGTGGCTATGGCATATCACCAGCCTCAGAAGTCAGGAACCCCTGACTCCAGACATCACCATCAAAGTCCTGTGCCATTAAGCCTGGGGTAGCTCACCCAGGATTGCTGAGCCACCAGCAGATAGGAAGTAGGCCAGAGGAAGAGTTAAAGAGGAAGCCTCCAAGGTGGTTTACATGTGACATCAGGTGGAGCCTAATCATGCCATTTCTAGGACCTAAGGCATGGCAGTGATGAGCTAAGTACACTCTTTTCTCTCCCCACTGCCTGTTGAGGAAGTTTAGAGCACAAAGGGCAGAACAACATACTAGATCTTTCACCTGTGGTTAACAGCTGCTGCCTGATCCACACCAGAGAGCAAGATCAGGCTACCAGGGAAGCTGTTGGACTGGTCATTTCAGTTATTCACGGGCTTTACTATTCCACCCTCTCCCTCGGTGCCTGCTAAGCTCAGTTGTTCAGAGACAGAGGAGAGTCCTCCTGACTTAAGAGATGCCTGTAATTACAAGCCCGAAAGCAATTCACTCCTCACATGGAACACATACAGCGTGAAATCTCAACTCCCCAAGAGCATCATGTTTCTGGCTCCATGCCCAACAGCGACCAGGCACCAAGGTGTTAAGGAATTTCCCACGGTCAGCAAGGGTAAAAAGCCCAAATGGCATATTTCAGGCTCACACAGGTTTGGCTACCAGAAATGTGGTGCTGTCTGTGATTCTTCTCAGGGAAATCCTCCCAACCTTGCCTCAGCTTAAAACACCCTGTCAAAGTACAGGCATGGGCTCTTCTTTGCTCTGTCCCAAAAGATTTTGCACAGGACTCACCAGGTCCTTCTCCAAGCTGTGAGCATCTGTCTATCACCTCCTGTTCCTTGAAAACCCTCACTCAGCTTCTGCTATATCTGCAATTTTATTCACAGCCTTTTCTGGCTAAGCAACGGGGGAGGGGGTCACAGAGATCTGAATTTTTTATTTCCAACTCTTTTGCTGCTGGCCCCTTTGCACCTGCTAGGCAGCTACCACATAGGTAAGACTCCACTGAAAGCACTAGAAGGTCAGCTTGTCCCTGGAACACATGGCAGAACTGGTGTCTTCTATGTGGACATACTGAGAGCCCCTGGCTGCACAGCTGGTGTCTGCGACCTGTGTGTAGCACTGTCAGTCTTGCAGGTGCCTTCTACCTGTATGCACCTAGAATCATTGACAGCCTCAACGTACCTACATCAGGCAGCACAGCAGCTGTATTCTATCTTGTTGTACCACACACATTTGACAACACCCCAAGTACCTTGTACCTGGACTTGCCTAGAACCCTCTAAAGCACAAAAAGTGTCTTGTACCTGGATGTACCAAGAACACTTGGTAGCACAGCAGCTGCCTTTCACCTAGACATATCCAGAACATTTGGCTTCACAGCATGTGCTTGTTACTTAGACATACCTGGAATATTTGCAGTAGTCAAGAGCATAAGGAGCCCAGCAACCTCTCAAAAAGTTCTAATATGAAGAGGACAAGAACCTTTTCCCTATTTCGCCAAGTTTATGCAGCTATAATTGTTGCTGGCCTTAATACATGAGGGGTCATATAATTTTTGCTGGTACAACAATGGGGAAGAGATAGACAAAATCACACACTAGAATGTATTTGAAACCCAAGACTTATGATAATGCATGGTGGTGACACAAAGATTGGGAGGAAAATTTTAAGATATGTGTAATTTCAAGGAATATTTGAACCAAAATTCGGGAGTTTTGATTTATACCAGACCCATCTAACATCCAGTGCTACTATTTCAATCAAGTGTTAAATTCATTCTTAGGGGCAGCATATTTGTACAATCTTTCCAGGCTCTCTTCCTAGCCAAGCGGTTCTAGAATCTGTTAGGACTTTCTTCACCAAAATGTTAACAAGCTAGCTCCTAACTTTAATCCAAACACTCTGGGGCTCCAAAGCCATTCCTCACAGCTGCATCATTTCAATTGTTAACTGAGAACAGTGGTATGATGGCATGTGTGGGCTGTATGTATATATGCACCACTTGCTTCTCCTGATTGACAACAAACTGTTCAACTGTGTGTCAATGGCCATGTACTATTAATCTTCGAAGCATCTGACGAAGTGGGATTTTCTCCTACAAAAGCTCATGCAAAAAATAAATCTGTTAGTCTTTAAGTGCCACACAACTCCTTGTTCGTTTGTTTTTTCCATGTACCATTAGCAACTAATGGAGAGTGTCCTTTAGATCTAGTGGTAAGGGCTAAAGCTCTTAAAGCAGGAGGTTCTAGGATCTGTCTCAGAAACAAAGACAACAACCACGAGGTCCCTACCTAGACACAGCTTTGGCTCAGCGTTTAACCATTAAGAGAGACATGCTAAATTCATGCACTGCATCAGCCACAGCAGCTACTGAAGGGGCAGGGTGGGGAGAACCAAGGAAGAGCTCTGGGTCCTGACCTAGTGTATTGGCTTATATCATACAAAGTCTATGGTTACCTTTCCATAGTCAATGGCTACTCCATCAAACTCACTGGTGGGCAGAGATTTCCGCTGGATTTTGAGTCGCCGCAGGGACGGGAGACTAAACTTCAACCTCTTACCTTGACCTTGTTAAAAGAAAAACACAAACAAAACACAAGAGACACAGATGTAACCTAGCTGCACGCGAAGCCAGGGACTCTGAGTGAGACGAGTGGGATGCAGGGGGACGGGGCAAGGGGTACAGCTGAGCTACACTACACCAGGGGAGGCACCCATACAATTGGCCTGCTAGAACAGCGGCCTATGGACTCCATTGTCAGCTCTAGTGTCTGGCTAGCAAAGGCAGAAGCAACAGGCAGTGAGTGTGAATCATCCCTGTGCTGGTCCAGGACTGCCTGGGATGGGCATCCTAGAGGGGAATGGTGCTGCATTCCAGCCCCTGACTACCTTAACCCAATCCCTACGCTACATCACTATGCCAATGTCCATACCTTCGCAATACACTCACGTTACCAGCTGGGATTCCATCATTAAATCAAAGTATCCCAGTGCAGTGCAAGGCCACATGAACAATTTCACTGGTGACAGGACCCAGACCTCTGAGCAGCTGCTCCCCTCCACCTCCACATTGAGTTTATAAGCCTAAATGTCTCTCCTTAGCATGATAGGCAGTAAATTCACAGCAGGTTCCCCTTCCTCCTGCCTACAAACACCACTGCTGGTGCAGTCCGCAGTCATAAGCTCATGGGTCTTTCTCCCAATCCCTGCCAGTCAGAGGAAAATCCTGGTGTGGATTCTCCCCCACCCCCAAGGAAATGCTATCACTTGCCCCCATTTATTTGTTATATGTTTGAGTACAGTGTCTCACCCCAAATGGGAAAGATACAGTTGAGATATTCAAAGCCATCTAAGGCAGTGGTTTTCAGACTTTAGGTTTGAGACCCAGTACTGGGTCACAGACCCTCAGGGGTCATGGTGCCCCTGCTTCTGCCATTGCAAAACTGGAATGCATTTCTCAAAGATGTAATTGTTGGGTCATGGCCATAAATGATTTTTTTTAAACTGGGTCCCAAGAAACAAAGTTTGAAAACTACTGATCTAAGAGAATCAGACAGAATGGGAGTTAGGCATCTAAATCTCTAGGGTGGAAGCCTTTGGAAATCAGCCTCTAAAGATAGCACACACAAAGCTGACATTAGAACATCATCATTCAGGTTGCGAAGTCAAGCGCTCCAAAGGTAGGAACTGTGAGAATGAAGGCTGCCTGTGTCCACACCTACTGCTACCTGTACAAGAAGGAGGAAGCTGCCAGAGTGCAGAGAGGACAATAGCAGTAACTGAGAGAAGAGCAGGGGAGTTGATTGGGACAAAGGACATGGGCAGGTGTGAGGACTGGGACTAGCAGTGGAAGAGACAGGGAAACTGGAACTGGGATATAGGCAAAGAGCCTGGACCAAGGGTGGGGGTGGGGAAGGGACATGGAGTGAAAGTGCTCGGAGAGGGTGACTGGGATTCAGAACCAGTAAACTGGGGAATGTGGGCAGAAGAGAAAGTGACTAGAGGCCAGTGGAGGGTGGGAGGAGGAGGAAAAAGAAATATTTCAGATGAGGAGCAGAGAGAGAGAAAATGGGACTGGATTAGCCAGGAGCCTGAGTCTGGCAGCAGCAGCAGATGAGCAGAAGTTGGGAAATGGGACTGAGAATCTGAAGCATGAGAGCAGGTGAGAAGAATGGGGCTGGGATAAGGATCCCAGAGCAGGGAAGAGACAGGAACCCAAGATTTCTGAGTCTCACCTTTGCTCTGCTTTTAGCAAATACCTGTGATCCCTACCAGCAAAATGTCCCATCCTTCTCGAGGGCTGGCCTACACACAGGATGGCAACTTGCTATAGCTACTAGTCCATCAAGTCATGTGACAGAGGCCTGTGCAATGAACCTAGAGGTTCCAATGCTGCTGATGACCTATGTGGGTGCCAATATGAGGCTCCATGATGGAATTTCTTTCTTTTTTCAGTTTGCTTTTTTCAAAACCGAGGAAATTACACACAAAAGTCTCTTAATCAGGCTTTATTTTGGTTTCAAAACCCTTGAAAATTAAGAAAAATCAGCATTAAGCTTGTTTGTGTAACCTTAATTCAGTTCCTTTGTACATCTGCATTATAATACGGCTCCTAATGACATGATCACATGCTATTTCTTCTAGTGGACCCCTGCCCCATTCAGTGCCCAGGAGGGACCCGCTCAAGGGATGAATTAGGGTTGTGTAATAAAGGAAGCAGCAGTCTGTGGGACTGTGAATAAGACAGAGGACTGCAGGAAGACAAAGGATGATTTTCTGGTTAAGGCAGTTGAATGCTGCCCTGCAGATGTGAAGTCTAACTCTGCCTGTATCACAAAGTTCCAATATGATGCTAGGCAAGCCATGTATATGGAACTTTTCACAGGCGGTCAGGGCTAGCATGTTCCTCACTCTTTGGGTACCTGGTGGGAGTCACTGTCTCTGGCTTTGCAGGACTGTTGAGCTTCAACAGATGTGAGTGAAGGCAATGGGAGCTAGGCTGTGAGTGAACATATAAAGTGCTAAATAATGCTAAGTACTCTGGAAAAATCAGGTCCTAAGTACTGCAGTGTGGGCACCCAAAATCAGTGCAGTCTTGACCTTTATATTTCCGTGCCTCAACTCCTGTCTGTAAAATGGCAATAACATTCCTTCTCCTCACAGGTGTGTTGTGCAAGTAAATTGATTACTGTTGCTGAGGTGCTCAGGCCTAGACTGAAATGGGAGTTAGATGCCTAATGCCTTTGAGGATCTGGGCCTGGGCACTGTGGTATTAAGTACCATAGAGAAGTCTCTGAGGAAATTAACATTTCTGTATTCAATGCAGGGTTTGAATCATGTGCAGAACATGAGGCTCAGGGGACACACATTGAACGGAGAAAGGAAAATATTGAACAGCTGCTCACTAAGTGAGCATCATCCATCTTGAACTAGGCAGGGGTTCTGCGGAAAAATAACATGTGAGCGTGTCACTGAAGACTAACAATGAATACATACTAGGGAGCCGAATTAATGTCCTTGAGATGGCCTTAATTGTGACATTTCCTCACTTTGGAGTGCTTGACTTTGCAACCTCAGTCATTCTTTTACATAGTTTGTGTGTGTGAGTGTGGATAATACAATATATAGTGTGCATAAATGAAGTATATGCATGTAACCATACAGATGCATTAGAGTATTGAAATGGTGTACAATTAAATAGATCAATATTTAAAATATTGTACAATATTGAACTAATCCTTCATATTTATATACCAAAACCCACATGTATGCACAGATGTATGTAGATCAATATTACTTCATACAGATAAACTAGAAATATATAACCCATGAGTATAATTATTGTTATATTAATAGGAATAATTATTCACATACAAGTGGCATGTATTACTATTTCTATATATTTTACTATAATCTGTATATTTATTTGGGTGGTTTTGTGTCTAATTATGGACAGCTATTAAACATTATTAAATTTAAAGTAAGTATATTGTACTAATTACCAGTGCAGTTGAATTTGTATAGCATTTAAAGTAGATGACTGGTCACTATGGGTATGTCTACACTTAGAAGTTATTTCAAAATAAGGAGGCTTATTTCAAAATAACTTTTTTCCTGTCTATGCATGCATTTTGTTATTTTGAATTAAGTGTTTCTTTATTTTGAAATAACAGAGTGCTATTTCTAAATAATAAAACCTGTTTTTATTTCATAATAGCTCTCAGATAGAAATTATTATTTCAAAATAAGCCATTCTAGGCCCCGGAATAGGCTTATATCAAAATAATGGCCCTACTCTTTTGCCTGCCCTCCCCTGTTTAGAATTAGAGAGTCTAGTGAAGACTCTCTAATTCAAAATAACAACTCCTATCTTATTTTGAATTAGGGAGGCATCTCTAGACTCCTAATTCAAAATAATAAATTCGAAGTAGTACTAATTCAAAATAATAACTTCAAATTAAAATTTAAGTAGTTATTTCAAAATAACTATTTTGAATTAATTTTGTAAGTGTAGACATAGCCTATATTTCAAATAAATCATACTCATACATGAAAATATATATTTACTGGCATGTAATATTTCATAACCACATTCACTGTATATTGAATACATTGTTTTTTATAGAGACTCAAAATCAGCCTATCATTGCCCCGTCATCAGTATTTTTCATATATATTTATATGTGTAAACTGTATCATGTTACATGGATGTACCTACAAAGAAATGCACATTTTAAAGTATATATATGTATTAAGATTGGTATCAGATTATTTTAACAGTATGGAGATATACGGAGTATTTATATGATGTAGTAAAATATAGCAATTGAAATGTAGTACTATACAATGTTCAGAAGATAATGATTGATTTTTAAAAGGCCATGATGGAGGTCCTATGTACCTATCTGCATTTATTTAGGAGACTGAATATTTTTGAGCTTTCTGACCCTTCATCTCTCCTTGCCTCACTTTCCCATTTGTACAATGAGCATTATAATTGATTTGGTTGCAAATACTTATTGTGCTCCAGCTTCACTGATCATTTCCCCATGCAGAGAAGGTCCAAAGGGGCAGCAGCCGTGTTAGTTTAGTTCAGCGAAACAAACAAGGAGTCTTGCTGCACTTTTAAAAACTAACCAATTTATTTAGTGCACGAGCTTTCGTGGGAGAGATCCCACTTCATCAGACACTTAAAAATGGTTTCAATGAAGCGTCTGATGAAGGTTCAAGCGTCTAATGAAGTTGGATCTCCTTCCTGAAAGCTCATGCAATAAATAAATTTGTTAGTCTTTAAAAGTGCCCCAAGACTCCCTGTTTGCTTCTCCTGTGCAGTGTTTCTCAACCTTTTAAGTAGCAAGTACTCCCTAACTTCTGAAAATGTTAGTAAGTACCCCAACACTCAACTGCCTCCCAGCTAGGACCAGAGGGAAGGTGACTGCCATGCATGCCCTCTTCCTGTGTCTGGTGTACCCCTAGGGGGTCACAGCCCACAGGCTGAAAAACTATGATGCATTGTAAACAATCCTTTAGGTCATAAGCTCTCCAAGGGCAGCAGAAGTCTCTTACTATTTGTCTGTGCTGTGCCTAGGACAATGGCATACTGATCTCAGATGGTTCGTCTAGGCGATAGGGTAGTGCAAACAATATAATAAATAATAACAGATGCCTATCTATGATAAAGCGTTCCACTTCACTTCCCTGAAATACTATGACCTACGGGACTTAGGCTGGTTCAACACTGGGACAGAGCAAAGCTTTGGGAAATCCAATATGACACAGTGAAGAAAACAGAACAATATGAAGGAGCCAATCCCTGTATTGTTTTGTGCACTGAGGGTTGATTGCAGCCCAGTCAACAGAGCAAGGTGATGGCTAGCACTATAAAGAAATGCCACAGCACAAGGACCCATCCCCTCCATGCTGTCAGCGGAATGTGGCACAGTTGTGCAAGGACTTTACCATGGTGCATGCAGGATCCATCCCCAATCAATCACCATGCATCCTGAGGGACCAGACTCTGGCTGCATCCACACCTTACATTCTGTGGCACTGCTACATGGATCCAGAGGCTGAATGGCACAGTCAGGGCCCTATGGCAGGGCTTTTGAAATATTTTGTGCCTTCTCCAGTCCTGTTGGCTTGCACAGCACGAGGAGGTTCCTGGGCCCCAGGCTGAACAACACACCTTGTGTACTGCATTTCTGTGTCATTTAAAGACACAGGACTTGGGTTGCAGAACTTCCAGTGCTTCCTGTTAGCCCAGTGATGTAGGTGGGCAACCTGGAATCTCCCATGAACATGCCCCCATATCCTCTTGGCCCTGCCTGCAACAGCTGCTCTGTGCTTCAGCTAGGGGGGCACCAAAGTGGTCACCTGCCCAGCAGGGCCAAGTTGGGCACAGGTCTGAGAAGGCCCCCAAAGCTGCCAGCTCCACACAGGAGACAAATCCACACCTGCCTCTCTTAGGAGATAATTCTGCCCTTATCTGTGGGAGGAAACAGGGAGCAGTGATAGCTCCAGTGATAAGGAAACCAGAGGAAGGTGCTTTACAGTGACTCTGCTCATCAGCACCACAGACAAGACTGCAGGGATCTGGTCCTGTG
Source organism: Podocnemis expansa (assembly GCA_007922195.1). Classification (NCBI taxonomy): domain Eukaryota; kingdom Metazoa; phylum Chordata; order Testudines; family Podocnemididae; genus Podocnemis; species Podocnemis expansa. Next base: position 10,097,372 of record ML681990.1, on the reverse strand, counting down.
GGGATGTGGTACCACTGCAGTCTGCTGGATGGATTCACAACTGCTCATCTGCAAGTCATAGGGCTAATACTGCTAAAAGAGATTTGTTTTTACCTAAGTCACAGGGCTAACATACATTTCATGTCAGGAGGCTCTTATGTGTCCTCCACTGCCATCATTAAGTTCTAAGTGGCTGCTACGTACAGCGTGGTGACAAAGACGAGGTTGCTAGGTGGCCATAGACTATGACAATATTGATGTAACCACTGTACCACTGAGGAGAGCTGGATGCAATATGCACAGGAGAAGAGTAGAGGGAGCAAAGGGAAGAGGGGCTGTGGAGGAGTGTGCACCATAGAAGAAGCCAGTTGAAACCTATGCACAATTTGCTTCCTTCCGTCATAACTCAGCAACCAGAACTGGGCCTGCTGCTCTCTTTGGGCTTTCACCAAGTGCCAGAGCTCAGGCTGCCACATGCTGAACAAAGGACCTGCTCACAATATCACCTCACAGGGGCACTCACCAGGACTGATAAACACTGAACAGCAGATTTACAAAGATCCAAACTGGATCTCAGCTCCCATCTAGGCACCTAAATTAAGTCCACAAGGGTGACAGCTAAGTACTGCTATACTGAAAGGTGCTAATGGCTACCATGGATGGGCACAAATCCAAAGACCACACAGACCTCATTAAGGCAAGAGGGGTACCATGTACTCTCTTTTAGGCGCAACAGAAGCATTCAAGCCTCTTTATGTAGCAAAAACAGCTGCACACAATGGGGGCTACCACCCAAGGACTAAGCTGCATAACAAGTCAGAACTAAACCATGCAGATTAACAGGGATCTGCCTAATTCCAAAGGAGTAGCCATGTTAGTCTAGTTCAGCAAAACAAACAAGAAGTCTTGTGGCACTTTTAAACACTAATAAATTTTTTTCCCTGGTTGCAAATACAGTGGCTAGGATATCAGCTGTAGGTAATGTGTGAAAGGCACCAAGCCAGCATAAGCAGCTGTGAGCATGACCCTATAAAGAAGCAGAGAGACAGAACTTCTTGGGCACAGAGCTAGATGGAGGAACAGACACAGGAATTTCTGAGAAAGGAAACTGCATGCTGTTCTTTGCTTCCACTGTGTTCAGGTGAGCAGGACTTTGCAGGCATTTCTTTGTAAATAAACAAGGCTACCCCAAGAAAAAACCTGACTCATGTCTCACATTTTTAAGACCTTGAATTCTGGCAAACTGCTCAGGCCAAAAACAACAACAGCCCTATGCTAACGAAATTGTGTTAGCTAACCTGGGCTAAACACCGACCAACCAAGATGCAACTGTTACAGAAACAAAGCAGTTTCAGTTATAACCATTTCTCCACCCTCCCCCGCCCCCAGTGCTGTAAAATGCTGACACATTCATTTTAGGCATCAACCTTTCCACGCTTGGTTTGGGCAGAAAGGGTAAATCTGTAATGGAAACTTGGAGGAGAATCTGACCAGTCAAAATTTGAACAATGAGAATATATACACAATACCAACTGTGAAAAATATTTCCCCAGCATACACAATTCAAGGGGTAGACAAAATTGGCTCACAGCTAGGTGCCGGCAATTTTATTTTTGGTCACCAGAGAGTGCTCCTCCATTACATTTCTGCAGTGGAGCTAGCCAACAGGCTACTAAAACTTGTCACTATGGCAACCAGAAACACAGATTTGTCAAGGCCTGCCCAATTCAAACTCAGAAGGATTCAGAATCTCACATTGCGGCTAATGATCATGTTGGAGAATGTTTGCCATCAGTTTATTAATTGTCAGACAAGATTGAAAATCACTTCTGGAACTCAGAAACACCTGCAGTATGCTCAGGTTGAACAATGATATAGTGGTGACCTGCAAAACTCATAGATTCACTGCTCCTAACAAATCAAGCAGAGATGTGTCAACACTCTCATGTGACAATGATAATGAATCTTGGAATGAGTTGCTTTCTTCCAGCACTGAACAAGGAACTTTACCGGAATCAGGGACACAGGAAAGTGCTCTCGCAGCTTCACTGGAGAGCCTCTGTCTAGCAGCTTCTCCTGTCTGGTTCCAGCCACCTGTTTAAAGAAAGAATGCACACATCCCTCTCTAAAGTACTGCACAGAATCAAGCATATCAAGAAGACACTGGGCTGGGTTCTCCACTCTCCTGTATGGGTTGTTGCAACTTTCACTAGTGGCAAGCATGTGTGAATGGTCCCACTCTGGCCTGATAGCATTGTATTCCCACTTTTTAAGATCTGGGGTAAACAGCTGCCCAAGGCGCAGGATAGTGGAGGTGTAGGCCCCTCAAAGGACAGTGACCAAACTTTCCTAGCACGGCATGGTCTAAATCCCCTTCGTTATGAGATAACTGGCCCCTGATGCCAGTGGCTGTACCCCTGAGGGCCCTGATAATGGGGTTCCTACTCCTACCAGCAGGAATCCTAGCCTATCGTCACAGGTTCACACTGTGACCCACAGAGGGAATCACTGATGCTGTGGATCGGTGGGTTACTTACCAGTAACTGTCCTTCATCGAGATGGGCTGCTCAGAGTCATTCAGTAATATGTGCATCTGTGCCGCAGTGCACGATTGGTCAGAAACCTTTTTGCACTAGCTTGTCAGGAGAGGGCTGGCAGCCACCGCCCCCTTGCAACCCCATGGCTATATACATGGCCACTGCTCAGCCCCTCCTCAGTCCCTAAAAGTCGCCAACTCCAAGTTGTGGGGATGGAAGGAGGGATGTGAATGAATCCAAGCAGCCCATCTCGAAGAAGGACAGTTACTGGTAAGTAATCCACCATTCTTCTTCGAGCACTGCTTGGATACATTCACTAATAGATGACTACTAGCCATGCTGACGGATGGTGGGTGGAGTTGCTTCTTCCCACCTTCAGCACTGCCTCGCCCCACAAAGGTCGGTTACCCATGCAACCAAGGTCCTTGGGAAGTATCTAGGGTATTGACATAAAGACCATGGTCCAGGTAAAGAACAACCTGAGGCAGCAGGATCTGACCCAAATGGGACAATAAAAGGCCTACTTCACTCAACTGCTGGCTGACCCACGAGGAGCAGAAGTAGCCTAAAATCACCTTACTTTAAGATGTCAAATAAAGGTGCATTACAAAGTGACGATCAGGAAAGCATCTCAAAGTGAAGACCTGAGCAATTGGTAATACGAATCTGCTGAGGCAAGAAAGCCAGGTATTCTGGCCCTAACATTTTATAAAGTGCAATAATTGTGAGGGGAATTAATGTGACCCCGGAGTTCTCAGTCTACCAGTGGCAGATACAGGATGCTGCAAGAAGCAAGGGAAAAGGGAAGAGAGGAGAATACTACCCTTTTACTAGTCCGCCAGGGTAAGGCATAGGGAGGCAAGGCATGAGAGATGACTGCCCTATTAAGACGCAATACCTGAACGGTCTACTTAAATTGATGCAAGGAGACAAGGGTGCATCACCACGGCTGTAGCAATGCCGCGGCTGGCCGTGTCCGAGGCATCCCACGCCACTGTAAGGGCACTGCGTGAGGTCAAGGCGCCTTCCTTGAACGCAACCTAATCCTCCAAGTGTTCTTGTGGGAGGAAGTTGCTAAAACTCTTCATAGCATTACACAGATCTAGGGAATGTCTAGTAACCAAGGCCTGATGGTTAGCAGTTCACCACAGGTGCAGAGGTGAGGGAACTTGGCTACAAGAACAAACATCATAGAGCAGGACAAGAGTCTGGAACATGGATGCAGAGGCCTCAAGTGGGTCCCAAAAAACATTCTCTGTGGCCCATGGCACCGGGATTGTTTCCGGTATTTGTGACGTCGACGTATGCAAGGGCCTCAGGGACGTGGACCTAGCATCAGCACATTCACCCTCATGATGGGCAGAGCCTGAGCATAGTTCCATCAGACAAAGATGGAGTGAGGATACGTCACCATGGTAAGATGCAGACTCATCCCCCCTTCTGTCCCCTTTTGCCTTTTTTTTTTTTTTTTTTTTGTCTTGTCGCTAGGGAGGGAGTAGGAAGATGACCATTGGCGAGGGTCACTTTGGCTTGCCGAGATCCCAGCTCACTACCCGTTATTTCAGAGACAGAACTGGCAGCATGTTCCCATTGTCTGTTGCAGGGATCTCGTAACTGGCTGGCACAGAGAACATATGTGTGCTGACGTAACAGCTACTAGTGCTGGAGAAGACCTTGGAGGGGTGGGGGCAGAAATTACTGCCCAAAAGATCCCAGGAGTGAAAAACTGGAAACCGCCAGGAGGGTAACTGCAGCGTACCTTAAGGGTGAGTGATCTATTGAGCAATGTCCCACTGGGTGAACAAACCCAGGAAGAGGAGGAAGCCACATAGGCCAGTGTCCGTAACGAATATTTACAAATGGCCTCCAAGTTAGTATCGGAGGGACTATGTAGCAGAGGGCTCTGGCCTTCCTCAGAGCCCTCTCTGGCCAAACTCAGGCACTACAAGCCTGAAGCCCCAGAAGCAGAGGGGCAGGACCAAAACAGGAAAGAGAGATATAAATAGCCAGCCCAGCAGCTCAGTTGGGGCCGAGTGGCCCTGAAGGAAGGATGCTCCCTCAGCCAGGCTGCCAGTTAGGCCCTCTCGTGGCTCTCCAGCCAGAGGGATCCCTGCCAGCCCAGTCTGTGAGCTAGAGGGCCCACCTAGCCTACCGGGACCAGAAGACTGGCAAGAGGCACTATGGACTGGGGTGGTTCTTCTGGCCAGCCTCATACCTCTGTGCAACCGCCCCTTCCAGGAGAGGCTGAGGAGGGGCCATGCAACCTGGAAGAACAACCCTCGGTAGAGGATCCCTATGGCCCTGAGCAATTCACCAGGGCCGAGGAGCAGGAAGCCTTCCCCAATCTGCCTCCCCTGGACGTGAGGGACTCATGGGGGTTCCCCAAGCGGCCTACCCCCCCCCCCCCCGGTCTCAGAGGACCCTCTCTGCAACAGGTACCCGGGCTAGGGATGGGAGGAAATGGCCCAGGGGGAATTGCACCCGGCTCAGCTGGAGGTGGGCTCTTATGAGTTTCAGCGTGTTGTGGCAGGAGCCCCGCAGACCCAGTGACTGTGGCCAGTCACTGGTAGGGCCCTGGTCTGAGACGCAGTGGTGTCAGGTGGGCCTGCGTCTCCCTCTCTCGCCTTTTTCCTGTGTGAGACCGTGTACTTGCCCGCCCCGCCTGGGGGCCGGGGCCAGAGACTGAAAAAAGGCACTAAACCCTCATCAGCCCCTCAAGGGGGTGCCCTCCCATCGGGTTGGTAGGCACAGACCATGACAGACCGTCAGTCAGGATTGGGTGGGAATTCATCCCACGTGGGGAAAGAAAAGGCAGGTGGTCAATAGAGTACCCAGGCCTAATTATGAGGAAAAACAGATAGAGACCCGGGTGTCACTGAGCCTGTTCTGTCTGGAGACTGAATGTTTGGCTCCTAGGTGCGTTCCTGGCACCCATAAAGTGCCCACTGAGAGGCCTTGGGTCACTTCCTTCCAATCACGAAATATCCTTCTGAGGACTAAGGGATGGAGCCCTGGGTCATGGGAGCTCAGAATATCCTAGATCGCCTAGCAAAAGAGCACCTGTGGCCCACCCAGAGGTCCAGGGCCGTAGGATTAGGGGAGCAGAAAAACTCCAGTTCCACTAAGAAGTGTGAAATTTCCCTTTCCAACTTGGAAAAGAAGGGGAAAAGGAAGAAGGCCTAGCCAGAGGTTCTACAGTGATGAGAGGCTCTCAAGCATGCTAGCCCCAAAAACTGGGGACAGGCTGACAGGGGATGCGATTTGTGGAAGGGGTTGACAAACCCAAGGCCTCTGATCTGGATAACAAGTATGTGAACTGAGGGGCTTACTATAGGGCAAGGGTCTCAAACACACGGCCTGTGGGCCGCATGTGGCCCCTAAAGCTATTTCCTACGCCTGCAATAACACGATCATTACCAATATTTGCAATATCATTGTATGGAAAGGTTTCAGTGGTGCTGCCATCAGGCTAATGTACTAATCCTCATGCGGCCCTCTACTAGTCCTCATGCGGCCCTTGTGGTGATTTGAGTTTGAGACCCCTGCTATAGGGCAAAACAGCAACTGCTGTCTCAATTCAATGCCCAGGATGAGATGACGCCAAGTTGACCGTGAGCCCAGGGGAGGGTAGACTGGTCCAGAAAGAGGAGGAAAGGAGGACACCGGAACCGCTGGACAACCACTGGTCCGGGGAGGGGATGTTTTGTGTCCCCTATTGCCTATGCCTGTTAATCTGATCTCAGTGCAGATCACCTAAGCATGGACTTTTTAGTGCTCAGTACCTATGAATCATGAGACGCAAAAGCAGAAAAGGGGTATCTCCGGAGGGGAGAAAAGAAAGACCACCTTTGGAGCAGTACAAAGGGAAAACAGCCTGAGGAGCTCCACACAACTGTGGGGGTGGGTGGGATACCCTTCAGGAAAAGGGGAGGGTGGAGTTTCAGAAACCACTTGGGAATAAAACCCCTCTGGACTTCAGAACACAAGGGATGCAGGGGACCAGAACTACAGCCTTCACGGTTAACTAATAGTGTGTTCTCTTAAGGAGTAGAGAGAGTGGTGAAGGAAGAAATCCCTTAACTCTAAGCTGGGGAAGCCTTAAAGAGGAAAGCTGCTCTCTCTGCTAATAGCAAAGATACCCTGGTGTTCACCTTGTATATCCATGAGGAGGAGCAAAAGGTGGCACCAAGTATGGAAAAGCAGGAGGGGGTGTCCCCTGCCAGTGGGAAAAACCAGGAAAGGGACAATGGGTGGCACAGGAAGAGGAAATAGTATCCTTCATCGGATGTTTTCCTCCCAGTATTCCCCAGGGGCAGATGAGATTATGCCAAGGCCAAGGATAGTCAGCGATCCCTGTCTGATGATAGGGCTGACAGCCCATCAACCAGGGAAGAAAGGTCTGGAGTAATAATGCACCTGGCGAGGCAGAGGGTATTCTCAGGAGGTCTCCCATCCCAGTACCAACCAGGCCCGATGCTTAGCTTCCAACCTCAGATGGAACCAGGGCAGAGGTGTTATGGCCCTATGTGGTTGGAGGATGGGCAAGGTGTCCTGAAGGAAGGAGACCCAAGTACTTTATCTCCCCCTGAGGGTCCTGGGCACTATCGAGCACAGCATCCGTCTCGGCTGGAAAGAGAGCCTCACTGTCAAAAGGGAGGTTGAGAATGACCTGCGGGGAGGCAGGCAGCACCCTCGCTTCTCGGAGCCAAGCTGCACACTGGAGGGTCACGACTGAGGCCATGGTGCGAGAAGCTGTGTCTACAGAATCCCAAGCTGATAGAAGAAGGTCTTGGGATGCTATCCTGCCCTCCTCCAGGAAGGCGTCATAATCCTCCCAAGTCTCCTGTGGGAGTAGGTGTCTGAACTTATTCATTGATTCCCACACATCCATTTTATATCTACCCACCAGGGCCTGGTTATTGGCCACATGTAGCTGGAAAGTGGAGGAAGAATGCACCTTCCACCCCAGAAGATCTAACTCCCTTGTATCCTTTGATGCTGGGAGGGGGTCACGGAAAATGTGTCCTGGGCCTAACGCCGCTTCCACCACCCCTCAAGACAGTAGCAGGTGCTGAGTGAGGGAGGGAAACTCCGTCTCTGAGACCTGGTATTTGAGACCCACTGTGTCAGGCACCGGGGGAATGGAACTGGGGGCTTGCCAGCATGTCGAGGCAAGATTCCAAATGCTAGGGTGGAGGAAAACAGTGATGGGTTCAGCAGATGTGAACACTGGCCCGAACAAGGTGTCAGCATGCTCTTCAGGGGACTGAACCTCCGTCCCCACATGGGCAGAGACACGGCGAAGAAGGTTGAAGTGTGCCGTGAGATTCCCCCGTGTAGGAACTTGGCACAGGATTTAGCGCTCTGCTCAGTGCTGAAGGAACCAGTGCTGAGCTGGGTGAAGCAGTACTGTGAGGGCCCGTCAAGGTCTCTGGGGGAGACCATTCATGAGGCTGGTACCTATAAGGTGACGGTGCCAGAGACCAGGGATGAGGATGTTTACTCCCCCTTGAGACACCCTCCTCTGGGCTTGAAGGGAGGGAAAACTCTCGGGACCTTGATGACAGTGCTGGTGATGGCAGAGTAATATGTTGCCAGGGGAAGGCTCAATGGTAGCAAGGCCCTCATGCATGGGAGGTTCCAGTGTTGGGGAACTTGGGACCAAGACCAGGGATGGTGTCCAGTGCCACTTCCGGGGCAACCAGGTCCACAAAGCGAGGACTGGTTTACCCCTTTTCCTGACGGGTACCAGAGAGGGTGTTGTGGGCAATAAGAGAAGTGCCTTCGCTGCCTCTGGTGTAGCAAGGATTGGCACCAGCTCCTCCCGGTCCCGTAGTGACCCCCATGTGGAGGACCGAGATTGGTGCTGATGCCGTGGTACCGACATCAGTACCAAGCCGATCTTCTTGTGTTCTCAGGGGGAGCGGCATCGGCAGTACCAGAGCAGACCCTGAAGCTTCGGGGGTAGGCTGCCACACTTGTTCTGAGGCCAATGCATGGCGCCTTTGCTCTCTGTCTCTGATTGTCCTAGGCTTAAAGGACAGACAGAGCAGGAGGTGATCAAGTGGGCTTCACCCAGGCACCAAAGGCACTTTGTGTGGGGGTTGTCTCGCAGGAAGGCCTTGCCGCAGGCTGCATAAGGTTTGAACCCTGGCATGGTGTGCAGTGGAAGGGAGCAGTGTTGTTGCTTTGAAGCCGAATGCTTGGATCTGTGGAACAATGTCCACAAAAAGGTGTTCCCAATCGAACCGATGGCTCACAAAAGCTAGAAGACAGGCTGCTTGCACGATTGCAAGGAGCAGGCTGTTCCACGAACTGTCGCTGAGGCAGAAAAAAATGGAACTGAGGAGGGGCTGGGCAGCGGCCACATATATAGCCATGGGGTGGCGAGGGTGCGGTGGCCGCCAGCCCTCTCCTGACAGGATAGGGCAAAAAGGTTTCCGACCAATCATGCGCTGAGCCACAGATACACCTATTACTGAAAGTATCTGAGCAGTGCTCGAAGAAGCAGCTCCAGTTTTGTCTGGCTCCTGGCTAGTTGCAGTTACTCTGCATATAGGCACAGCTGCCCCTGCTCCCTGCAGCTCACACGCTGAAGGTCAAAGGCAGAAAAAGTCTCCCAAGAAACAGCAAGCACAGCATAGTTTACATATGCAGCCACAGCCCTGCCCTAGATGCCTTAGCTGGAGCTATCCTGCGTGCTCCATAAGCACCTGCAGCACTGTGTGCACAAGCTTCTGGTTGCCTGGGTTTCTGACAGGGGCTCACTGCACTCACACCCTGAAAGACAGCTGCCCTTGGGCTGGAACAGAGAGCACAGGAACCCCTCAGCCTACCTCTTGGGACAGCAAATGAAGAAGAATCCCATCTCCCAGATAGCCTAATGGAGAGAGTAGAATTACCCTGACTGGAATCTTTGCAGGATGTCAGACTCATGTGGGAAGCACCATAGGTACTTGACCAACCACAACAGACCATATCTATTTGTCTGCTGAAAAAACAGCACTTACCTCCCTGCTGGGAGTGTCTATTCACCACTGGCTCAGAGGACAGGAACATAAGCAGCCCCATGGCACTCCTGTGGCCTCTCCCTTCCTGGCACTGAATGTGTTTTGTTGGTGAGAGATGTGTGATCACAGTGCAGAGTGGCAGGGCTGCATTAGAGATGGACCATTGATGCGGGGAAGGGTGAGCTGCATATGCAACATACTGGGCTGCCAATCTCTTAGGAGACTAACATGCTCTGATCCTGAGTGACCAGTCCTGGATCTTAGGCCTTCCAAAGGGCAGCTGGGGCACATGACCTCTGGAAAGCAGCACTGAGTGGTAGCCAGCCTAACAGGTTGGTTCTCTCTGGCTCCCTTGCTTCCAGACAAGCACATATCTAGAACCCTGCAAATATGTGGATATCGGTGGACATCTGCTTTATATCTGCATCCACAGATACAACACGGATATCTGCGGACCATTTCTTGCGGATGCAGATCGGATACAGATCCACATATTTGTATCCGTGCAGGGCTCTACACATATCCCCCTACTTTGTACCAATACACACAGGCTCTTCCCAAAGCAGACCTGGACCATAGAAGGAGCTGGCTACATGACATGGTCCTCTCTGAATCACGGGATAGTCCATGCAGCCTATTGCCACCTGCTGGTGTACTCCTGTATTACATTTTTTGATAAAATTTCTCACACCAATGAGGTGGTGTTTTCCAGACTCCCCTAAGCTGATCCCAGGGCCGGCTCAAGGGATTGTGACACCTGAAGCCAAATTTTGATTTGGCGCCCCCCCATCTCATTCATGGAGGTTGAAAATGCTTTTCCAAAGTGCAAAAATCTCCAGCGTCTGCCTGAAGAGGGATTTAAAGTACACCCTGCCTACATGACTTAAGCTGCAGGGTGACTAACAGTGCCTGAGCTGCAAGGAAAGAGTTGAAGAGGCAGGAGCCAGCCTGATCTTCAGGGGGGCTAGGTGCCCCTAAGAACTGTCACCTGAAGCCATGTCTGTCTCTTGCCTCATAGTAGAGCCGGCCCTAGCTGATCTCATTGAGATCAAAATGAATCCATAAACCTGCTCACCACATGCTGGTATACAGGTTCTCAAGGATTCATACAGACAACACATACATACAATAATACAACAAATGCCTGCAGAATTGGCTGGATGTTGAATACATACAGCAAGGACATGAGATAGAGCAAAATGCCTCAACCATATTTAAAGGGTAGCATCACGCCTTCTGGTCTCAGGGGAACCGGACCAGATCTGCTGGATTTTACACATATATTCTCTAAAAGGGGTGACAGAACTCACTGAGATAGAAAATCCACTAGCTGGAAAACATTGTAGACTAGAGAGAAGATGGAACATGCTTTAGAAACCTGGGCTCTGTTCCTGGCCCTGTGAAGGCTGTGTAACCTTCCTTTGGCAACTCATTTCATCTCTCTGGGCCTCTACTGACCTTCTCACTCATTGTCTAGGTTATCTACTTGGACATAAGTGCTTATTTTGTGTCTGTGCAATCCCAGGATGGGACATCTAAGAGCTGCTGTAAGACAGGTGATAAGAATCAAATATTAATCAGCCACACTATTCAGTCCCCTGGGACCTGGCTCCCAGAAAACTTCAACTCCAGCCACACCCCAGAGCTTGAGAGAAGAACGGCACCATGAAGTGCACAGCTGTACTGTCTCTGCATCTCAAAGCCAGGCTCTTTCTCCTAGACTCCCAGTCCCAGCATGGACGTGATGGAGTACAAGGTCATGTGCTGGGACCTGTGAGACATCAGATGTCACACGGCAGCACCAAGCTGCAATGGAAAGCAGAGGGCAAGGAAAGGGTGGCTCCAGCCAAGCAAGGAGTGAACTGGGGAATAGGAGTCAGTACCCCAAAAGCTTTCTTACCCCTAACACTGAGGTCTCAAACCAGCAAGCTACTCCTAATTCCTGAGCACCCCAGGGCTCACAAACTAGACAGACTGCCCTGTGGATCAAATATCAACCCAGGCGACAGACAGCAGCCACTGCCTGATAATTCAAACTTCCTTCCGCCACCTCCTTGCTAGGCAGCTGGCTAGTTGTGTCATGCTGCAGAAATGCTTCCTGACCCCTCAGGAGACCAGCTGATATTCTGAAGCATAAGATCTGCTGCCCCCCAACAGCATCAAGCCTAGGGTCATTACAGGTCACTGACAGCAGTGTCTCCTGAGACTGATTCCTCAGCACTGCTGATGTTAGTGGTCCACATGTGTCCTTACAAATCAACCAACCAACCTTCCAAACTGACCCAGACAACATTAAACCCAAGAGAGTGTGAAGATGACAGCCCAGCAAGTTGGTGTTGGATGGGGCCGGGTGTGAGACACTGGCTCAGCTTTGGCAAGGGAATCCTGGCCTCCAAGGGAACCTCCCACCATGCTTTTGAGTGACATGGATGCACATAAGCCAGAAGCAAGCGCCTCACGAAGGGGCTGCAAAGAGCCCTGACTGGGCAGACTGCAAATGTGCACAAGCTGGAAAACAAAGGCTGAGACAGGTCCTGGGAACTAGGCAATCCATGGAGGGTAAGAAGGCAGGTCAAAGGAAAGGGCTAGGACAAGCAAAGCACAGAAGTTGTACTTAGTACATACTCTGTTTTTAGTGAGGCACAGCTATGGGTAGAGTGTATGTAGTGCCCAGGTGGCAGTGAGGTACATATAAAGACAGAGGGGAGGTACACCTATAGGAAAACACAGCTGTGAGTGCAGTATGGGCAATACATACAGAAACATAGCTCGAGAGGAGTGCGGCTGTGTGTGAGGTGTCAGGCACTGCTTAGAGAGGTGTGTGATGTATGGGCATAGGCCCTCGGTGGAGTTGTTAGGAGGCGCATGGGCATGCTACCAGGGCTTGGCACAGGTGGGCGAGTTATGGGGGAGGTTTGAGTTGCAGGCAAGTTGGGGTTCAGGTACTGTTTGGATAACACTGTTCCATCCTAGGGGAGGCAGGGAGATAGGGCACATCTTGGTGGGATGTAAGTATGTGAGTGTGGGCAGGGGCAGAAGCCAGGAGCCAGTGAGGTCCTAGGGGAGGGCTTTCCTCAGGGGATGGGTTCTGCCTCAGGATCCCCAGCCTCAGGACTCAGTTTCTTCTCTGTCAGGGAGATGGCACTCCTTTCTCTCTCTGTGCGACTGCAAGGGATTCACTCTCCACACTTGCAACAGCAGAGCCTTCAAGATCTTCCTCAGGGAACATGCTGCCTCCCACAGCCACTGGCAATGAGGCCGTCGCTTGGCTAGAAGCTCGGGCCCTGAACCAATCAGCCCCATGACGGAGGCACCCCTGAGTTCCAGAGAAAATTCCAGGGTTGGATTCACCAAGAGGAACTTCCCCAACCCTCCCACCCCTACCTGAGGACCCCAGGTATGGTGTCACTCACCCTGGCGCCAGCCCCAAGACAGCCGCTGGTGGAGACTCCGGCTGGCACTCTTCGCAATGAGCTCTGCCAGGTCCTCAAAGTTCAGGATGAACATGATGACGGTGGCTTCCTCGTTCTTCACAGGGACCACATCCACCAGGCATCGCAGGCATGATGCTACCATGGGAAAGTGGGCAGGGATTAGATCAGAGAAGGAAGCGAGGGCTTGGAGCATTCATTATCATTGCAAACCCCCTGCACAGGTACAGCTCATGCACTAAAATCTGGGACTCCCAAGAGGGGCCAGGTGGGAGGGGCCAAATCTGCCAAATTATCAGTGATTTCAAATCAAATCATAGGGCTGGAAGGGACCTATTTGCTGCATTGCCTCATGCTACAGCTGGGCATTCCCATTCAATGGCTAAGCCAAACTCTGAAAGAGACCCAGAGCCCCATGCAGGCGCCAAACCCCAGCCTGCAATGAGCCAAACCTGCGTCCCTGTGGGATGCTGCAGGTGTCAGCTGGCCACTCACCCACAGCACCTCCTAGTCATGGGCCTTGGAGTGGATTCTTGCTGCCAGAAGGAGGTCTGCATTTACAGATGCCCAGAGGAGGCATTAGTCATTTCCTGGGACTGTGTCACTCACTGGCTGGAAGGGCAGCTGACTCTCTAGGGGTACAGCAGGAAGCTCTGGAGCAGAGGAGTGGCTGGGTCAGATAACCTGGAGGAGGGGAAGGGGGCACTACTAGGGGCATATGCCAGTGCAACAGATGTGCTTCTGATGGCCACCATCTCAGCTGACATTAGGTCAGGAACTAGAGGCCACCAGAGCTGCAACACCATGGTTTGCTGGCCAAGGGTCTAATAGCCTGGATTGGACATGGAGGGGCATCCACAATGCACAGGATTCAGTGTAACACCCAAAGGGGCATCTGCTCCCCTGGAGGCTGATTTTCTTTGGTAACAACACGGTGAGAACAGTTGCCATGCAGCACTTGTGGGCTGTCACTGGGTGAGCCTCTTATTAGAGGGATAATCTCCCCTGGGGTGGAGGATTCCTCGAAACACCCATAGGAGATCAGACATTTAATCCCCGTGGTTTTCTCTTTTGTGCAATTAAACATGTCCTGATGGGAACAAGATCAGAACAGGAGACTTGCTTTCTCCCAATGGGGCACCTCCCTGCTTGTGGGACTCTCACAGAGCTGTTCCTGCTCAGCAAGCTGGCTGCTGGAAACAACGTTCCCAAGCCACTTGGAGGCCAACACAGCTTGGCATCAAAAGTTACTGGATGTGCATGTAGGATGCAGGGTGTGATGCGCTGGGGGCAGCACATGGTTGCTTAGATCATCTGCTACCCATTGAGCTTCCTCCCATATTCCAGATCAATGGGCTTTGGAGCTCCAATCCGCTGACCTCCCTCTTGCACACCTTGCCTTCTCTTCCCATGCCAGGTCACTCACAACCTTCCCCAAAGACCTCTCATCACCCTCCCAGCTTCCTGCCCCTTGTTCCTCTCCAGGAACCCCTTCTCAGTCCGGCTGCCTCTTCTGCTCTTCCCCTCACTGTCCTCCAGCCAATGACAACCAGGAATCAAGACAACCTGAGTCCCAGCTCTTTCTTCCCCAGTCAGGACTTCACCCCTCCTCTCTCCTGCAGCAGCCTCCAGTTCCCAGAGTCTAGATCCCTATGACATCACCTCACCCAAGTCTGGTTTGGCTTTTAAGGTGCTAGGCACCAGACGGTTATTGCTAGAGGCTATGCATATACAAGCAGCTATTTGCCTAGCGCAGGTGTGGCACTGATATCCAGTAGGGTGCTGTGGGAACAGTGCACACTATTGGCAGGAGAAGAGACAGCAGCTACTCCGGCTGGGCTGAAGGAAGGGGGCTGGGGAGAGAAAACTAGACCAAGATGGACTTAGTCCTGCCTCAATACAACAGTCACTGCAGTGCTCAAGCAACTGGTTTTTCAAAGCATGCTGTAATAGGCAGGATCAACCACTAGGACAGGATGAGCCATGCTAGAAAAATGAAAGCATCGGGCATTTCAAGCATCAGATCCACTGTGTGATCCCACAGCTCTTTACAGATCAGATACATTTCACCACTTATCAAAATGCATCCACCTCTAGGATGGAATGTGGCAGTTATTTAACAGCATGCAACAATGCCCCCTGACAATTTAGGATGGTGAAAGTCAAAAATGAGAAAGAAAAAGATTTTGAGGCAAGACCTCTGTGTTTCGTGATCTCAAGAGGGCAGTCTGCTGATATATATGGTACAGGGTAGGGTTATGGGATACCAAAGAATGGAAAGGAGGACAGGGAAGTATGAAAAGGAGGACATTGGAGGACACATGGAGAAAATGTAGTATTAATGTAATATTCTTCTGTTTTTAGGGGGCCCTAGAACAGTTCCCCCTAAAAATTGGGTGTTCAGGGTGTTCCAGCATACTTTAACCCCTGTAAGTAAAAAGCCAGACAAAATCATGTATTTTTAAATGCCCGCTGGACAGAGGACGTGAATGTAAAAAGAAGGACATGTCCTCCCTTTGCCTGACTTCTGGTAACCCTAGTACAGGGCCACCTGATGATTTATGCAGATGTGATTCTCTCTGTGCCACAAATCTGTCCTTCCAGCTCTCTCTCATAGGTATTTATAAGCCAAATTAGCTTGACATAGATCCTGGGCAAACTAATGGCATGGTGGATATGGGCCTCTATCAATAAAGAGTGAAAGGATGGGAAATTAATCCATGCCAATCAATATGGTTCCATGGACAATGGGCCTTACTAAACAAATCTGGCATTGGGCTATGATGAGGATTACAAGTTTGGTTGATAAGTTCCAATGGGATAGCTGTGTTAGTTTAGTTCAGCAAAACAAACAGGGAGTCTGATAGCACATTTAAAGACTAACAAAATAAATCAATTTGTTAGTCTTTAAAAGTGCCAGCAGACTCCTTGTAAGTTTGGTTGATGAAAGTAACAGTGCTGAGACTTCAGTCAGGAGTTAGATTCAGTCCTGCCTGACATTCTGATTAAAAAATTAGTACTACACAGAATCAAACCAGCATGTGTTTAATGGATTAGAAACTCACTAACTGGTGGACCTTGAAATGTAACTGTACATGACAAATTATCAAACTGGGGAGGAGGGAGAGACTGTCTAGTGAGATCCTGTAGGAATCAGTTGTCAACCTATTTTTGTCAGTGATCTTGGGAAATGAGTGCTCAAAGTGCAGAGGGCATGCTGGGAGCTGAGCTCTTGCATATCTGGCTTTCATTGTGTGTGTGGAGGACTTCAGAGTCAGCCTTGAGGTCTTTTAAAAATGCAAGCCTATGTGGAGAGGTTCTGCCAGTGCCAATTTTACATACCCTTTTTTTTCCAGGACAGTTATTTGTGTTCATTAGTTTTTAATTGGCAACTGAAGCATTGGTCATTAAAAATTCAGAAAGAAAGACGAAGCGTATATGTTGCTATTTAACCTCCTGAGCCAGGCTTCTCGTAATCAGGGAATAGCTAATTGCCATGCCATAAAGATAGCAAGTCTAGCTATTGCTTTAAATTAAACTGCTTAATAAAAAATGACCTGTTTATAAAGACTTTGCATCATTTATCTGTTAGCGGTCAGCTCTTGTTCACACCTCTGCCAGGGCTCAGTCGTGACCAGCCCTGCACACCTGTGCAGGGTGGCAAGGTTGGGGGGGGTCTAAACACCTTGCCCCATGTGGGTTACTCTCTTTGCTCGTCAGTGTGTGTGAGCAGGACAGCCTTGCGATGGGCCTGCTACAACCCTGCTACATCCCCTCCAATGCAGAGGGGGAAGAGAGGGCAGAACCTATCTCCAATTCCTTAAATTTATTAGCTATGCAGTGCAGCCAAAGCAGAAACGGAAATAAGACAGACCAGCTAGCAGCTGGCACAGCTTGCTTCCTGCCTGGAGCAAGCAGGAGAAGCAGAAATCAAACAGTGATATTCAGGCTCAGTTTCATCCCAGGCTTATTGCGGAGGCAGTATGACACAATGTCTCCCTCTGGGCTCTTGATCTAGTTCCACGTTTGTAAGAACCGTCCTGAGTATTTATAGAGCACTTTGCACTTTCGCAACTCGCAGGGTCTCACAGTGCATGACCAGCCTGCCAGAGTCCCTGTAAGGTAACAAATCCAGGGCCCTCTAGCAGAATCAGCGTTGTCTCTCTGGCCACCTAAGAACATCACAAAATAGAATGCAGATCCTCTTGCTTCTTGCTGGTGTCCTGTTGTCAGCCTGTGACACACAGCTGAGCTGTTCAGACTCCATTCAAGAGAGGGGCCATCTACACATTTACCAGCTCATTACACAACTGCTACATTACAAACTGAAGCATGCAGCTTTGATTTACTTAATGGTTCAAGAGAGTCTGAGTCAGTTTCTGGCTTGGGCCACTAGATAAGAATGTAATAATTGTTCCACTACGTTGGAGTTTAATGGGGATTTAAATGCTTTTATCTTGAAGGGTCACAAATATTTGAATCTGTAAATCAGCCTGCAGCATTTCAAACCCAGGCTAATAAAGATCTCTGTGGAGCTCATGGCTCCCTCTCTGTTTAACCAGGTGGGGGCTGGTTTTTCAGCATTTAATAAGCCAGAGACTTGAGGGAAAGGAGTTTCCTTGACCAAGGCAAGATGTATGGCTTTAATAACGATGGCATTTGACAGGCTGTATTAATCCATCACTGAGATTGGATAACTACATTCTGGGAGAGCAGAACGCCAATGAAGGGAACACAGGAGTTAAGCACCATCAGTGCAACAAGGTGACCCAGATTGGTATGATTGCAGCAAAACATTGTTTGCTGGCTGCTGTTTAGCCAAACATCCCTGATCACAGATGTGAACGTGACCTGGAGTTGTGTCATGTCGTTAACTCCGCTTCTGAGCAGCAGGCAGCAGCACAAAAATGCACTGGAAATGATTTTGGTATCACAGTGTGAAGCTGCAAGTACATCCAGGCACTGAAATACTGAGAGAGAGAGAGAGATAATGAGGAGCTGGAGCAGCTCTACCCTCCAAGTATCAATTCATGTTCAGTACCATTCTAGTTACTTCTTAATTTCCATTTGAAATACAAGCTCATTGCGTGCTGTGGCTCCACAAAGTGACGTGGACATTGCTTGCCAGTATCTTACAAGCTAAACATATGCCAAGACATCCTAAAGCTGCTTTCTGCATACCTGCTAAGCATCATTAGCATAACATGCAAAAACCTCGTGAAATTATGTTGTGGTGCCACATCATGAATGCCCACAGCTACTTCATGCTAGGCCACCAAAAAAGGCACTATAGTGCAGACATCAACAAATCGAGGTTTCTGGTTGCCACAGTTATCAGTTTTAGTAGCCTGTCACCTAGCTCCACTGCAGGAATGTAATGGAGAAGTGCCCTCTGGTGACCAAAAGTAAAATTGCTGGTGCCTGGCTGTGAGCCAGTTTTGTCCACTCCTGCCATAGTAATATAATACTTCTGCAGATTATAAGTGATGCATGTAAAGAAACTATACAGCTAATTGCAATTGACCTAGATTAGAGCACACAGTTAAAATCTTATGGTAGCCCTTTCCTAGATCAGCATACAATAATTGCTGGTGACCCCTGAAATGTTTCATGTTTAGTTAGCCTGCTCTTACACATTTCTAAACTAAACCTTACTTGGAAGATTCTCAGCTGGGAAGGAAATCTTGGGAAAAGGGGCTCAGTTTTTAATCAGTGTCAGAGCTAAATCCAGTGCCCCAGAATGGTTCTAGGACAGTGGTTTTCAAACTTTTTTCCCTCAGGACCTAGTTGAAAAAAATCATTTATGACTGCAACCTAACAGTGACAACTTTGAGCAATGCATTACAGTCTTTTGATGGTGGCAGCAGGGAATGCCGCAACCCAGTACCTGAAGACATAAGGCCCAGTACTGTGTCCCGACCCATCGTTTGAAAACCACTGTTCTAGGAGGTGCTGTGCTGATATAAGGGCAGGGTTTTTTTTTTTTTTTGATAAATATAAGGACTTGAGCATTAGTCATTAAAAATCCCACAGCACCTTCTCCCAGATCTGGGCAGGGGCACCATTTACAGGGGGCAAGGGCAGGTTCAAGCCCACCCCTTCAGTTTTATGCAGGACGTCTGATGGAGGACTACCTCCTACTCCTAGCCACAATCCAAACTCTTAACTGCAGTCTGAGTGCAGAATGAGAATTTGCTGCTCTCAGCTTGTGCACCTGGGGCAGTGAGTTGGTATTTTGTTTGTTTACAAACAGGGGCAGAGTGAGTCAGATAAGACAGGCTGATTAAATTAAGGATCTGGAAGTCTCAGATGAGCCTGTGAAAGAAAGGAGAGGGAGGATTCATCTGCAATTCCAGAACAAAAACCAGAAACTGAATCCGCAGAGTCCATAAAGTCAATGATCTTTGTCATGATTTGTATTGTGTATAGCTATTGAGCTTGTTAATGCCTTTTAGTGGAGGTGCTGATGGCAACAGAAGGTTTATCTGATTAAGGATTGTAAGATTTGACACCTCCAATTTTTATTCTCTCTCTTCCTGCCTGCAGTGCTCCTGATATACCTCAAAAGACTCAATTTTTCTCTCAACTTTATAATGTAAAATTTTCTCAGTACTTGGTTTTCAATATTCTCCTAGGAGAATATGCAACTCAATCACTGTACTGTTGTGTTATGGAGCCTTCTAGAAAGTAGCTAGCCTTTAAAACTGAAGTGAAACTTTGTGACTTGAAAGCATTCATTTCATTTCTGTTTAAAGTCAGTTTCTAGTCTCTTGTTTATTGTAGGGCAACATCCCAGGTTTCTAACTGTCAGAGGAGTAAAGTTCTGGAATAGCCTTCGAAGGGAAGCTATGGGGGCAAAAAACATAACTGTCTTCAAAACTGAGCTTGATAAGTTTATGGAGGGGATGGTATGATGGGACGGCCTACTTTGGAAATTGACTGATCTTTGGCTACTGGTGGTGGATATGCCAGTGGCCTAAGATGGGAGGGTAGATGGGGTGGGTTTGAGGCTGGGTTATTGCTGCCCTGAAAAAGGGGTCTGAGCCCCATCCCCTGCCATGCAGCCTTACTCCTGGGTCTGATCTGGCCCCTGGCTCCAATCTGGGAGCCAGATTGGGCTCCTCCCACCAGCAGGCTGGCCTAGATCCACCCCCTCATACTCCTGCTGCCAGCCAGGGGCAGGAGGCCAGGGCCCAGATTTGGCCTGAACCGCTACCACTGCCAGCCACTGGAAGGTGGCCCAGGCCCAATCTGGCCCCTGATGGCCAGCGGCAGGTGGCCTGGGTCTGATCTGGCCCCTGGAATTCTTTCTTGGATGACTGGTTATTGAGACGTGCCCACATGCTCAGGATTTAACTGGTCACCATATTTGGAATTTGGAAGGAATTTTCCCCAGGGCAGATTGGCTAGGGCTCTGGGGCTTTTTTTGCCTTCCTTTGTAGCATGGGGCATGGCTCACCTGCTGGTGAATTCTTTGTATCCTAAAGTCTTTAAATCATGATCTGAGGACTTTAATAACTCAGTCATAGATTAGAGGCTAATTGCAGGAGTCGGGGGGGTGAGGTTTTGTGGCCTGCACTGTGCAGGAGGTCAGACACTAAATCAGTGGTTCCCAACCTTTTCTCTGCCATGGCACACCTTGATACCTTCAAATTTTTCAAGGCACATCACCATTAAAGAACTTATGAACATTTAAATTAATTTAAATTACTTATGAATATTCATGAACCATGGCACAGTGTTTCAGAAATGCTGCTATTTGGGGTAGTAGGGGTAGCAGAGCAGGGGTGGCAAAACAGAGGAGGTCAGGAGTCATGGGCAGTGGCAGGAGTGAGTGTGTGGAGCAGAGCAGGGCAGGGGTGGCAAAAGAGGACAAGGGCAGCCATGTGGAGAACAGCACAAGGGTGGCAAGAGAGGAGAGAAGAAGGGAGAACAAGAGTGGCTTTGTGGGGGGGCAGGGGGGAACCTGGGGAGTGGGAAGGTAGGGCAGGGAAACATGGCACAGCACCCACTTCCCCTTCTCCACAGTGGCTCCCTGCCACCCAGGGCAAATCCTCACCCCCCTGCGGCTCCTTCCCACCCCAGTGGGTCCCGTCTTTGCCCCCCAGCCCACTGCTGCCTATGATGGACCCTCCCATCACTGCAGGGGCCAGAACTAGGCCTCCAGCCCCCAGCTACACATACTCCCCAACCCCAGCTACACACCCTCTGTTACACATCTACTCCCACCCACCTCTGCTACACACACACACACACACACCTGCCCCACACAACCCCCAGCTCCCCCCCAAAGCCCTTATCTGGGGTGTTTGCAGGCTGGCTGACACAAGCTGCTGTGCCCTGAAAGGGGGAGATTCACACACTCCCAGCCTCCCGCAGCTCTCTGCTGGCTGGGCTGAAGGTGGAGTGGGGTTTAAGGTGGATCTCTGCGTTCCAGCTGCTCAGGCAATTTTCAGGGGGACCCCTGGAACTCCACATTCCAGTGCCTTCCTCTATTTTTGGGGAGGGGGGCAGAATGCTGCCTGCCTAAAAATAGGGGGCCCCGGAACTGTGTTCCAGTGCCTTCCCCCTTACTTTAACCCCTGCCTTTCCCCAGCCCTGCACAGCCCATGTGGCTAGGCCGAGTAGGGAGGGAACTTAAACTCAAGCTCTCGGGGATGCTCGTGGGACGCTTTGGGTGTTGCCTCAGCGTAACCACTACACTAGATGATCATACTGGTCCCTTCTCACCTTAGAGTTTATAATCCCTAGAGCCTCAGGCAGGTGCAGTACAAATTTGTGGGGCCTTGCCCAAGACTAGTAGCATGTTTCCAAAAGTTATATGATCTATTACCAGCTTGGTAAATTGCTAAAAGGAAGCAGCCTAAATTTTAAAAAGTAATTCAGATTTTTCTACAACTGTTTCAATTGTCATATTCCAGATTTTGTCACAAAGTAAAAACAGACATTAAAACTTTAAACCTAACCAAAAGTCCCTTAAATGATTTGACGTGACATGTCAGAACACAATATTAGAGGTCAGTTGGTCCCATATTTATCTATTTTTCTTTCTTTTATATAAGAATTTGATATAACTAATTTGTAAGGTATCTGCCCCTTCCCACTAAAATCCAGTCCTCCCCAAACCCTAGTTTTGAGGTGCCTACATAGCCCCTGGAATCATGGTTACCATTGCCCCCTTTGAATCTGAAATGGCACCCCTCATCCCATCACTAAAATTTGAAATGACACCCATGGATCTGGAGTGTTAAATGTAATGGCCTAGGCAAATTCCACTGCAAGTAACTACATTCTCTCTCCGTAAAAACAATTGGAAGCAGCACCTTTCTTCATTTCCTGGCTGTTCTAAAACTGCTGTGTTTAACAGCTGCCATGTTCTGTCCCAGAAGCAGCTGCATTTCTATTTGCAGTCTGTATGCATGCCCTCCATAAAATGCCTTGGGATGCTTTGTTAACATAAGCTATATTATGATAATAATGAGAGAGGGATCTGCCAACACAATGTAGCACTGCACCAGCCTTTTCTGTCATCATGTGCCTAGTCCAGGGAGCATATGGGCCTCAGGAAATCCCCTTGGCATAGTTGCTCCTACAGGGTGGTTTTCAAGCTTCACCTGTTATCTGAGTCTGAGAAAATCTGCAGCAATCTCTCTCTCTGATTAAGATAGGAAGGTGGAGGTGGGCAGTGGATAATGTGTGGAAGTGAGAAAGAATATATTTATGTTCTTCCAACCCTCATCTGGGCAGGGTTCTACAGAAAGCAACACAACCTCTCTCAGAGGCAATTAGTTTCTGTTTTGTAAGGCACAGATTCCTTATCTCCCTCATTCCACTCTCTGATTAACAGACGAGCAGTTCACCAGCAAGAAGGATTAGCACATCAGCAGGCACTGTGTTGTGCTGATGTTCTCCCTATCCAGAGCTTCATTCCCTGGCAAAGCCAGCATTCCCCTAGCCCTTCCCCTCAGCCACTGGGGAAAAGGGGAGGGAACAGTCTCCTCTACATACAATTTTAAAGGGCTCAGGCTGCTGTAATCAGGAGCAGATGGCCGGCATCTCAGAACTTTAAAATCTGCCCTGACGTCAGTTATGCACACACACAAGAATGGGAAAGTAATGGACCCAGTTAAATCCCTTTAAAGGGCCAGACAGCTGGGATTATTTTTTCAATAGATATAGTATAAATCCATTTAGAGAGAGTAAGAGACTAGTATTTTCAATAACTAAATCCATTTTGAGGGACGTTCTGGTCATGTACGACTCAAAGCTGGGGAAAGAGTCAAAATGAAGAAAGATATCCACCTTGGTTTGCAAATATTTGTATGACTCAAAAAGCAGAGTTGGGTTTGCAGGGCTGTCAAAGCTAAGCTAAAAAGTTAATGCGTCCCAGCTACAATGCTAGGGGTATGTGAAAAACTCACCTATCTAAGACAACCAAACTGCCAGTGCAGGGTAATAGAAGAATTCTTCCATTGACCCAGGATATGTCTACTGCACCACCTTTATGCTGCTGGATGCTTCAGTTTAGACACTATCTACGCTGATGGGAGATGACTGGCTCTGCCATAGGTAATCTGTCCCCCTGAGAAGCAGTAGCTCCATCAACAGAAGAATTCTGTCAGCCTACTACTGTACAGTGGGAATTAGGTCAGTGTATCTACACTTCCAAGGGGTGCAGATTTTTCACTTCCCGAAAGCGGTAGCCATATGCTGTTACAAGTTCCCCAGTGTAGGCATGCTCCTAGCTACCACGTTGTGGTGAAATGGACTATTACAGCAGTGTTGCTCAACCTTTTTGATACCAGGGACTAGCTTGCTACCTTCCTAAGCTGTATATGTAAGCTGCATCAGGAAGATATCAGGGACTGACACCAGATCATGGATTGGTCACTGAGACTGAACTACAGCAACAGGATAACCCCTTCCGTAGAGTTTACACTGAAGTGCCACAGCACTGAAGCGGTTTACTTGCACACAGTCAGCATCCCATGAGTACCCAGATGGCTGTCAGGTATGCATGAAATTCTGTGCATGTGGGTATATGAGGTTTCCCTGACTGATTAGGTAAGGATGAGAGGCAGGCTAGGCAGCTCCTATGTAGAGTGCCTCAGACTGAGCTGCGCCAAGGAGGGAGTGTATCATTTTGGATTGAAGTGTATCTGTTGGGTGTTCACTCCTCAAAGTGAATCTGGAGAAGAGAGGAGACTCAAGACTGAGAGGAAAGAAGCTTTCTGGGGGAACAACTGCCAATCACTTTGTTTCTCCCTGTCTCCGTGACAAGCCTTTATATTAGGGCTGAATTTTCCCAAGACACATGGGCTATGTCTACACTGGCAAAGTTATTTCAAAATACTTTGCCTCAAAATAATAATTTTCAAAAAAATGAGTCTTCATGAGGCTCCTTTTTCAAAATAAAGAAGGAATTAGTATTTTGAGTTAGAGAGTCTACACTAGACTAACTCGAAATAGACCTCCCCCCCAGGCAGGTTTCCCTGCCTGGGGAGAGATGCCCCCTCCAGGGCAGCCAGGAAACCCCGGAGGGACTGCGGGGGGGGGACTACGCTCTGGGCGGGGGGCAGCCAGGGAACCCTGGCGGGGCTGCGATCAGGCTCCTAGCCCCCTGCTAGTCTCCCCCCATTCTGAACAGGGAGGCTGGGGGGCAGATCAGCAGGTGGAGGGGGAGTGGCACCCCTGGTTCCCAGTCTGCGCAGTGGGGAGCACAGACCTGTCCAGGTGTTTCCTGGCAGGGAGCGCAGCCCCACCAGAGTTCCTGGCTGCCTCCCCCCCAGGAGCACAGTCTCTGCTGGGGTTCCCTGCCTGCCTGCCAGGGGACTCTGTCATGGAAACAAAGCCCCTGGCAGGTAATTATTTCAAAAAAGCCAATTCCACGTCTTGGAATGGCTTTTTTGAAATAACTATTTCGAAAGATTTGCTCTTTTGAAATAAAAGCAGGTTTAATGATTTCAAAAAAGCAAATGGCTGCCTGGACACAGAAAAAAGTCTTTGAGATAAGCCTCCTTATCCTGAAAAAACTTTTCAGTGTAGATGTACCCATACAGTAGATATGGACATTCATTAAGGGGGGGCGTCCAACACCAAGAGCCTCAAAGGGATTCAGGCACCGAAATCCCCTGCTCCTGACTCTCTTAGGCAGCACTGAAAATCCCAGTGTGCGGCTATTAACTTTTCGGGCATTTGTTCCTCCAAAGGGCGATTATCTATCTGCGAAACAGGCCAGAGCTTGGAGGTTTTCCTGCTCCTCATGGGCCGAACAGACCAGGCTGTGCTTTTGGCAAACAGTTCCCTCTCTGCCCCTGTGGTGACTCTCCAGCAGATCAAATCTCCTGGGCACCTGACTCCACTGCCTCTGGGTTTGGGCACTCACTGGCTAAGAACCACACAGGGCAGACATTACACCTTCACATGGCTGGGTTCTCTCTGCCAGATGTGCTCGCACTCAACCATCTGGGCTGCAGGCGGGCAGGGATTTCCTGAGACAGTCTCTCTGAGCTTCCAGCCGTGAGGGGAAGGGATGGGAAATGACAGAGGATGGGGGGTGGGGGGAGCAGGGAATGGATGGGAGCACACAACTGTTGGTGCCAGGACTTGCCTTCTCCTCCTGGCTTGTGCCCAGCAGAGTGGGAGCCATCAGCCCTGCTCCCGTTCTGTGCTGCATCCCCTGAGAAAAGCAGCACAGAGGGCTGGTGGGTGGTGTGGGCAAACCATGATCTACCTTTGTGCTGCCCAGATTCTGCCTGTGCTAGAGGCCAGTGTAAATCAGCTTAGACTCACTCCAGCTACCAGCAGGCTGCTACACCTGCCAGAATCCCCAGAGAGCTGAATGCCACCCTTTTCTCCTCCCCTGCCACAATATGCCCCAGCTCCTCTCCTATGCATGCCAGGGCCTTTGAGGAGGGCAGCAGAGAGCTTCTTATGCCAGCTCTGCACAGTTTCTGGGCTAGGGAAATTCTTCCCTATGCCACAGCTTACTATGGTCCCTACATGAAGCTGGTGCAGCTGTCAAGGTCCTGGTGGGGTCAGAATACACCCACTCAATCATCTTCTGAAGTCACCACACCTACCCTGACTCCAACCCTCCCACCTGTGCCAAGATCTCTGTACATAGGTTAGACCAGGCCACCCAGGCTTGGCCCAACCCTACCCTCCATACCCTGCTGCACATCCGGAGCCACTCTGGTGAAGCCTCATTATATGACTAGGATAGTGTTGAAACAAGCCAGCATGCATGTGTGACTCAGTGGGGCAGACACAGCAGTTGCCACCATATCATCTTCTCTGTGGGGGCCCTGTGTTCATAACAAAGCAGGAAGGTAACCAGAGAGTCATCCATAACAGTTTCCCAAGTCCCAGGGTCTGGATGTTATATGTATTCTCCCCCAAAGCATCATTTCCTATTACCACCCTTGTTAAGGCCTGTGCTTAGCAGCTGGAAGAGACAAGCAAGAAGCTTTGCTGTAATTAACTCCTTGCTGGGGGTGTTGCTCCCAGCATGGGGAGTTTGGGGGCTCTGTCCTCACCCAAATGAGTTATGAGGGCCAATCTCAGGGAGCAAATATTCTGGTTTCCAGGGTAGATGCTGCAGCTAGGTCATCAGATGATTTCACTCCCTCTCTGTGCTCCAGCCCAGATGAAAGGTTAGAAAGGGCTGTCTGGAGACAGAATGGGTCTAGCGCTAGGCCAGAGAGTCACTGTAATATCCCCTCTGGTTACAGGTCTCAAGTAGGTCTGTCAGAATGCAGAAGACTGCAGAGTCAAAGCCAGTATTGCTGCAAATCAGTGGGAGCTGCATCACATTAAGCCTGAATTTGCCTCCAACAGCTCAGATCTGAGCACTGCATAAATTCATCTCTGCTTCACCACCACTGACTTCAACAGCCTTTGGGCCAGCATCTCCTACCACAAGCAGGGCCCCAGGCAGCACCAGCCAGGGACAGGGGTTTCCCAGGATGCACTCATTCTCACAGCCTAGCTGCCTGAGAGGGGCCTTCTGCATATTAAGCAGAGGTGCAGTTAAGTGTGTGCAACTCCTTGCTGGCAGTGGGACACTGATCACTGAAAACCAGGCTGTTAATCGCTGCCTGGATCCTCAGTTTCACCTGCCTGAAAACAGGGAGAATTCTCTCCCTCATTTGCAGGAGCATGTAGGAGAAAGTAAAAGGTTAAAATAAAAAGATAAGTAGAAGCATCTAGATACTGGTGCAAGGCCCAATGAAGCAATCCAAGAAATCGGGCCTGAATGGAATGTACACTGAGCACGAACTGAAGGTACCAGCAAAACACAGGTTGCAAAAGCTCAGCCTCACTATAATTGGCAAGAAACAAGCTGAAATGGCAAAAAAATGGATAAAGATGAGAATGTGCCTGGAGGAAGGGAGCATTAGGTCAGTCTAATGCCAAAAAGAGATAAGGAGGTATGTTTTACATAAGTGACTTGTAAAAACAAACAAACAAGGAGTCCTGTGGCACTTAAAAACTAACATGAGATTTTCTCCCACTATTTCCCACGAAAGCTCAGGCAAAAAATAAATTTTTTAGTCTACGTGCCACAGGACTCTGTTTGTTTGTGATACTGAACTAGACTAACACAGTTACCCCTTTGGAGCAGTGACTTGTGTAAAGGTAAGGTTTTGGTCAAATCATGATACCTCAACAGATGGTGATGTCCAGGGATGCGTAGACCTATAAAATTGAGGGATGGCATCAAAAGAGGGGTGCACAGACCAATCACTGTAAATGTAGATAAGGGTATAAAAGTAGGAGCCCTAGAGCTCAGACGTCATGCAGCCGAAGAGGAGATCGGTGACTCCTGCTGTCAGTTGAGCTGTTCCATTGCATTGAGAGCACCAATGCTGCCAACAAATGTGTTGATATAGATTGTTTGCCGTGGTGGTACCTTGCAATAAAGCCTAGCCTGGCACCTTCATTTCCACAAGGATCTGTGGTTGTGTTGGTTCTCTCAATTATGAGTGTTGCCTCAGTTTACCTCTTGCACACAGGATATGCCTAGGCTTCAAATCACTGGGATAACTAAGTACACACTTGAGATCTGAGCCACAGGCAACCCAAAGCATCAACCAAAGGAACACCTCGGCTTAGGATCACCAGGGTAACTAAGTTCCTTCTTAAGATCCAAGCCAGGCTCTAGATCACTGGGCTAACCAAGTACCCACTGGAGATCTGAGGCAGGGGTAATACTGAAGGAGCACGCTTTTAGAGACTCACACACACATTCACACATGCAGCCAAACTGATATCAGCGCCAGATACAGAACAACACTGATAAGGATACTTCTTGCCAAACTTGCCTGACCACGCTCTGCCCAGCGTACCACAGGGCCTAATGGATAGCTGCACAGAGCTTGGCTCTGAGGTGCAGGTGATCTGCAGCAAGGGCAGGGGAAGGGATTTACAAAGCTCCAGGAAGCCAAGGGACCAGTAACAGACTAATTAATACAGGCTTTCAAAGGTCAGTCTTGCCCAGGCCCATTTTAATGAGCAGGTTCCTTTGCTAAAGACCCATATTGCTGTCTACTCCCGTCTCAACACTACTATGGTTGGGAGCAGAGACCTTGCTTAGTGCTTTAACCCCCTCATATGCTGTGAATTTTTAGCCACTGGATTTGAATGGCTGGTTCACAGATCCCTGGAGAAGAGGTGGAATCTACAGGGTCACTGTGAGAAATGCTGACTGCTCTAAGTCCTCGCCTATGGATCCCCACAGGGCTCAAATCTTCTCTTCTGCATTTATCCAAGATTGCTACAAAGCCCTTGGGAGAGGCGCTCATGTTGCATGTGCTCAGGTGCCTCTGGACAGTGTAAGAAAAATTATATGTAATCTCTTCTGTAGGACAGTGAGAAAGG